>CM076990.1:110601975-111029475 GCA_039090855.1 Macrothele yani
AGATCTACTATATAACAATACACTGAAATATCGGCCAGATGTAAGTCTTATCATAAAGAAGAAATGACCAGTATGCCACAATTCAAAGGGATATTAGAAGATAAGATCATAAAACATTTTAGCAAGGAATACAATATATTTTTTTTGTGCTCTAAGAACACTTAATTTTATTTCTATTTGTTCTGAAACATATAGAAATAAAAATTCTACTGTAAATAAAAATTCTTTAAATTCTACCGTAAATGTTTAACTGTTCCCTTTCCAATTCCAAGAACATTTGTGAAAGATTCTTAAAATAATTTTGTTTTAAATGCTAACATTTTTACTGTTATTGAATGTTAAATCAAAGAAGATGTGCTTTCACCATTCTTAATTCATTTTTCTGTGTTCTACAAATTACTGAATTCCACAAGTTTAGCACGTATTTTGTAAAAAAAGTATGTGCTTATGTTATGATGTTGTCTATTCATATATCTGTGGACACTATATCTCTACAAATCTCTATATAACTATTAGTCTGATTTTAAAAATTATTTTTGCAATGGAAAATTCTTCTTGAAATGTGAGAACAATGATTCTTCTCTTCCAGTTTTTTTTTTTTTTTTCAGTGCATAACTTCACCTTTAGTGGGAATAAATGTGGGTGCTATATAATTCTTTTTTTTTTTTTTTTTTTTTGCTTTAGGGTTTCAAGAGCATTGTAAGGTCATCTATTTCAAAATGCATTTTAATCCACATCATTGCTTCCAAATATCCAATTGATTTTTTTCCCTCTTCAATACCATTTCAAACACAGAATACTTTGGGTACAGTTTCTTTTTCAATTAGTGCCCAGTTGCTAGGGGGAATAATGATCAATTGCGATTTTCGTGATAACTGCTTCTAAAAGTTTGATTGGAAAAAATTCTATTTTCATCAGATAGAGCTCCTGATGGGAAATGTTCAGCACATAATCTTAAATTTTTGTAAAGAACGGTTTTGCCACTAGGGGCATAAGTGTATTTCTGATTTATTTGCAGCCATACCTGCACTTCTGTAAACTCCACTGAAACAATTCTTTCATGATCAGATACTGTTCATCACAAAAATTGTTTTGAGAATACCTTCTGCTTCAAATAATGCATAGTTTTTCCACTAGGGGCATATTTGTATATCTTACTTTTGTCGATACCTCTGCTTAAAATGCTTGCTTTGTCGCAGAGCATTCCCAATGTGAAATGTTTTGCATCTGATTTCAAATTTTTCTTAATGCACAAGTTTGCCACTAGATGACATAAGATCACATTCTCGTTTACATCACATTTGCAGCAATATCTGTGTGTCTAAATAAGCAATTTGAAAAATTCTTTTTTGATCAGATACTACTAACTACCAAGATATTTTTTGTGCATGTTCTGCCATCAAATAACATAAAATTTTCCTACTATGGGGTCTTGATATCTCTGCTTCTAGAAGACTGATTTCAAAAATTATTTTAATACCGAGTATCATTTACCATGTGGAACACTTTACATGTACTTGTGAATTTTTGTAGTTGACAGTTAGGGCACTAGATGATATTAGTGTGTATTTATGTTTGCAATTGTATCTCTGCTTCTAAAAATCCTGTTGAGAATCTTTGTTTTTTATTATATGCCATTCGCCAAAGTAAAGACAGATCTTAAATAATTTATAGTTTTTCCATTAGGGGTGCAAATGTCAAAAATGTTTTTCTTGCTTTCAAGATATGCATTTAAAAATTATTTTTCCTTAAGCAAAGCAACTGCCAGGGTGAAGGGGGTTAACATATATTTCTATTTGAAAGTGTTAATTCAAGTTTAACAATCCATTTTTGAATAATCCTTTTTTGGTAGGAGGCTTTTTATTATGAAGAGTGTTTTGAACCCATTTTTTTCTTTATGTAACACAAAGCTTTTCCACTTGGGGGTGTAAAATTATATCATGCTTTCGTCTATATCTCATTTTTTAACTGTTGGATTTGAAAACCCCTTTGTCTTTGACATCTTTCTCCTGCTATTAGAAACTTTTTGTGAAGTCTGTTAATTTTCATAACATACTGTTTAGATGCTAGTTCATGTATGTATATGTTTCCATTTCTGGATGTTTCATTGATTGTACAAATTCAGCTGATTTTTTTAACCGATTCTACTGACTATGAATAGCCCTACTCACATCACATATTTTAAATTATGCACAGATTGTTTTCCATGATGGTGTGATTGTATTTTTTCTTTTGCTGAATCTCTAGATTTCTAAAAATTTGTGCTTGGAAATATGTTTTTCTTGTCAGAAAGGACTCAAAAGACAAGCTTATTACAACAGAAAATTCAGTGTCATCTTTCTTATTATTTTCTCATAATACTCTGTGGCATTCAGAGTTACAGAATGGTATGCAGATCTGCATGTATATCTATTCCTTCAAGCACTCGCTTTGCTCTCCTTCGGTGAGCAAAGCAAGTGCTTGAAGGAATAGTCATCTTGGAGTCGTGTAAAGGGGTCCAGATGATGATGTGACTCCAACTGCACACAACTGCTGTACCACAAACCAAGGTCACTGGAAATATGGCACTCAAACACCTAGCACTGCAGTGTCATATGGCATGAAAAACGACATCCCGTCTCCACAATCTATGGAAGGATGACATCATCAAGAGCAAAAACTGCAGGGAGCTAGAACAAAGTGGCACAATCAATCTAAACAGTTCAACTGATAATTTTTTTCATTGCAAGAAAAATCCACGTCTAAACCAGAGGACCTTTAACGAAACTACGAAAAATCAAAGACTTTCCAAACCTGGAAAAGGGGGGATAAGACGAATTCTAGGATATTTCTAGGATTCCAAGGGCTGTGTGTGAACTCTATTTTACAAGTATGATGCATGCAAAATGTTCTTATTTAACATATTTTGAGATTATCTGTGATACAGTACCAAAAGAGTGCAATGTAATTTGTCATTGAAAAGCTGGGTGATGCTGTATTGACTGAAGTTATTCTTACATAAAATAGCATCAATAATACAATAGACGCAAGAATAGTGTGCTGGTAAATCTACCAGGTGCCCCAAAAGATACCAAGTTTAAATGGAGATAACACCATAACAGCTGCAGAAAATGTAAAGAAATTTTAACATTGTACACAGAGATACTTGGAATTTGCAATACACCAGTGCTTTTCAGGAGTCAAGAAAATGTTAGTTAGTTAGTTAGTTAGTTAATTGATTTTAGTGGCGCAAGGGCCAGGTTTGGCCAAAGAGCGCCAGACACAGAACAATCAGTTAAAGATGTTTAAAAGCGGGGTGAAATGATTAAGAGCAGACAGGCCTGGCAAAAGCTAGAATAGAGAATGATAAAAGCCGTGAAGACCAGCCAGTCAATTAGGTTTATAAATAAATAAATAAATTCACCAATTCACTGTTATAATCATTATAAATTATTATTATTATTATTTTTTTTTTTAAATAAGTTTTAAAAAGTCTATCTGCTTTAAGAACGAAAACACTGCGAAAGTGTCGCAGTGGTCGCCCAAAAGCTTCTGCAGTGTAGCTGCGCCGTCATCCAGTAGATGAGACTGAAAATAGTGAAACCGATGATTACAAAAACGAACACAACTACATAAAACATGAGAGATGGTGAGTAAACAGTCGCACGCCTCACACATTGGGGCAGCGTCGCCACACAGCAAATAGCTATGCGTGAAGCGACAATGCCCAATGCGGAGACGCGCAAGAACAACTTCTTCCCTACGGTTCCGGCGACACGATGATTTCCAGATTCCAAGGTTAGGTTTTATACTTCTGGGTCCATCTTCATTACTGAAACTGTAACATCCGCAAGATATATCGAATAGTGTTTCTCTGAAATGACTTTCATTCTACGTTTGCAGGATTTCACTGGTGGTAACCCGCAAGGCAAATTTTTAGTTCAAGAAGGTGCTCATCCGCATTGTACAGCACCGGTATTTGCACTGCTCCAAGAACACGTCATTGCCATGGACTATTGCAAACACTATGGCACCAGAGTGGATTGCCCACCCTATTCTTCAGAACTCAATTCGTGCAACTTTTTCTTATGGAGTTATCTTAAAGACCAGATGTACTGGTCCAATCCACAGAGATTGGAGGAGCTTGACACAGCTATTGAACATGACATCTGTGCCGTTTCCACTGACCACATGGTCTCTAAGTTTGTACTACGGTTACATAATGCCATTGCAGTCATAAGGCAGACACATTGAACAGGTTATCATGTAAATTCCTGGCATTAAAGATTCCTACACACTCAGATTTTTCTTTCTGGTGTTCTTCATTCCTCAGTCATATTGCCTTACTCTTGGTAGGTATATTTTGGGACACCCTGTATGATTATCACACTAATATTATAAAATAATGTAATCTGTTTACAGAAAAAATTCATAACACCATGCCATATTTATTATAATTTAACATTGGAAAGCCACCCTGTATATCACAGAAAATAATATCTTTTAGTGGAGAGTTAGGCTTTGTATTTATGCCAGATTTACAAGACACATTTTTCCTGATTTAATGAATTTTAAAATACAAGAAATTAAAAGAAATAAAAATTAAATAACACATGCATTCAAAACTGCAGACTGAATCAGTATTCTTCCTACTTTACACTGATATAGACATTATCTTTTAAAAGGTATGTAACACTAAGACAAAAATAATATTTACATCCACTGCCTGGAATTTTTCATATGGCACAGCTGATTTCTTTTGTTTTGGTTTTTCCATTCTGTTTAATAAATGCTGTACATTGCTGTATTCTTCATCATTAGGATCTATTTTGCATTCAAAGTCAGGATTCTCAAATAATTCTTTAAACCGTTTATCCTCCAAGATTGATGGAGCACCCTGCCAAGAAAAAGAGAAAGGTGAAATCAGCACATATTAAATAGAATCAATTTACATGAACTTTAGTTATGAGTTATGACACATAAAAAAATAAAACTGAAAGTCTATGATTTCAGCACGAAAATTTTAGAATGATAATATAATTGCTTCTAATTTCCATGAAGAGGAAAAATGCCTATATTTTAAATAAAATTCAAAAATAACTTTTAATATCTTTTAATATATAGTAAAACCACTTTGCAATTACATTGTTGACAGACTGTCTTAATGAGCAACATGTGATTAGATGAACCATATCACAGTAACCTTTAATCAATTATCAAAAAAGTTAAATTAAATATATTTCATCTACCTTATGTTTCTCTCTCACTATTTTTTAACTAGTTCTAACTACTAGAATGGCAGAGGTTAAGAGGCATCTCAAAATTATATGTAAGTAGAACTACATATGAGATCCTTAGGGACCTCGGCACTGAGAATTTGCTTTAGTAGTACCAAAGCATGTTAGTGTACACCAGATGGGAATAATTCCCAATTGGTGTTGGGAATTATTCCCATCATATTTTTAAATTATTTCATGTTACCTACCACAAAGTTTCTCGTTAATCTCAATGATTTCATGTAATTTTGTTTTCAAAAACACATTTAGAAAGCATAGTAACTCAAAATTTGAGTCTAGTGTTTATTCACAAACTTGATGGGAATCAAAATAAACTAACTTCATATATTTATTATAAGCAACTAAATATACTTAATAACAAATAAACTTCAATTTACATTCAATTTATTCAAGCCCTAATTTTAGCAATATTAAGCATTTTACACATCCAATGATCAGATCTGCTTACTTATTACCTAAAAACATGTCAAAAACTTGACATAAACACACAAAGCATTTTACTTTACTGAAAATCAATAAAGACTGATAATATAAAATCTTAAAAAAATTATGCATAAATATTTATTTTGCTGGTCTACAAAGCTAAGCATAACCATACAATTTATAAAACTTTTGAATAAGTTACCCTAAATCTATTTTAAAACCTGGTCTGAAAGTAAAGCTCAGTCTTTTAAAACCAAAATTTCTTGTGGTTACCTGCTATCAATAAAGAGATTGCACAGCATAGTGTTAAAAACATCATGAAGATGTACTGTCATCTAATATTAGCAAGTTAAAATATTGCAATCCAGAACACCTAGATAAATTTTGAAATTTTTTTAAGCATAGAATTTTAATCATCATCATGTTCACCAGGTTCTTAATTCACCTATATATCCATTGAGTGTCATTAAGGACCTCATTTTTGGTCACCACAATGAAGCTCAAGTTGTGTGCAGAGGTCACTCACTGTAAATGGAGGCATTTGATACCTCAGCAGTAAATAAAATCTAATTCCATTAGCTTTAAATTTTAATCCAGTAGATGAGCTTTCATTGTTTGAGAAGCTAACCTCTGAATGTCAGAGAACAGCTTAGGGATATGTATGTATGCATGCACATGTTTTCAAATCAATAACAATGCTGATGCTGTATGAGTTTTAATGATGTCAACAATAATTCACAGAAAAAAATGACAAAAAGTTAAAAAATTATGAACATGCAAATGCTTAGTGTTACAAGCAATAAAAATGTGTTTGATAACAAACAATGCAGCAGGAACTGGAACTGAATATGACTGAAACTCAGTTTTTTATATACTTCACTGAAAAGTACAATAAATAAAATCTTTTTATTTTGTGTGTCTCATTGAATTCCTCTTTAAATATTACAGTTTACTCAAAAATGGCTTCTGAAAATGTATTTTCAACAATAAGAAATTTGAAACCCTTGAATGCATATTTCCCCACACAGAATACAGAGCATCTATGGCAGAAATGGAATGCCTGGACATTTTCATGACACATACACATTAAGTAGCATTTTGGCATTGTATTAGTACTTATATACATATTAAACTTCTTACAGAATTACAGGGTGTCCGAGAATTATTGGACACATTACAAAATTACGTACAAAAAAAAAAAACCCCAAAAAAACCTATGAGCATTGTCTGTTTTTCTATGTCACATATTACTAACACGGTTTCTATATTTTTGTTTTGCAGAGTTGTTATTCCCAGAATCCGATAGATGGTGCTAGGTGTGGCCTGATGAAGAATGTATGAGAAATGCGCAATCAGTAGTCATGTCATCCGTACAGCAGAAGGTGATGTGTGTGTTATGGCTTGCAGAATTAAAGTCTGTGATTAAAGTTAAAAGACAGTACCGTTTAGAGTATGGTTGTAATCCTCCGTCAACGAATTCAATTAAGCGGTGGATGAAACAGTTTAAAGAAACTGGCAATGTGAACATCGTGGAGGAGCCGGTAGGCCTAGACTCAGCGGTGAGACAGTTGACCAAGTTAACAAAAGCTTCCGATGAAGCCCCAGGAAATCCGTTCATAAAGCAAGCAGAGAACTGTGTGATCCGAAATTGACAGTTCACAATATCTTGCAACAAGAAATTAAAGTTTCATGCTTATAAAATTCAAATAGTGCAAAAGATGCATGTAAATGATCACACACTGCAATACGATTTCACTGTGGATATGCTGAATCGAGTGGAAAACGACGAAAACTTTCTCAGTACTGTAATTTTTAGTGATGAATCCACATTTCATGTATCAGGTATTGTGAATTGTCACAACTGAAGGATAT
Organism: Macrothele yani; assembly: GCA_039090855.1. Classification (NCBI taxonomy): domain Eukaryota; kingdom Metazoa; phylum Arthropoda; class Arachnida; order Araneae; family Macrothelidae; genus Macrothele; species Macrothele yani. The sequence continues at coordinate 110,609,547 of CM076990.1, forward strand.
AGGGTAGTGAAACCGCCTCATGCTGCTATTGAACTGGAATGTGATTCTTCAAAAGTTAATGTGCGGTGAGCCCTATCAAAAAGAGAAGTGATTGGTCCTTCTTCTGCAAAAAAAAAAAAAAATATAAATGGTGACATTTACTTGGATATGCTAGAAAATTTCACTATACCCCAGATCAAAAGATATGAAGTCATTTTCCAACAAGACGGTGTGCCTCCGCATTGGTCAATGTGTGTACGTAAGTGCCTAAATGAGCATTTCCCCAACAGATGGATTGAATGTGGTGGTCCCATTCCGTGGCCTCCTTGCTCTCCAGATCTAACTCCATTGGATTATTTCATGTGTGGTTATGTGAAGGATCGTGTCTATTAGATGCCTTGTACTGATTTGCAGGAACTGAAGCAGCGTATCACAGTTGCTATTAATTCCATAACTTCTCAGATGCTTGCCAAAACATGGCATGAAATCGAGTATCGCTTGGATGTACTACGAGCAACCAAGGGATCTCACATCAGAATTTATTAACTTGTGTAGTTACATTGTAAGTTAGTACAGTCAGTTTCTTTCTATCTGTTTAATGTTTTGTTTTATATAATTTTGTAATGTGTCCAATAATTCTCGGACACCCTGTATAAAAACAAAAAACCTAATCTCAATTTAAAAATTCATTACTTTTTTCTTTACTTCCTTGATATTTTTTCATTTTCTTAACTTTCCATAACTGTCCATACCAATCAATACCCTGATGCACACAAGCAATGTGCATTAGAACAATCAAGTTGTAAAATAATAATAAAACACTATAACACCCACCAAAATTTTTACTTTCTTAAATTAAATTTGTTTTATAGGATGGCAGAACTGCAGAGGTGCCAACTTTCAGAAGGGGCTGTCCTGAGCAGCAGCACACACTCAGGAAGGGGTGGGGTGGTATTTTTTCATGTGGACAAATGCCCATGTATTAAAAAAAAGCAATGCACATAATAAAAAAACACAAAATAAATTACTTAATCTTTATACTTACATGTAAATGTTGTTTTGAAGTTTACAAGCTGTTGTACTTCTTTTATTACAAATTATCCATGCACATCCATATTTTTTGGCAATGTCAGAATCTGGAAACATCTTAACAAACAAAGGCTTGACATGGTCCGCCACAGAAATGAGCAAATTATGCTCTATAATAAAAGCTGTGAGCAACATTTTCGCACTTATTACACGGGCATCTTCTGACATGGGAAAAAATGTAGATGTAAGGGTTCGACTAGATGTCTTTGTTTCAGAATTATCTATATGTCGGCAGCATGCCACACATAGATCAGCAGGCATGGCATTTGTAGTCACTTAAACCACCATGTGTGATAGTGAAATCAATGTCACAAACAGAACCATAAGCATGCATTTTTAATTTCTTGGAGCACTTCAAAACAGGCCATTGCTTCTCATAAAGTAAAGCATTGGGTATGAGGTCGCTTCGACATAATACATAAAAAGAAATTTACCTTGTTCAAAATAATGTACTAAAGTGAAAATTGCAAACAACTATGTCCACTCCACAGCCGAAACTTTCCACTCTGCACTGCGCTTCTTTGCTGTGACTCCACACATTTTCCCTACAATTCTTTCAGCTCTGCCATGCGCGAAGCCATTTTAGAGCAGCCTCCCTCATTCAACTCTCCCTCCCAAGACCTGGTTAGCTCTCTGCTGCACTGCAATTCCCCCAAAAAACAAGATCAAATGCACTCGTACTTGAAACGGATTGGCCCTGATAACACAGCAAGCACCAAGAGCAAAATATCCCATTTTTCTGTAGTTATAAACAAAGATACTGAAAGACTGCATTTGAAGAAAGAGAGAAAAAAAGGGGAAAATGAGTACCTTAACGCACTTGGAAGAATTTGTAATTTAACCTTTTAAAAACACTGAAATAATAAGGATAATAACACAAAAGTTCATTAACTTCTAATGACCAAAATTTTAAAGTCAAGCTAAACCAAGCTAAAATCTCTTCATGCTTTAAAAACGATATACATTTAAAATTACAACTGTCTCATACGATTAGAAACATTTCCATTATGTACACCTGAGTCGTTGGCAGTAGGTTTATTATAGTCAAGTCACAAAGTGCAAATAAAAGATGATAGGTTAAGAAGGCAAGATCTTTCGAGCTCCCACTGGAGCTCATTCTCAAGCCATAATGCTGTGTGGACCCTCAGAGACACGCATTTATATACAAAAGTTCACGTCATGTTCAACGTAATGCTGTAAAGTTACAAACAAGCTACACCACTCTCAGGGAACAACAAATCATTTAAAATTTTTTGAAGATGTTAAAGAAGTTAATCCGTAATTTACAAATGAACACATTATACAATGCAGTAACAGTAACAATGAATACATAATTATCACGTAAATCCATTTTTGCGTCAATCACATATCTTCAAGATCATTCAATCGATATATATGTTCATGAACAGATGCTGACATAGTACGTATAAATTGTCTCCATGATGAAGGTATTATTGTTGGTAAGTCCTCATTACAACACCGGGTAGCATATAGAAGGATATACATTGCCTCTGTGAACAATGTAACACTTTTATTCATTGTGGTTGATAAATGTCTTATGTCTTCCCATTGGGGACTGTAGTCTTTTACAAATTTGACCAAAGCAGTATTCATATTATTTTTTTTGATACCATATTGGTGCTCCTTACATCGTACTCCGAATGTTCTTGTAGTTGATCCAATATATACCCTGGGTTCTTGATCCAATGCACTTGGCAATAATGGTATCATGTATACACCATGTCTATTTATATGTGGAGTGGGGTCGTGGTCGCACTTTATCATTTCAAAAAGGTTTATCGTTTTAACCCCAAAGGCCAACTTATGTCTTTTACATAAATTATGTAACAGTTGATTCACCACTGGTTGAAAATCCAAATACCCCACATAACGTGGTTTTGGATGGTCCAATCGTAATGTAGTGGAGTCAGTCAGCCCTATGCCGTGCCCTAATAAGATTCTTTACTACACGATCGGGGTAACCATAGTAATGCGCAAGTTCTTGAACAAAGTCTAGCTCTGTCTGACAAAGTTTTTTAGAAGAGGTATGTGTGAATGCTCGATTCACATAAAATTGCAAACCTGCCAATTTCTATCCAAGTGGGTGATATGATTTAAAAGGTATAAGCATGGGATTAGCAGTTGGTTTCTTATATACAGAATAAGCCAACGAATTACTTACAGGATCACATGTAAGCAAAATATCCAGAAATGGTAATAAATTGCAGCTTTCAAATTTTATTGTGTAATTGATAGTTGGATAATAGCCAGATAGTTGTTCTGAAAAGCATTGTAACAGTTCGATAGGATGAGACCAAATAACTAGTACATCATCAACATAACGAATGAACAAGTCAGGACGAAATGTGTTATTAGGAATAATGTTATATTCGATATCTCGTAATATTGCTTCAGCCAGTATAGCAGAGAGTGGCGATCCCATTGGTGTACCTGCCAGTTGCAGATATGTTATATTATTGAAACAAAAGTAAGATCGCCTTGCTACCAATTTTAAAGCTTGTAGGACGGCATCAATTTCAAGTTGGTGTAGAGTGGAGCATTTTGTTAGTATGCCTGCTATAACATTATGGGCATTCTTGATAGGCACACTTAGATACAATGAGTTCACATCCAGTGAAGCCAATATATAAGGCCTTTCAATTTTAAAGTTTCTAATAATATCTAAAGCTTGCCTCGAACTACGTACCGCATATGGTGATTTATTAAATTATTAAAATATGGTTTTAAAAAAGATGCCAAAGCTGACTCAAGGTTTTGCGTTGGGTTGTGTCTTCCAGAAACCAAGGGACAAATTGGGTTGCCCTCTTTACCCGTTTTTAACTTTCCGAAGATTTGCGGAGTGCGTGGTCCTAATGGAGGCCCAGCACATTTGCCAATTGGTTCAGGCAAGTACTCCAATTTCCTAATTTTATAATTTTCAATGCTTTAAAAAATTTAAAACCTTGAGCGGATAATTTAGTAATTTTACAGTTGTAATTTAAATTTAAAGCCTTGAGCGGAGTTTGAGGGATTTAGCTGTTGAAATAGCAACAACTTCATTTAAAGCAGAGAACTTAGCATGTCTGGAATTGTACCACAATAAGTTGGTACAATAACAAGTACAAAACCCAGTTTCGGCATTACATAAAAATAACAAGCAGCATATACAATAATTTAATACATCATAAATTTTTCTGAACAAGTATGAAACACAGAAGTACAATAAAAAAAAATATATAAAAAGTGGTCAGAATGGAATTTTAACTGCAACACAAAATATCCTAAAAGTCAATCAATGCACATACTGTAGTTTGCTTAGGTTTGTTCAAACATTTTCTCACCCTCCACAATTCTCCTCTCTCTCTCTCTCTCTCTCTCTCTCTCTCTCTCTCTCTGAGGACAGAATAAGGGAGATTGGTATCTCCAAATTGGAACAGGGTTCATACTCATTTTTAAGAATTAAAATTTAGCACTTTTTAAGGACTTTTTAAGCACTATTCAAAATTTTTTAAGGAGTCTCGGAATTTCACTTATGTACAAGGTCTGTCCAGAAAGCAATGAGACTCATTCAATAACAGACATTTAATTAAAGTTATGCTTACATAACATTAAAATTCCTCAAAATAACATCCTTGAACATCAATACACACCGCTGCCAGCGGTTCTGCCACGCCACGTAGCTTGCCTGGAAGTCGGGAACAGGGATCGCTTTCAAAGCACTCGTCGCGGCAGTTTGCACGTTTGTAACAGTCCCAAAATAGTGTCCTTTTAGGAAAAGAAGTTAGCCGGGGCCAATTCCGGGCTGTAGGGAAGTTGGGGCAGCGTTGCCACATTGTGTTTTGCCAGAAACTCTCCCACTCTCAGCGACGCATGGCTCGACACATTATCGTGCTGAAGAACCCAAGTGTTGGTGATCTTCGGGTGGACGTGCACAACTCTGTTCTTCAGCCGTTGAAGCACTTCCACGTAAAATGTAGCATTGACCGTTTGTCCGGGTGGTACGAACTCCTTATGGACAACACCTTTACAGTCAAAGAAGACAATAAGCATCCATTTCATCTTCGATTTGCACATTCGAGCCGTCTTTGGTCGAGGAGACTCGGGAGTGTGCCACTCTGAGCTCTGTCTTTCATCTCCGGATCGTACTCAAAGACCCATGTTTCATCACCTGTTACAACTTTCTCCAAACAAAACAGGTTCACTCCTCACAGTCCACAACCTTAAGAGAAATCGACACACGGTTGTTCCTCTGTTCTTCAGTCAAAACCTTAGGAACTAATTTGGCGCAAACTTTCCGCATCTGCAATTCTTGCATGATGATTTCATGCACAATGGATTTCGCGAGTGCCACATGCTCTGCTACCAATCTAACACCCAGACATCGGTCAGAGTCCAAAACCGCTTTCACCTTTTGCACATTGTCCGAAGTGTGAGACATTGAAGGGAACCCTGGGCATGGCTCATCCTCGATGCTCTCTCTTCCCGCTGTGAGCGTTTTGTGCCACCGAAACACTTGTGCTTTTGATAAAGCATCCTTTCCGTAGGCTTTCTGTATCATAGCAAGCGTCTCAGTCGCAGATTTTCCAAGTTTAACACAAAACTTTACAGCGTATTGCTGTTCGACACTCTTCAGCATTTCGACCGTTATGCGACGCTCACACAGCTGTCCACTTCGCAAGCGATCCTCACTCTGTAAAAGCTCAGAGAAAACTGACGAACATCAATCATTTACCTAACATACCCCACCACCCGTCACACCCGGAGACTTCGCCCTCAGGCCCTTCTGATTGGCCCAGGAAAAGTGGTCTCATTACTTTTCGGACAAACCTTGTGTATATATATATATACACACACATTGAAAGGACAATTTATTATACTAGTACATACCCACATAAAGATGTGCAAGTCCACCTTTTGCTTTTACAACAGCAGTAAACCACCAATTCCATGCCACAACAACGTTGTTGTGGCATGGAATCTATAATTGTTGGAAATGTTCTGGTGGTATTTTGGCCAATGATTCCAGGACAGCAGACAGTAAAGTGACGAAAGTTGCCAGGGGTGGGTTTCAGGCTGTAATGCATTGCTCAGCCAGAATCAGGTATATGCTAACAGGCTCCATTCCTTTTAATACTACATATACCGTCATATTCACCTAAATCTGCATAAAAACTCAGCTACGGACTCCTTGTAAAATCAAATCCTACTGTCATTTAACTTCTTCATAAAGACAGATATCCTCTTGCTTCTCCAGAAGTTTATGTGCCATTCCAATATTGTCTGTAAATGGGAACATTCTTTACTTATAAACAGCTCTTATCAAACTGTCAACAAAAGAATTGGACACAAAACTAATGCAGAGATGCCAACATCTGAAGGAAGTTATCAGTTGTCCATATGCCTGTAGTTTTTCCGTAGTAAAGACAAGTCAAGTTCCTGCATTAAAATTTGCAGGGTAGCATGCGTACTTCCCAGAGTACACTGCTACATTTTTAGCAACATTTTAATCTGGATGGGGGACAATACTTGGATAAATTTTGCAACATACCTAAATATTCTTACAAAAAAAAAAAAAAAAAAAAAACTGGGTAAATACACAAAAAATACATACTATTTGAAGTCCACCTTTTAATAAATATTTAATATCATAAGTGTGTGATGCCATACACTTATGGTTATTCCTCCTGTTTTTTACAGTGAAAATACCGACCACAACGCCTTTTCCTCCGTGTGCGGTTGAAAAATCATCAGCACACAGGGAACAAAACCTATTGTTTTCAGATACCCGAGACGATTTTAGACATGAAAATTCTTGCGAATAACTCTCCTTGAATTTTTGACAATTTTTTTGCTTTTTAGATCCAAGAATATTAGTAGAGGCAAGTTGCCGTTTACCCGATAATATTGCAAGTAAATTCGCAAGCGACAAACACAATGGGAGGAAAAACCAACGACGCACCGAACAATTAACTATGAAAGGTTTCATAGCTTTATTATGCGGATAAATAGAAAATTAGCACTAAATGCTTATGATAAGAAAAAACTAATCAAAAAGATATTCAGTGATGGAAAGTTGCAAAACCATTTTTGGAGCAGCAAAATGCATTTTTGGAGCAGCAAAATGCGTTTTTGGAGCAGGTAAAATATATTTTTAGAGCAGGTAAAATATATTTTTAGAGTAGGTAAAATCCATTTTTGGAGCAGCAAATTGTGTTTTTGGAGCAGGTGAAACACATTTTTGGAGCAGATAAAATACATTTTTGGTGTAAGAAAACATTTTTTAGAGCAGGTAAAATATTAGTAGATAGAACAAACTCTTAAGCAAAAAATGTTTTGGAAATAGATGCACCCTACTCAAATATAAAACATCTTGCATTGAAATACACACACACACACACACATATATGCAAACATTTTAGTTTTCAAATAGATAAAAAAATTTGTAGCCATAGTAGGATTCTATTATTAATCATTTACTTAATTTTTCGCTGCTTTTCTCAATATTTCATTGCTCACTTCCATTCTTTTCTAATTTTTTAAGATAGTTTGCAATGTTTTGTTTCTTTTAATATTATCTGTCCACTTTCTATTGCACTCATGTCTTTTTTTTATGCCACATTCAATGTTCATCTCAGCATTGTTTAACATTTTATGAGGGAATCCAACTGCTGCAAATGTTCAGCTTCTTCCCATTTCAAATCACCTTGTGAACATTCAATTTCTTCTCTTTTTTGCTTGTTTTGCTGCATTTTTCCAGCACTAATCTGCTCTTGATATTTTTCCCAGGATTCTTTATAAGCTGTCAGAAGTTTTTTGGTTACATTAATTTTATTCACATCTCCATTTAATCTTTTGACATGATCTTTGTGCTTCTTGCTCTCCGCATGATGCCTACAATCATTGCGGCAGCCTTGTGACAGGCTAAAATCGCAGCCACATGGCTTATAAAACGTGATTCAGCAAAATTTAAATGCTTCACAAAAAGGCCATTCTTTACTATACATACCGCGAAACACTTGACGATAAGTTTTATCTGACTTTGTTCTTTTTGTTGTCATAGCTGTTTCACTGCTACGTTTCATTTCATTTTAATTTAAATCAACCCTTTCCACTCAAATAACTTTTCACCCATACTCACACAGAACGAGCATATTTTTTTTTCTTTTCTGCAGTAGAGGCCCCAACTTAGCAGTGAAAGCTCAGCTTTAGATCGCCAGCCCTGACATACGAGTATAGAGGCATCACGAGTGTGGCAGCTGACACCCAACCTATTCGGCAAAAGAAATGTCTCGCGAGCATCGACATGCGAGCTATAGAGGCATCATTGGCATGGAGGATGACACCCGACATATTCGGCGAAAAAGAAATGTCTCGCAAGGCCCGACATAAGAGCTATGGAGGCATCATAGGCGTGGCAGATAACACCCGACCTATTTGGTGAAAACGAAATTCCTCGCGAGCGCCGACATGCAGCCATAGAGGAGTCATCGGCATGGCGGGTGACACCGGAGCTATTCGGTGAAAACGAAATTCCTCGCGAGCGCCGACATGAGAGCCATAGAGGCGTCATCGGCATGGCGGGTGACACTCGACACGCAGATGACGTTTCTTTTCTTTATCCGGTGAAAAAGAAACGTCTCGCGAGCCCTGACATGCGAGCTATAGGGGCATAAGAGCTATAGAGGCGTCATAGGCGTGGCAGATAACACCTGACCTATTCGGTGAAAACGAAATTCCTCGCGAGCGCACCGACATGCGAGCCATAGAGGAGTCATCTGCATGGCGGGTGACACCGGAGCTATTCGGTGAAAACGAAATTCCTCGCGAGTGCCGACATGAGAGCCATAGAGGCGTCATCGGCATGGCGGGTGACACTCGACACGCAGATGACGTTTCTTTTCTTTATCCGGTGAAAAGAAACGTCGCATGAGCCCCGACATGCGAGCTATAGGGGCGTCATCGGCGTGGCGAGTGACACCCGACACGTGCGATATTCGGCGAGAAAAAAAACGAAATTCCTCGCGAACGCCGACAAGAAAACGAAATTGTAAGTCTCGCAAGCCCGACATACGAACTATAGAGGTGTCATAGACGTGGCGGACAACACCCGACCTATTCGGCGAAAAAGAAATTCTTCGCGGGCGCCGACATGAGAGCCATAGAGGCATCATCGGCATGGCGGGTGACACCCGACAGGCAGATGACGTTTCTTTTTCTTTATCCGGTGAAAAAGAAACGTCGCATGAGCCCCGACATGTGAGCTATAGGGGCGTCATCGGCGTGGCGAGTGACACCCGACCTATTCGACGCAAAAGAAATGTCTCGCGACCACCGACATGCGAGCTATAGAGGCGTCATTGGCATAGAAGGTGCCACCCGACACGTGCGATACTCTGCGAAAAAAAAACGAAATTCCTCGCGAACGCCGACAAGAAAACGAAATTGTATGCATCGCAAGCTCGACATACGAGCTATAGAGGCGTCATAGACGTGGCGGACAATACCCGACCTATTCGGCGAAAAAGAAATACCTCGCGAGCGGCGACATGCGAGCCATAGAGGCGGCGTCGGCATGGTGGGTAACACCCGACACGCAGATGACGTTTCTTTTCTTTATCCGGTGAAAAAGAAACGTCTCGCGAGCCCCGAGCTACAGGGGCATCATCAGCGTGACGGATGACACCCGACCTATTCGGCAAGTGACACCAGACACGCGATATTCGGCAAAAGGAATGTCTCGCAAGCCTCGACCCACGAGCTATAGAGGCGTAATGAGCACAGAGGATGGCACCCGACACGCAAGCTATTCGGTGAAAAAGAAATGTCTTGCGAGCGCCAACATGCAAGATATAGAGGCATCATTGGCATGGAGGGTGACGCCCGAGATATTCGGCGAAAAAGGAATGTCAAGGCTATAGAAGCGTCATAGAACGTGGTGGATGACACCCGACCTATTCGGCGAAAAAGAAATTCCTCGCGAGCGCCGACATTCGAGTTATAGAAGCGTCATAGATGCTGCGGATAACACTCGACACGCAAGCTATTCGGTGAAAACGAAATTCCTCGCGAGCGCCGACATGCAAGCCATAGAGGCGTCATCGGCATGACGGGTGACACCCGACACGCAGATGACGTTTCTTTTTCTTTATCCGGTGCAAAAGAAATGTCTCGCGAGCCTTGACATGCGAGCTATAGGGGCGTCATAGGCGTGGCGAGTGACACCCGACCTATTCGACGAATATAAAGGCGTCATTCGGAGTGGCAGGTGAGCTATTCGGCGATTTCGTAATGTTGGCTGTCATACCGACAGTCGAGTGGAAAGGGTTAAAACGTTTGCAGCGAAATTTTCACAACCACAAAGCCACATGCAATCAATGTAAAGAGTTGGCAAAAGGACGATAAGCTGAGTTCCCTCTCGACTTTTGTGCACGCTACTCTCAAATGGCTGTATGGGGAATCACGTGGCAAACTGCGCCCCCGTTGGCGGGGGAAGTCAGAACATCGAAGGTGCATAAGGGACTATCTGAAAAGAGCTTTTTTCGACCAAAACACGGTAAAAAAAAATAGAAATTGCGTGCAGGGAACTTGCGAGGGCTTTTCCATAGTTTTTTCAGGTGACTTCCGTAATTCCGTAAGACAGTGAAAATCCGTAAAAGTTGGCATCTCTATGAATCCTTTAGAAAAAGGAACCATTGTATCCTACCATGGGATAGCCATTATCAGTCATCCTCCGCATCGACGAGATAGCTAATGACTGACCTTACGCTGTATTTACGTAATCGCGCGACTCGCTCGGAATGAAATAACTGCGCTATCCCAAAGAGCAGGGAACGACATATATACAATCTCAATTGCACAGCACTCCGAAAGACCACCAAACTATCAGTAAACAATCTTCATCAGGATTTCATAACGTACAGCATCGTTTCTCCTACATACCACGTGATTACAACAAAACTCCTCCATCATAAGCAAAAACAATTTCATTTCCTACATCGCGATATCGTTGTTTTTTCGTCACTTTTGCCGAAAAAACAACGAATCAGAAAGGTAGGTGAAAAACATTCCGAAATTTTGGGATTGGCGGTACAGTACGTGTTAATTAAGTGTCATTTTCACCAAATTACGCGTAGACCTTAAAAAAGCGTCATTCGATTCGACGTTTAAAACGGTATTTTTTGCCGTGAAAAATTTTTTTTTCGCACGGCAATTTTTGCTGCGGATTGCCGTTTCGGCGCAGTTGGGCGTAAATATTACATTTTTTCATAATTTGTAGCAGTTTGGCGCAAGATAATGAAATTGGAGCAGTTCGGCACAATTGGCGTAAACTTTCCATCACTGGATATTTTAAATTGCATAAATAAATAAATAAATCCTGGAAAAAAAAAGGATAAAAGAAAAACTAAAATAAATTATAATAAAAATCCATGCAACGTTTGATTAGCACAATATAAGTTTTCTGCTAGATGCGGGGAAATAAAATGTCACAACTTAATGTGCAAGTAAGTAATAATAAAAAAAAATCCCCAAATAAAAAACAAAAGAATTAAAACTGAAATTAAAATATTCTTAACAAAGAAAGATCTGGGGGAAACATTAATCTTTAAAACAAGCTATTAAGAAAAAAAGAAAGTTCCTGCGAATTTGACAAGATAAAAAACAAGAAATATGACACGGAATTTTCGGATGTAATAAAGCACGTCTTTTGAGTCCATTCTGATGTGAATTTAATTTATCAAAGCTTTTCAAAATCAATGGAATCGATCTGGAAAACAATCAACTGGTTCCAACAATCGATAAAACATCCAGAAATATAAACATCTACTTAGTTCCACCAGCGGCTAAAAAGCATGTTTTGAAAATTAACAAATGGTGAACAAAAAGTTTCTCATACTACAAGGAAGGTACCAGAGATAAAGAGATTTTTAAATCGAACAGTTAAAAAAAGAAATTTAAAAAAGGGAACATTGTATAAAAGTTTATGTCTGCTAGCGGAAAAATTTTGCACAGCGTAAAAGTTTAAAATAGGCGAAAGTTATTCTTCAGGGTAAAATCGTTCGACCTTTACGCAGCTAGTGAGAAATCTTTGCGTTACTTAAAGAGGATAATGCTCCACATCTCTGTTGTAGCGAATGGCATGCAGTGAAGAAGAAATTTCTCAATAGCATTTTTAGAAGTGGCGATACAGCTGCAAACTGAAGTACGCAAGCACCACCTACCGACAGAACAGTGAACTACAAAATTCCTCATATACTAACTAGCCTTAAGTGTTCTACAAGGTAAACGGCATCTGGTGTTGAAAGGATTTTTTAAATCGCACATGTAAAAACAGTGATATTGAGAAAAACAGAATAAGCGTATGCGCCCCCTAGCAAGCAAAATTGTGTGCTATTTTGGAAAGAAAATACACACACAGAATGAAGCTTTTTAATCGGGTTTTTAGTCCTGCAGATATTGCTGTAAACGTGAACGTAAACTTATGCCCTCTGGTGGCAGACTTGAAAGCTACGAAAAATTTGAAATTATATGAGAAACGTTTCCCAACGGAAACACTCTCCAACAAAGAAAGAATTTTTCAAATCGGACTCTTAGAAGCAGAGATATCGACAAAAATAAGATATGCCTTTACGCACCCTGGCGGGGGAAACCATGCATTATTTTAAGAAGAAAGTATTCTCAAAAGGTCTTTCGATGTAAGTGGTATCGGTCAACGAAAGAATTTTTTCAATCGAGTTTTCAGGAGCTCAGATTTTACTACAAATACATCAGACGCAGAAATTAACACTTACGCCCCTAGTGACTAAACCATTCTTTATCAAATATTAGAAATTATAGGCAAAGCATTTCCTATCAGCAGCTGTGTCCGGTGCTGAAAGAAGTTTTCGAATTGGAATTTTAGAAGCAGAGATATCGGGGAAAATGCAGTTTACTTTAACGCCCCGAGTGGAAAGTCTACGTATAACTTGAAAATTTTTAAATTATATGAGAACATTTTACACTGGAAATGCTATCAAGCAAAGAAGGATTTTTTAAAATCTGACTCTTAAAAGCAGAGATATTGCCAGAAATAGGACATACATCTACGCTCCTGGCAGAGAAACCATACAGGATTTTAAGAAGAAAATATTCTCAAATGTATATTGCCATGAGCGGTATCGGTCCACGAAAGAATTTTCTCAATCGAGATTTTAGAAGCTCAGATTTTGATGGAAATACCTATGAAGCAGAAATTAACGCTTACGTCCTCTGGTGGTCAAACCATATTTTATAAAAAAATTAGAAATTACAATCAAAACGTTTCCCACCGGGAACTGTATCCAGTGCAGGAAGATTTTTTCAAATCGGAGTTTTAGAAGCAGAGATATCAGGGAAAGCGCAATTTACCTTTACTCGCCCTAGTGGAAAGTCAATGAATTACTTGAAAATTTTGAAATTATATGAAAAAACATGTCGCATCGGAAACTCTATCCTACAAAGAAGAAATTTTTCAAATTGGACCATTAGAAGCAGAGATATTGACAAAAATAAGATATATTTCTACGCAAGGCGGCGGAGAAACCATGCATTATTTTAAAAGAAATATTCCAAAATCGTTTGTCGACCTGAGTAGTATCGGTCCACGAAAGAATTTTTCAATCGAGATTTTAGGAGCTCAGATTTTGTTGCAAATACATCAGAAGCCGAAATTAACACTTACGCCCCCTGGTGGCCAAACCATTTTATACCAAAAACTAGAAATTATATGCGAAAGATTTCCCATGTGCAGCTGTATCCACTGCAGGAAAAAAAATTTCAAATTGTAGTTTTAGAAGCAGAGACATCGGGGGAAACGCATTTTGCATTTTTTGGAGAATCTACGCGTAACTTGAAAAAGCGACTATAGGTAATCTTCGCCATGAGTAGAATCGAAAAGCAAAAGAATTTTTTGAATTGGATATTTAGAAGTAAATGTATGGAATAAAATGAATTTTGAATTCGATATCATCTGCATTTATGCCATCTAGCGGCGAAATTGTGCATCGTAAGAAATTAAAAAAAAAGGCTCACCATTCGCACATTTCAAGCTTTCTAATGCAAAAAGAATTTTTCAAATCAGACTATTAGTTGCCGAGATATCGTGTCTGCAGACAGTTGGACGGAGAGACGGACAAACCGATAACATAAACACGATCTTTTTTTACAAAAGACGTGCTAAAAAACACCACTCTCTTTAGCAGAAAATTTTTACAAGAAAAAAAGGGAAGTGCACTTCGCAAATCTGTCAGAGTAACATAGACAAAAGCTCACTGCAAAGGGCGAAGAGCGTGAGAAAATATGACACACCTGGCATGCACGCGTCAGATCTGACGTTATGTGAGTAACAGTCAGGAGGTAGAAGTGAGAAAAACACATGCAGGCGTTTCTCAGCGAGCATCGCTTCGGAGCATCACAAAAACCATTACATTAAACATTTGAAATATATGTATACATTGAAAGCAGCAAGATAAGGCTGTTCAGAACGATTGCACAATTAAGGTGTAAATATAAAACACATTTTCTAAAGGTTCCTGACATAAAAATTAGAGGAATACACAACACTTTTACAATATTAAATAAAATATAATCTAGGAAAAATCAATATTATTAATTAATTACAATATTTAATTTCGAAGGCAAACATGACAAGGCAGCAAATGCATGTAGCTTCTGTGGTGGGACATTTTCTTTGGCTGGTTGCCAAAGAAAGAGAAAAAAGATTTTCTTTTGCTCTGGTTCAAAGAATATACACTCTGCTCTGAAGCCAGCCTCAAAACTTTTATTGCAGCCGTTCGTAGTAATTGGCAATGAAAAGAAATCGTATTATATTAAATTCTCTGTAGAAAAATTAATTAAATGTGTAGTTCATAGTATGTGGTTGTTAACCGTAGAAACTACGGAGAATCTGCAGTAAACAGCATCTCTGCACACAACACATACCATAATTTTCGTCGTATTATCTGCACTGGCGTATAATTCCCAGACCGTGAAATTCACATACATTTTTTTCTCCCTTCCTATAATTCGCACTGGCGCATAATCCGCAGACTGTGACATTCCGGGGAAAAAATCGCTGTATAATCTGCTCATCATAGATGTTGAACCGGTTTTGACAGAAAAGTCGGTCACATAATGTCCCAGGAGTCTGAAGAAGTAAGGGAGAAAAAAAAAAATGATTTCATTAAATGATGAAATTTATTTTTAAAGGTTACTTTTTCATAATTTTATCTCCAGACAGATAAAGAGTGTGACAATCATAAATCATGCCAATGCAGGCCTAGAGTATTGCACTGCACCTTGTCAATGATGAAAGGCTGGTACAGAACAAGTCATAGAAATACCGTATGTACGCGTGTAAGTCTAAAGTTTTTGGAGGAATCCTGCTTTCAGAATTGGGGGATCAGCTTATACGTGGGCCAATAAAAAACATCCGTGAATTCTCCTGCAGAATTTACTGACGGATTTGTTTATGTTTCAGACAGCGGCTTTCCGCATGTTACTGCGCGATTGTTTCTGACCTTCTCAAAACTATGCACAGGGACACGATCATATCCTCAATTGTGTCCACCACTTTAAGTTTAAATTCAGCAGTGTAACTGAAATGTTTCCTTTTCAAAGACATCATCAATAGCAATGAAGGAAAATAGCAGCAACAACGTTGGTCAAAACGGCGAAAGACGAACTAAACACAAGGCAGCGCATATGAGATCGAAAAGGAGGAATGCTTAGGTTCGTCCAGCAAGCGCAGTGCATACGTCTATTGGCTGGTTTACAAGGAAAAATTGTCTGAGGGAGTTCTTATTCCAATTATATTCCCTCCCCTGCACAATTACGGTGAAGATTTTTCTAGAAACCGAAAGGCCGTAAAAACTTTTTTATAATCGGCGTATAGTCCGCAGAACCTATATTTAAAACTTTTTTAGCAGATAATCCGTGGATTATACAACAAAAATTATGGTACAAAGAAAATTAAAAGTAGTTCTGATAATCCGTAACTAATAAAATGGTCGATGATCAAACGAAACCAAAACCACTTATCATCACCGAAGCCTCTACTAAGAATTATGACGACATCACCACTGAAATGCATTTTTTTATGTTGTAATATCAACACCCCAGATCGTGAGAAATTTCCCATCATCCCACCCTGTACGCTCCTGCAACGTGACATGACATACGCGCAAGAAACAATGAAGTACTCCGTTTATAAGTTGGAGAAAGTTTACTTGGACATGATAATCGAGAATCAGACGTTCCGAGTTCTGAAAGTAAAATTAAGGATTTTTAAGGACTTGGTGAAATATTTAGTACTTTTAAGGGCCCTTAAAAAATTAAAAAATATATTTAGCACTTTTAAGCACTTTTTTTGAACCGTGCGAACCCTGTGGAAAGATGAGAATAAATTACTCTTTCCTTTAAACTGTATGCACAAGAATTTTTAAAATACTGCAACCTATAAACAAAGCTTTCAAACTCTTTAGTTGAAATACAATCAATCTAATAATAACTGCAGGCAATTCTTACAATTCTGAAAACACAATGGCTCATATCTGTAAGGTTACATGCACATTAAAATATTGCATAAAATCACATTTAGTTTTTGGAAAACAGAGCCATGATCAAACAGATATAAATGGATGGATATAAAGCTTTCCCACTTCAAAGATCAGAATAAATCATTAAATCAGGATCTCACTGTACTTCGAGATAGAACTTACTTTCATGGGAATTAAATAATTGAATCAATATCAAAATCCTACTGTGCAGTCAAAATGCAAATCCCCCGAGTGCTTTTACAACAAACAAGGTGCATCAAAAAGAAGAGAAAACTCAAACTGTTTCATATAAGCACCACAGTTTTTGAGGTAGGAGAATAGTGAAATAGAGCACAGGCATTGTGTGCCTATATGTACAAAAAAATTGTGTTGAATAATGGCATATGAGCCCCTTAACCTTCCATGTGGTACTAGAAAGCTTACCATAACATTTTAAAATATTGCATAAATATGTCAAAATGTGAGTAATTACTAACATGTTTCATGTGACCAAAACATTACTAGCATAATGAATTCATTCCAAGGTCACAATTAAAAAGCATACCAAATTTTTGAAATTAAAAATACAAATGTTATGTTACCTTTTTATTTCCACTTGCTTTCTCTTCCATAAGTTGCACTGCAAGCTCTCTATTGACTGTTGGTAGTTGCTGTAAAAAATTCAATAACAGTAATTACACAAAATATCTGCAGTTATACAGAACCATCCAAACTACAGCATTTGAAGCAATTAAATCTACTCACATAAATTTTAGTTCACATTAAATTTAATATGTTCAGAAATGAAGACCACAACAATCATCAAGAAGTAAGAAAGAATTCTAAACCTTTCTGTGTTTTCTTATTGCAGAAAGCATTTTTTTAAGAATAAAAAATTTCCCCCTTGAGATAAGTCAAATCAGAAGAATGAAAAATATGTGCCTTATCTATATTAGATATAACAAGATACATGACTTTACAGCATTATATAGTAAGCTGCTAAGCTAGATTGCCTGCAGTTTTGTACGGATGGTACTCAAAAATTTGACTTCTCCAGCTGTTAAAAAAATTATATTTTGCAACAACAATTGCTATTTTCTATGCTTTGCTCCATGAAAGCCTGAAAAGTAGCTCAGATATTTTAAGCTATTGAAATTAATAATTTCTAGAACATATCAATCACAGAAAGAACTACCAATAAATCTCAAAATATATCAGATCACTGCAAAAAATTACAAGAAAATTTGAAAATAAAAAAAATATCATTATCAAATTTAATCAGTGTAAAAAATAAACAGTGGAAGGACTCTGCAAAAAAAAGGGGTGTATCTAAAAATAACTTTAGACTTTGTTTTTAGAGAACAAAGTTAAAAAAATTTTTCCCTAAAATAGTTCAAAGAGAAGAAGATATTTTAAAATTGCAAGGAGTAGTTTATGAAGTAAATTGTAGTTGTGGACTATCTTACATAGGTGAAACAGGTCGCAGACTAGAAACTCGTGTAGCTGAGCATAAAGCAGCTATAAAAAATTGCTCCAACAAGACTGGATTAGGTAGGCATGTTAGAGAAACTGGGCACAGCATGGATTGGAATTCCCCTAAAGTAATCAGTTTCCAAAGCAATTTCCAAAAAAGAAAACTGAAAGAAGGAATAGAGATTGAGAAAAATCAAAATTCCATCATCAATGACTGCAAAGGATTTTCCCTGCCTAACATCTGGCAGGATTTGTTGAAAAATAACCTAAACCGTCAAGGTAAACCGTAACCGTGATAGTGTCAAGTAAAAAGTGACAACAACAAGACAGCCTGAAGAAGGAGAAGAGTTTTCTCCGAAAATTTGCTATTAATGTAAAAAAAATTCCTAGTAAAATTCCCATAAAAAATGCTTTAGATTATTAAAAAAATTTTATTCACAATGTGCAAAATCAAAAGTAAAGATAAAGAGCTAACTATGTGATCTGTTTTTGTTGGCTATCAATTTCCATTACAATTTCCGTTCAACACATTATCTCTTTAATAAAAACTCCTTCACTCAAAGAATCAGTTTAAGAACATCTAATTTCATTTCATCTATTTTGTATTTCAGTTGTTACAATGTACAGTAGACATTCAATTGTAAAGCAAATTAATACAGCAACAACCATGTAGAGGACTTCATCATTCCCTATATAGTATATTGTATTCTTTTACCATAAACATACCCTACTTATATTCCTGTGTCATCCTATTTTATCTATACTGTATTAATCACCTACACTATGTGTTAGATATTCCTCCATTTCTCTTCTGCCAAATGATTCTTAAATTCTTTGTTAAAACTTTAGAAGACTTTGTGATAATATTTTCCTGTATCAAAATGGCATGCATTTGCACCCCTTTACCCCCTTCACCACTACCCTGTATTATGGTAAAAAGTGTTGAGTTGAAGTAAAGGGCAATTCAGCAGGTTAGAAGTAACTGACAAAAGCATACCATGAAAAAGTACGCGGGTTTGGAGAGGGAAAAAAAAAAAAAGAACGGAATAAGTAATGCATGTACAACAACTTCACTAGTTGCATGAGAGATTAAAAGTGCCTAAGCAGGTAATACATTCTGCGGTATCAGGCTGAGGCCCGTGAGGAAAACTTATGACAAGGTAGTGAAAATCTTCCAAACACATGGAGATAATGTGAATAGACAAAGTCATCACTCTTTCCACATTTTCTGTAGTTAGCACACAGCATCGAAAAAATTGTTATCTGGATACCACGGGGATTGTACCCCAGATATCTTGATGACTAGCCGAGTGTGTTCGCCTTACGCTACAGTGGCCAACAATCCACAGTGCTGTGTATGTTTATCTGTCAGCATCTGACTTCACAATTCCATAGAGCTGGGCTCATCAACTGAGACGTCTGCATCTGGTGTGGCTTAATGGCACAAGCTATTAAATTATAGCTAATAAATCCAAAGGGCAAGAGTGATAGCGAAAATCTTCGAAATACGTGGAGACAATGTAAATAGACAAAGTTGATAAGTAGAAGAATTTTGTCATGCTATTGAGATTTACAGGTGTATGATCGTTTTTGCTGTTTTAAGCACGGAAAACAAGACGTAACCAATTTCAACACAAAGTAACCAAGCCAAATTATTGCAAGTTGTGAATCACCTTCACGTACGAAAATAAAACTTGTTTAAAAGGTTAAAAATGATTAAAACCAATGTGCGAGATCTTTCGGGTCCATCTACCACAGACCCATCTTCAGGCACAACGAGAACTCACACGGGCACGCCGGCTTATATACACACACCTATATGCATCAGGAATGTAAGGTCAGGTGATGCGTAACATCACAGCCTCTCCTTGACAAATGTCAAACCCGC
Organism: Macrothele yani; assembly: GCA_039090855.1. Classification (NCBI taxonomy): domain Eukaryota; kingdom Metazoa; phylum Arthropoda; class Arachnida; order Araneae; family Macrothelidae; genus Macrothele; species Macrothele yani. The sequence continues at coordinate 110,629,527 of CM076990.1, forward strand.
CTTCTCATGGTTAAATCCCTGAAATGGCAATGGGCTGGACATACTGCCAGAAGGACAGACCATCAATGGACAGCCGAAATTTTAGATTGGATTCCAAGGGACAGAAGAAGACCACATGGGAGATGGGTGGATGAAATTCGAAAGTATGCGGGAGTGACATGGAGGAGACTGGCACAAGACAGACCGTTATGGAGGAAATTTGGGGAGACCTTCATCCAGCAGTGGATTGATAATGGTTGACAATGATGATGATGATGATATACATCAACGAGGAACAGCGCATGCGCCACACTAAAAGGTTAAGGATGCTTTCCACAGAAAGTAACAATAAAAATGAAATATGTACAAATTCTTAAAAATGAATAATCTAAAGTACAGTAAGTAAATAGTCAAAACATCTTTGCAGTGGAAGAGGTATTCTCCAGCAGGAACCTCCAAGGAGCAGTTATGGATTGCGGGGTTTCTTCATTACAGCACTGTTCGGCAAAATCCAGAATGTACAAGCTCTCCAAAAAGAGCACTGCAGTTTTAGTTCTCGCCAAGCCCAATAATTTAATGTCATTCCATAGTGGTAAATTTAGGGCGATTATTAGGGCGATTATTTACCACTATGGAATGACATTAAATTATTGGGCTTGGCGAGAACTAAAACTGCAGTGCTCTTTTTGGAGAGCTTGTACATTCTGGATTTTGCCGAACAGTGCTGTAATGAAGAAACCCCGCAATCCATAACTGCTCCTTGGAGGTTCCTGCTGGAGAATACCTCTTCCACTGCAAAGATGTTTTGACTATTTACTTACTGTACTTTAGATTATTCATTTTTAAGAATTTGTACATATTTCATTTTTATTGTTACTTTCTGTGTAAAGCATCCTTAACCTTTTAGTGTGGCGCATGCGATGTTCCTCGTTGATGTATATCATCATCATCATTGTCAACCATTATCAATCCACTGCTGGACGAAGGTCTCCCCAAGTTTCCTCCACAACGGTCTGTCTTGTGCCAGTCTCCTCCATGTCACTCCCGCATATTTACGAATTTCATCCACCCATCTCCCATGTGGTCTTTTTCTGGGTCTTTTCCTGTCCCTTGGAATCCAATCTAAAATTTCGGCTGTCCATCTATGGTCTGTCCTTCTGGCAGTATGTCCAGCCCATTGCCATTTCAGGGATTTAACTCTGATCATGATGTCTTCCACCTCGTCATTTGATGTATATAAGTGTGTATATAAGCCAGCGTGCCCCGTGTGAGTTCTCGTTGTGCCCGAAGATGGGTCTATGGTAGACGGACCCGAAAGAGCTCGCACATTGGTTTTAATCATTTTTAACCTTTTAAACAAATTTTATTTTTGTAAGTAAAGGTGATTCACAGCTTGCAATAATTTGGCTTGGTTACTTTGAGTTGAAATTGGTTATGTCTTGTTTTTCGTGCTTCAGACAGCAAAAACGATTGTACACTAGTAAATAGACAAAGTCATTGCTCTTTCCACGTTTTCTTTAGTTAACACACAGCAACTAAAATATTGTTATCCCTACACAGCTGGGATCGTAACCCAGATCTCTCGATAACTAGCCGAGTGCATTCACCTTACTCTACAGTGGCCAACAATCATAGCTTGTGTTGTTAAGACCCATCAGATGAAGACATCTCAGTTGTTGAGCCCATCTTTATGGATTTCTGAAGTCAGATGTTTTCTTTAGTTAACACACAGCAACCAAAATATTGTTATCCCTACACCGCTGGGATCGTAACCCAGATCTCTCGATAACTAGCCGAGTGCATTCACCTTACTCTACAGTGGCCAACAATCATAGCTTGTGTTGTTAAGACCCATCAGATGAAGACATCTCAGTTGTTGAGCCCATCTTTATGGATTTCTGAAGTCAGATGCTGACAGATAAACACACATAGCGCCGTGGATTGTTGGCCACCACAGCGTAAGGCGAGCACACTCGGCTAGTTATCGAGAGATCTGGGGTACAATACCAGCGGTGTCCAGATAACAATTTCTTGGTTGCAGTGTGTTAATTAAAGGACATGTGGAAAGAGCGATGACTTTGTTTATGACAAGGTGTTTAGGCAGCAAAAGGCCAGTCATTGGTGATCAAAGAAACAATGTACTAGAGGCAGTAAATTCTGCAATGGACAAAAAGAAATGAAGGCAGTTTTTGCAGACCAGTTTTTTTCCCTCTCCCCATCATGTTCTGTGATAAAAACATGTCTGAACACCATACTGTTATGAAAGTATGAGATGATCACAACTCCATTACTTTAAAAACTTTCCTTCTCAACATGTTTTTCATGAATAAGTCAACATTTCTGTGACTTATACCTCTACTTAACCTTCCTCTTGAGTTTCTGCTGTCATATGTAAATTTACAGCAGTTACCTCTTGGCTAAAGATTTTCTCACTGAATGGCACATTACTTCTCTGAACAGCTTTTGCAATATGACAACACACAGTAAGATGGAGCAAAATAAAATGGCAAGATTAAGGGTGGTGTAGTGGAGTTGTCAAGATGTCAAGAGATTGTAAGCAGATTGTTGAAACACTAATATTGTGCAAGAGATAAAGTCTATTTGATATATCTGTGATCAAAAAATAATTGTATTAATATCTATGTTGACATCAGAGAAATTATTTTCTGGCAGGGGATTATATTGATGTCTTGAAGTAGAGGTGCTTGAACAATAAACTGTTGGAAATTTGTAATCAATATCTGATTCTTTCTACCTGGTCATTTGGTTATTTGCTTCCAAAGTGTGATTCATGTACAAAGAACCTATCTCAAAAACTTAGCCAATTAACTAACAACTTAGTTAACCATTTAAAAATAGAACTACCAAAAGCCAGAACTTTATATTTCTTTGAAGCATTTTAACCCTCCCAGCAGCTTGAACATATTCAGCTTGTTCAAGATAGTCTTGTTCCACAGCGGACGTTCCTTGATGCCTGTTCCCCTACTGGTTTGAGCGTGGTCAGCACGGGCCACCCACTGTCTTCTACAGTGGTTTAAACGAGGTGTGGTCGTTCTGTGGGATTACTCGCCCATTGGCTTAAACGTGCTCAGCACGTTCGGTGTAGGGCATATTTGCTTAAGAGATTATAATCAGTGTTCCACCTGGACTAGCTGATTTTTCAATCACACGGAAATGGAATGTTGCATTATTTGGCAGTTTCCTGTTTTGCTGGAATTTTAAGCTTCATTTCCCTTACTATGAATAGCCTTAAATTCCAACTGAACAAACAATCCAAATTCTGAAGTTCTTAGTTGCACCTGCTTTTCTGCTAAATGCTGAACATTCCTTTACATAAGCACATTTCAAGTCGCAATGAATAAACAGTTCTTTCCCTCCAGTTGTAATCCTTTGATTTCTCAATGTTTCTTGGGAAAATGATTTTGTGTTGCAAGCTTTTCCCTGAAAGTGAATTTTAAAATGTGTGGATCTTTTGTCATATTTTGGTAAGTTTTCTGCATTTGTGTAAGTAAGCTATTCACTTAATATGAAAAGTGATACAAATGAATAAATAAAAAAAAAAATTAAAAAAAATCACAGTCTCACTTATATCTGTTTTACGTATTTGAGCACACGATTGAAATGTCCATTGTATTTGAATACCAGGTACATTTTGTGTTCCTAAATTTTTAACTCTGGAATAATTAATTTCATTATTTACACTTCAAGCGTTACAGCAAAAAAAACTTATAAACAATTTTAAACTCTGCATATGGTTTTATATCTGTATGCGGAAAAAATATCCCCCCCCCAAAAAAAACAACAGCACTAGCAGGAAGAAATTATCCCCTACTGCCTCTGTTGAAATGGCTGTTAAATTTTCAAAACAGGAATGTGTTTATCATAAAGTTAAAAAGCCATTTGTGGACGTTTTGTAGCAGCTGAAAATTTGGTGCAGCACCAATCCTGCTGAAAATGGTCCAAATGGGGACTGGTGTGTGCAGAGGAGGAGGTGTAGGAGAGGTGAATTTTTTTCAAATTGTTTGGCCTTAAGCCGTGTACTACCAATTCTACAATATGTATACAAAATTTGGGGACCTACATCTGGCCGTCACACTACAATTTTAATTTGAAATTCGATGTGGTTGTAGATTTCTTGCATACTTAAGGTCTGAATTTTTTATCACTGCATTTTCAGTACAATTCTGCAACGTATAGTTTTAGTGGGAAAACAAGAAGTAGGTATAGGTAAAATTTTCAATTAGATTTCTAATAAAAAAGAACACAGGTTACTTAATTGGGCAAAGTCGTCCTTCACTTAGTCCATATATCATTTTTCATTGCGATAATAAACTGATTAATAGAAAAAAAAAAAAAAAAACCTTTAATAGGTTTTGACAATTTGTACTTCCTTAAGTTCAAAAGTAAGATATTTCTCTTTAGGTAGACATGTTTAGTTAAGAACCATGTTCTTCAGGTTTGTTAAATGTAATGAATTTAAAACTGCAGTTCTTAAAAAAAAAAAAAAATAGTTATAAATTTTAATAAAAGTTAAGTTTTCTCACAGTTCACAATAATTTTCCCATAATAAAAGCATTTCTAAGTTTCAGAAACACAGAAATAATTATAATGATAAGCACTGCACACCAATACATACAATGATGTTCAAACCATGCGTAAAACTTAAAAAGTAAGAAGAAACACTGAAATTGTCCCACTTTGAGCAGTTGTATAATTTGTAAAAGCAAAAATTTGAGCTTATTAAACGCTTTCCACATGTCTGCATACCTTGTTTCATTTATTTTTTAATTATTAATATTTAAACACTTTACATGTGCTATAAGTTTCACTTCAGCAGCACAAACAAAATCCTTAAGTGCATTGCGACAAATTTGCGTGTAGAAACAGCTGACAATTTCGGGAAGGAAAACTGGTTTTATTTGTGACCAAATGGGGGTTGTTCTGATCACCAAGCTAACACTACTGGAAGTGTTGTTGCACACGGAGAAAGCCACCTGTTGGCAGAGGCTTCATATCTGCTTTTTGTTGCCGCTGGGAGGGTTAAAACACTTTTTAACTGCATTATAAAAAAATTGCTGCAGAAATACTGAGCAATAACCGCCAAATTTACTGGATGGATTCATTCATATTCACCTGCATCACATTTTCTTAAACTTTTCTTCACTGATCACAGTTTTCATAATTCAATATAAAAATGCACAGAAACTTAAAAACAAATAGATGTGCTAATACAAACAGCAATTCACAATTTGCATGAATTTAAAAGCTACCTGAATGATAGATGTCACTGGGGCAAACTTAACATACCCGAAATACCCATTATGCTTTGTTGTTTTCTTTAATGTGTGTAATAACTATTTTATTTTTTGTGCCTTTACGAATCTTAAAAATGACTTTACAATAGTTATCACTGGCTAAATATCAAATGCAACACATGCACATTATTTGCTATTAGTCATTGTTTTCTTCAATAACCTCAATAAGTATGAAAGGTTGGATAATAAGAGTTAATTTTCATTTTAAGGATATTAGCCCAAGAATACAGAGGCAACTAGTACCAACAACACCAATATTGCACATGGGACTTGATACCAGAAGTACAGTGCAAGAAGAAAGCATGTTAACCAGACAGTAACTTAGTGTGTGATGTGCTTATCTAAACTTATTTTTAAACCCCTAATTACCATTCAAAAGATACATTTTCTCTCTTCCTTTTCGGCCTAAAACAAATTCTCGATTCACTATGGATAATCAAAAGACTATCATGGATCCAAACTTCAATACACATGAAAGTTCACAACAAAGCACAAACACAATGGTAACAAACAACAGAAAAGTAATATTGTGTATATCTAAAACCAGCAGCCACAACAAAACTGAGATTATAGTGCACATGCTCAATTCTTATAGACATTGTTACAGGAAGAGTTGTTGTCACATCATGTGTTCTGGAAATTTTCCAGAATCAATGAGTTGTGCAGGTACATAAAAACTGAGCAATAATAATAAAATTATTATTTATTGAATATTGTGCAACTGTAGAGCTGCAAATCATTGTGTATTATAAAGGTGACTACTTCACTCAATTAAAAGGTGACCATATTTTGACAATGCTAGTGCTCTCTTTATATGTCAGCAATTCAATTGAGAATTTTTTATAAGAAAACTTGCCCACTTCATCAAACAGCTTGCTGCTAAAGCACATAAACTGCCAATACATATATTACAAGCAGCATTGTAAAAATGATATATCTTTGAATCACTTTTACTAACATACCTTACTAACTTGCAAGAGTAAAACACTACACAGCAGTCTCTAGGATTAAAATCTAGTTAGCACAGGGTTTAATCAAAGCAACTTATGAAAAAGTGAACTGTAGGGCAATACCCTAGCCATCTTCATTAGTCAACTGTGAAGTACCTGCTGATGAAGCTTCTGATGTATGAGCATAAAGAAAAGATTTCATTAAGAAATTAGAAGTGACTGACAAGACAGCAGCAAAGAGAAATATTGAAAAAACAATCAGATCCCATGCACAACACAGGGTTCATACAAATTTACAGGAAATAAATTCCATGACTTTTCCAGGGGTTATCCAGGAGTTCAAGAACTTTCACGACCTTAAACTTTTGCTAGAATCATAGTGATTTATTTTATATTTTGCAAAGTGGGGTTAAATTTTACTATGCATTTAGAATTCTTATGAAATCTTATGGGTTTCCCTGTTATAGAACATTCTTCATTGTGTATTACATCTTGAATGAGGTGGCAAAATTTGCCCATATAAAAACTGCTCTCTATAAAACTTATATGAAACAATATGCAACTTAGCACAATGATAATATAACAAAAAACAATTTTGCCACGGTACTGAAGATTCCCATCTTCATAGTCCTCTCAATTTTCATGCATATATGTGGCAGAGAGACCAGATATCAATCTCCTTCAGTGAGGAAAGAGCGTGCTAGAAGGAACAGCCATCTTGGACTTGCAGGAAAGTTTCTACAAGCTCTTGTGACTCCAACTGCACACAACTGCTATATGGCAAACCAAAGTCACTGGAAATACAGCTTTCAAACATCTTGCACTGCCACATGAGATGAAAGAGCTGGTATCATCACAAGCAGATGCCACAGCGAGTTAGAACAAAGTGATGTAATCAATCCAGACTTTCCAATCAATTTTTTTTTTTTTATTTCAAGGACCTTTCACAAAATATGAGAAATCAAGGATTTTCCAGGCCTGGAAAAAAAATGGAACTCAAATTCCAGGACCTTTCACAAAGTATGAGAAATCAAGGATTTTCCAGGCCTGGAAAAAAAGGGAGCTCAAATTCCAGGACTTTTCCAGGATTTAAGGGGCCATGTGAACCCTGACAACATGATTAGAAATACAAATATTAGATCTAAAGCAGATTCTTCTTTGTATGCAACAAAATTTGATAAAATCATTTTGAAATGCTGTGAGTATGTGTGGATGTTTACTCTCCCAAAGTTAGTGGAACTGCATTGCTCGAAGTACCTTTCCAAACAGGAAGAACACCAATCACATTATTTTGTGTTCATGTATTGAGCTTTTATACAGCCTGGATTGAGTGTATGCAATTCAATAATCTCGATAAACAAAATAACTGAATTGCCAATTCCAACACTGGGGCTCTACTACTTTCAGGAATGGTGCACACAACAAAGAAATACACCCATAAAACTTGGTAGAAGGGCCACAGGCCATCTAAGACTAACTCTGAAAAGGAAATGCCACCTTATTTACATAATTATGCCTACAACACCCTGAGGAAGCAGCTTAAAATCACATTTCTATGGCTAATTTTTATCTGAAAATTGTACACAACTATATGACACATAAAAATGGTAAATATCCAAATGAAAATGACAAAAACAGAACTTACTTTCATATTAATTCTCTTTTTCTTTCGATGTCTATCTTCTCTTTTATTTTCTTTTTCTGGAAGTCTTTATATGCAAATGGTTGAACAATTGCTTTAGCCTAAAAGAAATGCAATATATAATGAGCACAGCCCATAACAAATCTCACAGAGCTATAAAAGAAAAGACAGAGAGAAAAAAACGAACAGAAACTGTACACAATATGGGTAGCTAAATATTCCCATGTACTGCACAAAGCTAGGCAAAGGTGAGATCTGATGCACTTTGACCCAAAATTAGTACACACAAATGCACCCTTGATTAGCAAAAATGGGTTATTTTTCAGTAACTGAAAATTAAAATCTTGCCAATTCCCTGCCCAAATATTGATTTTTTAAATATTTTCTGAGCTCAATCACTTTCCCCTCTGGTTATTACTCACATTCTGGGAATGAGAAATGATCTTCAAATCTGTGTGTTAAGCTTCCTGTTTCTCACACTTAAAATAATTTTGAAATTAATTTTCCAGAAAAATTAAAGGAACCAAAATTTCACCCACAATGTGCTTTGGTAAAATGTTTTAGCATCTTCATGTCCTACAGGAACCACTTTCATTATTATGAAATTCACTAGTGGCTTTCTTCAGGCATCAACAGTTCTGTGAAAATACTTTTGGGCTTCACTGCATCATTTACCTCAAACTACTGAACAAAAAATATTCATGACATTCAGTGAGAACCTCATGTCCCTAATGAGACTTTTAACAAATTCCAAAAAATAAATATCCATCAAATTATGATAAGAACAGTTTATTTTGAATAACTCACTGATTAACTTTTAATATCCAACATTCTTTATGGATGTTAAAATTCCTAGAAACAAGTTACTCCCCCCCCCATCCTTGGTTGTCATAAGTTGTAACATTATTTCAAAAAACAAATATTTATTAGCTTACAAAAAAAGAGAATCCGAAAGGAAATTTATGACCAGTTTTATTAGTTATGCATTTGTGTTCTTTGCAAAGGTGCACAGTTGTATCATTTGCATGTAAATTAGTGTTCTCCTTAGATTTTTTTTGCAGCTGGGTGGCAAGTAATTTTAGCTGGATGGTACTTTTAATGACCCCTTCCCCAATTAAGGGGGGAAAAAGATGTTGTTTTTCTTAACATTATTACACTTATTAAACATCTTTAGATTACCGTAATTTTTGGGCTAAGAGACGCGGCTCTTACTTTACTAAAAGTGAAATTTTTCGGGTGTGCGGCTCTTATGCCGAATTTGTTTTCGAAAAGACTGTTTCTGCGCTCCTTTTTTTTTTTTTTTTCTTTTTTCATGCAGATGCTTAGTAAATTTTTTTAAAGAATGTTTTTTTTTACAAACTCGACTGTGATCGTTTTTTTCCCTTTTTCTACTTATAGGTTAGGCACGTCTATTGAAAAGATAACTCCGCTCCGCTGATGGAGGGAAAGTGTGTGTGTGGGGGGGGGGGGGAGATGGGAAAACACTCTGGTAGGTGTAGGTCTTAAGGTCAGGAGGTTTGTTTGTGAAAAGAATGTCTGATCCAAATGCCCTTTGCATGAGAGTGGGGGAAACACATCCCGTGGCAGTAGCATGGAATGTTAATAGATGGGGGATGGAATGGAGACATAAGCACACAAACCAGTAGCGTGACTTCCGAGCTTAAGAACATGAACAATGCAAAAGCCTGCCCCAGGATGATTCCAGCGATTCCATTAGCAGTGACCTTGACCTATTCCAAACAATACTGGCGGGACAAAAGACAAATTCTGTTCACTCTTCTTGGTTCATCTGGCAATAAATTTGTTAAATATTTAGAAAGCTGCACTGAAGCCGCAAAACGTTCTCCTGATTTAAAGCGGAGAACATGAAAAAGATTGTGACAAGTAATGATGTTAACAATGGGTAATTAATTTAATACTTGGCTGAAGATAAAATCTTTTCACAAATGCAAAAGAAGGGAGAGTCTCATATTCATGTAAAAGTGGACGGAGCTCAACGCAAAGGCTGAGTGAAAGTAGGTCAGACCGCTTAAAAGAAAAAAAGCGAGAAAGCAGAGCCCGCTGTTTCGAAGTGATTGGCGGGGGTGGATCAGCGAACACGTGCGAGGCAGCTAGTGGGCGGGACGTGTTAACTACCCCATTTAGCAGGTGCATACAGAAAAGCAAAACAAAAACATCTGTAGATGAGAAAAAGAAAAAAGCATAGCAAAGATAGAAGGAACATATTATTAAAGAAAACATTAATCGAAAGCATTGCAAGTGATAATTTATAAGTTAATTACTTCTAAGACGGAGGATTCTATTGCGGTGAACAGAGAACCATCCTGTAGCAGACATCCACATTGAACGGAATTTAGACAATTGTGCTGTTTTACGAGCAATGCAATATTCTAATAGGAGTCTTAAGATTAACTGTGATTTATATTGATTACATAAATGGTTTTGAGCATTCAATAAGGGCAAACAAATAACATCATTAGCATTATTAAAAAAATGCATAAATAAAAGCTTTTGCCAGTATGAAAAAATAAGTGCATAAAGCAGATCGACACTGAGTTTCAGAATTAGCCTTTGAAGTATACATATAATTACGTTGGGTGCAAGTTAATTCATGAAAATAAGGAAGATAATTTAGTTTTCTGAGCAGCACCACGATTTCATAGCTGTGGCCCTTATGCCGGTGCGACCCTTATGGCAACTTTTGCTTCCAAGATTGCAAAATTTCTCACCTGCGGCCCTTACGCCGATGCGGCTCTTAGTCCGAAAATTACGGTACTAATAAATCACATTCGATACAGATTTCAGCCAGTTTTCATCAATTATATTTATAGTGCATGCGTGAATAAGTTTTCCACTTTTACTACTGTGTACATTTGAAAATGTTCGCTAAAGGAAATTTAGCAGGGCAGCAGAGAAAATTAGCTGGGTGGGCTTCCCACGAAAAGGACACTATAAATGCAATGATAACATAATTACATCGCTAAGTTAGAGATGCAACTACAGGATGCACAAAAAGCTTGTTACCTACAACAAAACCAAATTTAATGGTTGGTTTTATCAAAAATAATTATACAAATGCAGAGGCAACTAATACTGGTCATTTAATATAGTTTTATAAAGTATCTATATATTCTATATACATGAATTGTTACTTGTGTAGTAGAGCTAAGTATTTGTATCATTTAAAACAGTCATACTAAATTATCTATGCACGTGCATCATCTTTTGTGTAGCTGAGGATTATAAACCTCCCCAGGTAGCGCAAAAGGTGGTGCAGCATTGCCAGTGATGGAATCAAAACAGCATGGTTAAAATTACCCATTGGATCATAATGTGCCAGTGAAAAATAAGGAATTAGTTACTGGATAAAAACTGGGGCATATGAAATTCCAGTAAAACTTAAAAGAATTTAGAAAATACTAGTTCAAAAGCTGTTTAACCCATTTATGCCTGGCGTTCTATATGTAGGACGCTTTCAAAATGCTCGCCAATTTAAACACCAGACATCAAAAATAGATGGCACCGGGTATAACCATACGGTTATTATTTCCTAGGAGAAGCAAACCAGATGTACCCATTGTCATCAGAAAGCCACAACTAGATGCGAAAAGTGTGACACAGGACTCGACGTGAAATGTTTCAAAGATTATCACACTGCATAAACGTAGTAGAAAACATGTTATGAATACCTGGCGTCCTACATATAGAACACACTCCTAATGTTGTTCAAAATTATGAAAAAATAAATATCATTTTTTTTTACCTTCAAGAAGGTGCAATAAGTGTAATTCATGGTGATTTCTACAAAAAAAAAAATTCAATATTACCACTTTAGGCATAAATGGGTTAAAGTTTAGATAAATCAATTCATGAACATCTGGAATAAAAAATATGGTAAGTATAGCTTTAATGTGGTTTCATAAAAAGAAAAAAATTAATAAGATTTTGAAAGTATAGAATTTTTTCCATAGCAGGAAAGAAAAAGAGACTTTGTAAGACAGCAGCAATTTTTATTGAGAAAACTAAATCAAGTAATTCAAGAATAAATAATTAAGTTAAAATACCTAGTGCCCAGATATTATAAATCTATAAAGAAAAAAAAACTTACTCAACATGAACAAAAGAAACACCAAAGTCAGACAAATTAAAATAATTATTGATTGTCATCAACAAAACTAGAGGATGTCACATAATTGCAATGGCAAGAAGTGATCCAATGGTTACTAAGCAATTAATTTGTTCATTACCAAATATGGTCAAAGGTCTAAAAAACCTCCACAAAAAATGTCCACATTGACAGACAAAATTAGTCAGACTGATTAACAAACATTTTTTGCAGTTTGCTTCAAATTTTCTCACAGACACACCACAACATAACAAAAAAATATTTTCCAATACATTTCTAGTTTTACAGCACTCAGAGCAACAAAACTTAGTGCTTCGTTCAGTTATCATAGACATTTCTCTGCAGAAAAATAAAAAAATTCAACTTAGAAATGAGAAAGTTTTGTTTTCATCTTAAATAATTACGAAAGTTCAAATTGAAGAATTGAATACCCATTTGTTTAACTCACGATCAATATCGCATAAATATTTAAAGAGGAAAACAAAACATTCAAAATAATTTGTAGCTTATAATATAATATATAAATGCAGCATTAACTTCCACACTAGATGTGAATAAAAATACAGTTGAATCCTGATTATGTGACCTAATCAGGACTGAGAGGATATTGTACATTGAAGATATCAGATAATACGGAATGTTAATAAAATATAAAAAAAAAATAATTGCATGTTAACAAAATGTCATACATTTTTCTTTTTTATTTATTAAAAACACAATACAAAATAATGTAAACAGAAATAAGGAATAAAACACAAGTACACTGTAAAAAAATAAATGAAAAAAATGTGAATGTTTATTTTAAAAAACTGCTAACATATAAATGTTTTAAATTCTCTTCCTCTTTTGTTGCAGCAAGATCCTGCCAATGGCTGAAAAGTAGCACATCTGTTGTCACATTCTCTTGCTGTTCAGCATAAGTAAATGCAATTTTAGAAGCACTGAATACAGCATTATGACCAATTCTGGGGACATTTTCTGCTTCTTCACTATCAAAATCATCTGAATTAATTCCTCCAACAAAATTCACAAGATTTGCTACATCATTACTACAAACTCTTGTTCCTCAACTTAATGAATCCATTACTTTAGGTCATCCTTATTCCCCTCTTCACAAAAAACAACAGTAAAGGACAAAATCTGCACAAGTTTCGACTGACATTTTCTCTGCTGATATGCTTCTGCTATTTCTTTGCTTTTTTTCATCAATTAATTTTTCCCACAAAAGAATTAGTGTTTTATGTTAAACTTCATTAAAACTTAAGTCACCCAATAAACAACATTTCTGGAGTTTATTTTGTTTTCAAATACTCTTCCACTGAAGACTTGGAAGTTGATGGGGTAATTTCAGAAGTAACTGATGTCTACCTCAATCTTGGACAATAGATATTAAGAAAGGGCCACACTGAAGAAGAAATTAAGAGGCATATAAAACATGGTTGGAGAGTGCATTTGGAAGAAACAGTACAATTTTCAAGAACAATCTACTATAATGTCTTAAAAGAAAAGAGTTTAATCAACACATACTTCCAGTTCTCACTTATGGATCAGAAACATGAGCCTTAACTAAAAAAAAAAAAAGACATACAGAGGCTGAAAGAAGCATGGACGTATGCATGCTTGATATAACCAGAAAAGATTGGTAAAGGAACACAAAGATCAGGAAAATGACAGGTGTGGATAACATCATGATCAGAACACAGGTGATCTAATGGCAATGGGCTGGACACATTGCAAGATGGTAAGCATAAAGGCACTCAAATAGCAATGGGCTTGACACACTGCAAGAAGAACTGACCATGTCTAGAATGGACACCAAGGGACAGGGAAAGGCACTGAAGTAGACCATGTGGGAGATGGGTGGATGAAATTCGACAAAAGCATGCTGGAGGGACAAGGAAAAGACTGGCTCAAGACAGAAAGTTGTACAGCACACTTGGGGAGACTTTCATCCATCAATGGATAATGACAGGTGTAGATAACATCATGATCAGAACACAGGTGTTCTAATGGCAATGGGCTGGACACATTGCAAGATGGTAAGCATAAAGGCGGACACATTGCAAGACGGTAAGCATAAAGACACTCAAATGGCAATGGGCTTGACACACTGCAAGAAGAACTGACCATGTCTAGGATGGACACCAAGGGACAGGGAAAGACACTGAAGTAGACCATATGAGAGATGGGTGGATGATGATATGAAATCTCATTGTTAAAAAAAAAAAATTCTTATTTCACATTGCATATCCTGTTGACATGAACATCATACCAGCAAAAAAAACATTAGATCACAGTTTTTTTACCCACCTGTACTCAAAAGATCCATTTTTAATTCTTTAATTTTTTGTTAAATACAATAATAATTCAAAGTTTTAGCAAAAACTGTATAAGTAATAGCAACAGAGAATGTCTGTATGTTTGTGTATGTGTCTGTGGCAGCCATAACTCAACGGAAAATCACGATACATTTGGAAATCGTTTTTCACTGCTATCCAAGTTGCAGCGACCAGTTTGAAGTTGAAATTCCAAAAGGGGGCTTGCAACAAACAAAAATACTTACTATGACATTCTGTTTCTACTGGAATCAGAGATACAACTGAAAATGTGTGTGTGACCTTGAACACTTGTGCATTTGTTGCCATTGGCACTTGAAAGCATTCTTGTCGTGTGCATTGCAAGGAGAAAAGTGACTTTACTTATTTGGGCATTGTTATTCTATCAGTGGTTAGAATTTTTCCTGCTGATGAACATACATTGCTTTCTTGAATTATGTAGTACTTTCCTACTGGTCTTCAGTTAGGTAAATCTTTCTGCTGATGATTCATAACCTAATGGATAGATGATTAAAGTAATTTATGCATAAGTATAATTATCTTAAAACTGTTTTTTTCTTTCTTTTTTTCTGATTTCATGTATTTTAAAGATGTTACTGCATTGCTAACAAGACTTACACAGAGTGCATAAAGAATGATGGTGTTAGGGAGGAGACCCACAGCAAAGGTATGCACTACACTAACATCAGAATATACAAATAGCATTGTAAATGAATATACCCAGGCAATGCTAGGTACAGTTCAACTAGTGAAAAATAAGAGGGAGAAACTTATCTGGTCTTGAGAATGCTTTGCATATTTTCCATCTTCCTTGTTGCTGTATCTCGGTGAAACATGTCAAAAGTGACATACGAGTCTAACTGTTGAAGTGTGTGGGTAGGTGGGTGCATGTTGTTCTTGTTGAGCACAGATACATACAGTATTAAGATGGAATGAATTCATGAAAACTTGATGTTCAGCAGCAATAGGACATCTTCACAAGAATGCTGAAAGCTAGTCCACACTCTCTTGTTTGGAGGTACTCTACTGAATATCGGGGTTTTCTGAGTGTAAACGCATGACCACAGCACTGCTTAACATGGCACTTCACTGGCAACAGTGACTAGAGTTTGTTAGAAAATGTCAGGAGTGAAGGCTGGAAGAAAGTTGATTTCTCTGATGAATCACATTTTCTACCACACTGAGCAGATGGACAGCAGCTGGTAAGGCATCCAGTGCTGTCCATCTGCTCAGCTGTAGAGAAGATGGTGAAGATGGTAAAAGACGCCATGACTCCACAAGTACAGATTGGAGGTAGGGGTGTAATGCTGTGGAAGATATTTTCCTGGGACACTCTCAGTCCTCTGATGGAGGTCGGATGGCCCACCCTGAACATCGCATCTGCTTATACTCACAGTGTTACCAAACTGAGGATAATGAAATATTTCATAAGGCATATATTGTCTAGGACTGGTTCAAGAAATTGAGGAAAACTCCCATGTTCTCCTATGACTACCAATATCACCCATCAAGAGCCCAATTTGGATCTTATGGATCTGTAGCTGCAGCATATGGACATTTTCACCACAGACACTGGATGAGCTATAGACAGCACTTACACAGATCTGGTACAGCAAAAATGTGGACACTGTCAGGGTACTTGTAGAGTTCATCCCTCAATGCATGGGCCACAGCAGTGGCAGCTTACTGAGGACCAACACAATACCAGATAGGAGGTAATAATGATTTGCTCCTACAGTGTAGTTTCATTTTCTGAAAACATGTAAATCAGTTTGGTTTTTTTTTTTTTTGCTTCATTCTGTTTAATTTTGAAAAATAAAAATTAATTCCCTTTTTTGTATCTCTTTCTCAACAGATACTTGATATTTCAGCTCTTTGTGACAGGTTTTCTTTTTAATATAATGAATGTATCATCCACATATCATGCATTATACAATTCCTTTCTTGGTTATTTACCACTTCTTCTTCAACAGACTGGGTAATTATCTTAGCAAGTTCTGAAGAGTGGTGAACTCATGGGTCCTCCTGACATTTGGCTGTAAATTTTGCTCTCAGAAAAAAAAGTTGTTGCAGATTCAGGTAGCATGCAAAATCAATAATGTCATGGATATTACACTTACAACTCAGCATTTCAGTGTTTTAAGTTCAAATTCATGACCGTGTACAGCAATACTAGACTAACTATCACCTCACCTTGTTGTATAATCGTATGTCCATAAAATAACCATGCATATAGGCACGAAGCAAATTTGACCCTGCAAGATGAGATAGGCCCAAATCATCCAATTCTTTCTTGGTCACGAACTTGTAATCATCATATACTACCAAAGAGAAACAGAAATTAAAGATGCATTCATTACATATAAAGCCAGTAACACAACAGTTACCACAATTATTAAAATTCTAAATAATAAAAAAATAAAAATTTATGAACAGTACAGGAATGAAAAAACTGGCATATACAAACCTTATAAGCAGTTAAATAGTGCTTAAGGAACCCCCCCCCCCAAAGTATCTGAAAACTACATTTTTTTATAAAGTAAAAGTACAGTCGCCCCTTGTATAAGAAATGCTTGTTCAACATGTTTCAACCATAGCACAATTTATCAGACCAAAGCATTTTTCAAACAACACAGCCGTCCCAGAAAAACGTGTAACATGAAAAATGCAGTTAATTTGTATGTATTACTTTCAATGATACATTACATGAGTTCAATGTTAAATCGTCTCAGATTTTATTTCCAGGAGAAAAATATATAGCTAAGCTCCTAGAAGCAAGTGACACAAAAATATTGTTTATCTGGGTATATTAGATGAAAAACTGTAAGTGACTATACTAAGCCAACAGATAAAAGCAAGAACTTTTTTTAGTGTATCCTGCACTATGGATATAGACATATATTCAAGTCTAGTGTGCATACACAATCCGCACCCAAGATGAGAAATTCAAAAAGTTGAAAAATGCAATGCTAGTTAAGTGTAAAGATGGATCATATGCAGTCTAACCTAGTGGAAAATACACAATGATGACTGTGTGTGTGAATTTAAGGCAAAACACAGTGAAAGATGTCAGTAAGTCATACTGTTATTCAAGAGTGGGTGAACACTTTGCATCATACTCTTCTATTTGACACCAATGTTTTACTGAATTAGAACTAAGAATTTTTTTTTTTTTTTTTTTGAGCATTTAACAATCACTGTAAGCAACTCAATGGGCTAAGGCAAACACAGTGCCATAAGGCAAACGCAACATCCATGCCTCACTGGGATTCAAACCCAGACCCATCCCAGACAAATGGTTAGAAGCCAGTGCTTAGACAACTGCACCACCAGGACAGAACAGAGAAATTGATGCCAACACATTTAATAGAACTCATGATTGGCTCAAATGCTAATGCTTTAATGTGTTTTTCCAACTTTACACATAATGCAACATTTATTGGAATAGCAACTTGATGGGCTACAAGCAGTCATCCACCCCTAATTTAGGGCCAATGGTTTCAGGGAAAGGAGACGGGCAGTGGCGTAAAGCAAACACCACACCCATGCCTCACTGGGATTTGAACACAGTCCATCTTGGACGAACGTTCAGAAGTCAGTGTTTATCCACTGTACCACTAGGACAGCACTGAGAAATTGATACCAACATATTTAATACAACTCATGATTGGCTCAAATGCTCTTTAGTATGTTCTTCCAACTTTGAACACATAATGCATCATTTATTGAAATTGATGCTTTTGTTGACATAACAGCTACCAAATCATTTACAATAATACTGGAAATAATCATTAATGAAAGCAATTAGATATTCATGTGTATGCACACACTCCAGAAAGTGATCAGCTTTACAAGGAAAGCACCATGCATTTCACAAAGAGATCAGCAATGGAAAAGCCACATATCATCCAACTCTTTGTTTGTTTCCCCACTAACACTGTCAAAATGCAGCTGATTTTAAATGCATGGCATTCTTTATTTGCGTGTAATAATACATGAGAATGATGAAGAAAAAAATAGTTGAACTTTTTAACCTGGTGAAAAATCAGAACATGACAAAAGAATGTGAATGTAATCAGTGTGAACATGACTGAATTGCTCATTGTAATTTATTTATGTAAATATTACACTGGAGCACATCACTATATTTACCATATAAAAATACTAAATTCAAAGTAAAGTAAAATGGCTTGTCTTCTGTTGACTCTGCAGTTGCACCGCATCCACTACTTAATTTTTCTTTCTGCTGATATTTTCCCCTTCCCATTTCTTCATTTTTTTTATGTTCTCAGATGACTATAATTTTATCCATTACACCAAAAGAAATCTTAGCCTGAGAAATATAAATGCATGATATCAAAGTTTTCACAATTTTAGATAAATGATGTAAACTTTGAGATTATGAATGCTTTTGAGCATCATGAATCAATTTTTACAAATTTTCTGACTTTGTCGCTTCCTTTTTCGGAAAGTTCTCTTCTGTAAATTGTTTTTCATTCACCTAAAAAAGATATAAGTAATAGATTTTGTTGTTTATGATAAATGTCTGAAACACTTAGTTGTTGATACTCGTGTGATGAGTGGTGCAGATGTTGGCTCTGATCATTACTTGCTAGATGAGTGAAACTGAATGTTGGTTGGAGAAAAAGAAATAAGAAGAGGCCCATGGTGAAAAGAATAAAGGTTGAAAAGCTTTCTGAAGATCATCTGTGTTACTATAATTTACTCGGAGAACAACTGAATGAGAGTAAGTCATGTGAGAGAGATGTAGAAAAGAAGTGGACATGTTTTAAGAACAGTGTTGTCACTGCCGCTAAAGAGGTCTGTGGTACCGCAATAGTGGGTAACATTTGAGGTGATGCTTGGTGGAACAGTGAGGTCATTATTTGATGAAGCAGAAAAGAGAAAGAAGGAAGCATACTTGGGGATGTTGCAAGGTAGTTTCTGAGGACAAATATAATTGCAAGAAGCGGGAGGCAGCTAAGCTGGTTCACCAGAGTAAGGCAAAAGATAGGAAGAAAAAGGTGGAAAGGTATGAATTGTCTTTTTGGAAGGACAGAAAAACCTTCTGGAAGGACATAAGAAACAGGAAAAATAAGGGAAATGAAATTTTAAGTTGTGTGAAGAATAGGATTGGAGAAATGATATGGAAGCCCAATGAGTTAAGTGAAAGATGGGGTGAATACTGCTGTGAGTTAATAAATCATGAAAGCAAAGGCGACTCTGAGACAGAAGCAGATGATGTCACAGTGGGATATGGGAGTACAGGAGGAGAGGTGTGTAAATCTCTAAAAATCTCTTCAGAATGCTAAGGCTCCAGGAGTAGACGGCATAACTGCTGAGATGTTAAAATATTGTGGTGACTCTGTAATTGACTGTTTAGCTGAAATTTGCCGCTTGTGCTGGGAGTTAGGAGTGGTCCCTCAGGATTGGAGGGATGCTATCATTGTTCTCTTATATAAGAGAACAGGTGATCACACTGAATGCAAGAAGTATTGTGATATTAGCTTGCCGAGTGTGCCAGGGAAAGTGTTTTGAAAGGTCATTATTGATAAGGTATGAGGTCTTATATCAGAGAAAGTGTGGAATGTTCAGAGTGGTTCTATGCCTGACAAAGGCTGAACTAATCAAATTTTTGCATTATGCATGATGATCGAAAAGTATTTGTCTGTTGGTAAGGAAGTTTTTGCTGTCTTCGCAGATTTAGAGAAAGCTTATGACTGAGTAAATAGGATACTTCTGTGGAAGGTACTGGATAAATATGGTACTATTTGGAATCTATTTAATAGTGTGACAGCCATGTATGCTAGCAGTACAGCTTGTATATGAGTGGATGGTGGTGCATCAAAATGGTTCTAGTGTAGGAGTCAGACAAGGTTGTGTGATGTCACCATGACTGTTTAATATATTTATGGATGCATGCATGCGTGATGCCAAAATGGACAATACTGATTTTTGTCTTGGTAACATCGGTGTGTGCAGATTGCTGTATGCTGGTAACACAGTCCTGTTGGCAGAGAGCAAAAAAACGTTGCAGAGTATGTTTTCCCAGACATATGAAGTTTGTATGAAATTCAAACTGAGTATAAATAAGGAAAAAAAAAACAAAGTTATTTTCTGGAGTAGAAAATTATTCTGAAATATGGTGGCCATCTAAATATTTTAGTGACCCGAATCAAAACACTGGACCAGTGGCAGGGGGTGGGGGTGTATAGTATCAAAGTTGTGAACATTTCTGTCCAAAAAATAATGCTTTATTCTCAGCCTTTAGCTTATCTCTCACTGGAAGAAAAAAAAGGTACTCACTCTTTTTTTTTCCGGGGCTCGCAAATTCTTGAATTACCTACATGTTTTTCAGTGATGTTTTCTGAGGTGGCACGGACAATCTTTTTGCTCGCCCTAGGCGGCCTCATTTTTTGAAACCTGGTTAGGGTTTTTGAGCAAGGAACTGTTAGTACTGATAAGTCTAAATGGCACAGTGATTGACCAGGTGAATGAGTTTGTGCATTTAGGAATCATCTTTGACAGAAAGAACAAATCAGATGGCAAAATTAGTAGGTGAGTAAATTCTTCATTGGAAGTCACAGGTGCTTTAGGATTTCACAGGAATGATGGATTCTCAAGAGAGTCCCAAATGGCTGTGTATGAAAGTGTAATTGTCCCTACTCTGATGTATGGCAGTGAAACCTGGGTACTGCAGAAGAGAGATAGGAGTTATTTGTGTACTGGGGAGATGCGTTACTTACAGGGAGGGGGGGGGGATTGTGGCCTAATACTTTGCAGTTGTGTACTATGTGGCAAAATGTTGTCAGGAAGGTAGAAACTAATATTCTTACGTGGTTTGGCTATGTTGAAAGAATGAGTGATGAGATGCTCACTAAGAAAACATTTTCAGCTCAAGTGGCAGGAAAAAAGGTAGAGGAAGGCCAAGAAAATCATGGGAGGACCAGATTCAGGAGTTTCTGCATGAGAAAAAAATTATGAGTATGAAGTGCAGAAGGTCTTGTGTACGTCATGTGATTGATGTCAGTGAAGCTCGAGCTGTGTGCCAAGATCGCTGTAAATGAAGACGTTTGATATGGCAACAGTAAGTAATCAGTTGAACATTTATCTGGAGAATGGTCTTTCTTTGTGGAGCTAACCTCTGGATCTCAGAGAACAGCTTAGGAATATGTATGTAAGTATGTAAAAAAGATATCATTGGCAGTAAGGTAAATGAATGTGTATATCACACATATCTTCTCTCTTCCTTATACCAGCAAAAGAGAGTGAGTAACTATTTAACCAGCACTAATATCAAAACAAAACTAAATTTACAGAACTCTTTCATCAGATACAGACACACAGATGCTCACAAAACAGTTGAATACAATATTTCCAGTCGAACAAAGATTACCTGTATCTTCAGGTGATTCCTCTAATTCTTCTGTTATGCTGTCAAGGAAGGAACACCACTTTGGAGCTGGCCCAATACTCTGTATTAAAAAGAAATCAATGCATCATCATCTCAAGTTGTTGCATAACGACTGACTATGTATCACTTTAATAAATATACAGTTAAATTCTACTTCCAGTTTGTTTTACCTACTTTAAGGCCAATGCATAGGACACTTACATGCTCACTCTAAGCATAACTCTGAAATGTATCCTTCATGCATCAGATTTACTTTCAACATTAAATTTGAATTAAACATTAAAATTTTCACATTATATTTATTTACTTAGTCCACTCGCTTCATAAACCAAACTCAGTATACTGCCTCACCAACTACCAATTTCCATCTGGTTCTGCCCATGTAGGCTCTAGAGTGAAATTTACCTTCATCCCGATCTCATACTATATCATACAGCCATCTTAGTTTTGGTCTCCCACATGGTATTTTCCCTATGACCCTTCCCTGTATAATTGTTTTGGTCTCCAACACGATATTTTCCCTATGACCCTTCCCTGTATAATTGTTTTGGTCTCCCACATGGTATTTTCCCTATGACCCTTCCCTGTATAATTGTTTTGGTCTCCAACACGATATTTTCCCTATGACCCTTCCCTGTATAATTGTTTTGGTCTCCCACATGGTATTTTCCCTATGACCCTTCCCTGCATAATTGTTTTGGTCTCCCACATGGTATTTTCCCTATGACCCTTCCCTGTATAATTGTTTTGGTCTCCCACATGATATTTTCCCTATGACCCTTCCCTGTATAATTGTTTTGGTCTCCCACATGATATTTTCTCTATGACCCTTCCCTGTATAATTGTTTTGGTCTCCCACATGATATTTTCCCTATGACCCTTCCCTGTATAATTGTTTTGGTCTCCCACATGGTATTTTCCCTATGACCCTTCCCTGTATAATTGTTTTGGTCTCCCACATGATATTTTCCCTATGACCCTTCCCTGTATAATTGTTTTGGTCTCCCACATGATATTTTCCCTATGACCCTTCCCTGTATAATTGTTTTTAATTATCTCATCTTTCCTCCTCATCACATGGGCAAACCAGAGTAGTCTTATTTCCTTCACCACTACTATTATGTCAAACTCTGTACATAATTACCACATTTCCTTCTTTTTCCATTCACCATTTTCTTTCACAGGCTCAACAAATTTGTCTCAATACACAGTTTTCAAAAGCATCTTCGTCAGTGTCCATAATTTACTACCATAAAAGATCACTGGATGGATTATTGTTTCATATACTCTTACTTTTGAAGTTCATGACAGTAGTTTTGACTTTGTGATTTTTTTCAATGTAAAAAGTTAAAATACATTTAAATTATAAACAACTATCTTAGTATATGCATTTGGTCTATTGTTGATTTATTCTTTCTAAAGCCAGCTTGCTGATATCTCAGGGATTCTTCCATATAAGGTGACAATAATCAGTGAAAGCCATTCCTGTATTATATTGTGATATAAATAATAAAAACAATTTTACCTGACCAATGATTTAAGTAATAATTTCTGGCTTTTTAGGAAAGGCATTTTCACGTGTTTGATCTATTAAAAACTTTACAGCAAAAAGAAATTTGCACAAACTATTACTAAAAATAACAAAAAAGAGCACCAATTAATACTCCAATTTAAATTTATTAAACAATCTGAAGAGAAAAAATGCTCCATCATTGACACAGATCATCATGCTCTGCATTTGCTTGGTAATGTGTACATTCACATAAATACATATGTAAAAGAAAATGCCACCCTGGTGGCCAAGTGGTTTGAGGAGTAGGTTTCTGACTAGTCATCCAAGGTGGACTTATGTTCTAGTTCTGCATGGGAGGAGAGAAAGTTGTATGATGCTGGCTCTTTCCCTTCCCTGGAATTAGTAGCCCCAAATTATGGATGGGCAACTGCCTATAACCTTTAAAGTTTCTCATCAAAGTCACTAAATTCCAATATAAAAAATAAATATAAATTCTGTTTTTGTGAATAAGAGATGGGTTTGCCTCCATGGGGCACTCTGATGGGCAAGAAGCTGTTTTGAACCAGTTTGGTGCTAAAGAGAAAGTTATATTAGCAGGAGATTTCAATGCTAGACTAGGTGTGCAGAATACCATTTCTGATAATGTTCTGGGTAAGTTTAATGATCCTTGTGTGAATGATAATGGTGAAAGATTAATTGAACTCTGCATTGAGAATGGTGGTGTGTGCGTCTAATACATTTTTCAACCACAAGTATATCCACACATAAACTTGGAAAAATCGTACTCTGGGTCAGAAGAGTGTAATAGAATTAGTTGTTTATGATCAGTGTGTGAAACTCTTAGTTGTTGACACCCGTGTGATGAGAGGTGCAGATGTTGGCTCTGATCATTACTTGGTGGTGTCACGAATGAAACTGAATGTTGGCTGAAGGAAAAGGAATAAGAAGAGACCTAGGATGGAAAGAATAAAAGTTGAAAGGCTCCTTGAAGTCCATCAGAGTTACTCTAATTTACTCAGTGAACGACTGAAGGAGCTGAAGTCATGTGAGATGGATGTTGAAAAGAAGTGGACTTGTTTTAAGAACTGTGTTGGTTGTCACTGCCGCTGAAGAGGTCTGTGGTACCAAAATAGTGGGTAGCACTAGAGGCGATGCTTGATGGAATAGTGAGATTGAAGAGACAGCAGGGATCATAGCATACTTCTGGAAAATTTTAGGTTAGAATTTTAGGAATTTTAGGAATTTTTAGAAAAATTTTAGGAAAATTTTAGGAGTGTATTTCAATAAAAACTAGATGTATATTTGTATACATCTAGTAAAACAACTTTGTATACATTGTAAAGAGTTTGCTTCACACCCTTCAACCATATATACTGATAGACTGCGCATGACATCAAAATTTCTGGCTCCAACATAAAATCACATGACAACAATCAAAAAGATGGGTTACTCCTGCTGTGCTTATGGTTGCTCTGACCGATATAGTAAAGAAAGTTCTATGATTTTTCATGGGTAAGAAACGAATTAAATACCCAAGTCAATAAAGTTCAATTACTTAACCAGAAACTTGCAGCTATTGATATAAAAATATAGTAACTTAAGAAAAAAAAAATGGAATGCATGTTCCAAATTCTTCGCAAATGTTCATCACATTATAAATCACAAAATGTAAACAACACGATCATGCATGTATATAGCTCATAAGTAAACTTACCTGAAGAGTTTTCATTATATATGAGGTGCATTCACATAATACACCGAAAACACTGAAGTTCTGCAGCGTAAATTAGTAATCATAACAGAATTTGTACACGAAATTTGGAGTCTGATGATGACGTGCCCAATGTTTGAGCCATGGCGGCTTTGATGCAGCTATTGCCAATGCGCAGTCCATTAGTATATATGGTCGAAGTTCACACCCAAATTTTTTGCATAACGTCTAATGTCTAAAGTTTAAGTATGATTTACTTCTAATGTTCAGTTCTTATCTTTTCACGTGTTATTATCATATTCAAGTATATTTACCACATTCAAGTTTCACTTTGAACATTAATATGCTGTTGAACCAGAAGCAATTCACGATTTTCACAGTAAAGTTTTCAGGTTTCACATTAAACTATAATATCCTAAAAAGGTAATTGAAAACCAAGAACTATGTACAATTGTTCACTGAATTACTTTTTTCATATTATTGTTTTAACCTTTTCCTGATTAGCCTATCTTTTTCTGCTTCCACCACAACTAATTTACTTTCAGTTTTCTTTATTTCAGCTGAACCTTGGATGATCAAGTTAGAGGCAACTGCTATTTCAACAGTATTTTGTTTTTCTACAGCTTTTCTCATTCTTTCTGTTCCCTCTTGAATTACTGCTAGGGAGGCTTCTTTATCGTTTTTAAGTCTATTTATTTCTGCATCATTTTCTTTTATTTTGTCATCAAACTCAGCTTTTCTTTTTTTCTCTAGCTGCTTTTCCTTATTTTCCCTCTCTTTCTGCTTCCTTTCTTTTACCTTTTTTGATTCTTCTTCCTTCAGCTTATCAACATACTCTTAATAAAATTTATGTGAATCACAAACATTATTTAACAAATTTCTTGTTATGGGAACTTTACTTACACATCCATAGTGTTTAATGGCCCCTTTAACTATTCTTAATGATGTTATAGTTGAGTCTTTTAAGTTAGCCTTGTCCTTCCTTAACAGAGCAGTGTTAACCGAAAATCCCCTTTCTGCATCAGCATTACCATGAGGTAAAACTAAAATTGACTTTATGAGTTTAGCAAGATTTGAGTATTTTTCTTTTCCGCTAGAGTCTTTAATACTAAATATATTACGCCAGTAATGATCAATCCGCACTGGAATATGCCCTTCCTCTGAAAATTTCACTAGTTCATCTAGAGTTGGCTTATCGCAATTTAAAAGTTTCCACTCTTCTCTTACTCTATCAATTTGTTCCTCAGAAAGATGCAAAACACTTGAAATTCTGGTTATTTCCGAAAGTCCTTCAGTGACTGAAAGTTGAGTTGACTCTTTCTTTGGTTCTTTTACCTTTAAAACTTCTATGTCTCTTAGCTTTTGATTGCAGAATGACAAATTTGACTTTAAATATTTTGTGGTTGCAATTAGTGATGATCTTACATCTAAGAGAAATAATTTCTGCCTGGTCTCCTGAACATTCCTGAGGAGAGTTTTTGTCTTCATACCAACTTCTAACTCCCCTAGTTTTTCCATGAATTTTTGTTTTTAAAATCTACATTCTTTAGGTCTTCTCCAAATTTCCCTGCTATAACATCATCTTGGATAAACTGAGCCATAACATTCCTCATTAAAGTATTTAAATCAGAATATAACTGGTGTACTTTTGGTTCTTCACTCTGATAACATAATGAAAACTTTTCAAAATTTTGGTGTGAAAATGAAATTAATGCTAAATAGCAAGGAGTAAGCTCATTTTTCAGGAAACAGTGAATTCTTTTATACCTTGCCGAATTGCGCAGTTGTTTTTCAAATATTTTTTGAGATGGCAAGAAGTTTAAAAATATTCTGTAATATTTAGCCATTGATCCAAGAGCCTCTGGGCTACAGAACCAACGGTTAACCATCTGTTGCTGACATGACGCAAAAGAAATTTGGCAGTGACCAATGTTATATCCTCGACAGATTTATAATCCTCTCGTCTTGCAGCACTACTCTTTAAAAAGTAATGCATAACAGTAGCAAATTCATCAAAATCTATATTTAAGCTTGTCAAAAAAATTTTAAATGCATTACTAACAACATGCAGGTTGCAAAAACCTAGTTCCAAAGATTTCTGGCCTGTTTCTTGTTTTACAACTTCATTGAATTTGCATAAAAAGCACTTATTTACATTTGGGCTGTCCATGGATACACAAATAATTCTGTTCAACGAAATATTGAAGGATGATAACACATCAAGAATTTCTTTTAGCAAAATATCTGCTGTTGCATGACCCAGAAAAACGCTTGTTAGGTATCGGCAAGAAACTGAATTTATTTCTGAAGACCAGTACCTGAGATACACATCCAACTGCCGTTTCACTTGTGTATTTGTAGTTTCATCAAATGCTATAGTAACTTTTCCTGGGCTACTAGATGCAATGTCTTTTTCAAATCCTCTTCAAAATATTTTGACAATCCATGTGATATCACATAAGCAACTTTTTTTTCTTTAAGTTGCATTTTGGCTGCAATAGCAGAATCAGGAAACATTTCTTTGAAAAGTTCAACTGTTTCAGTGCATGAAACAAAAGACATATTGTCCTTAGCAACTTTCATGGCCCATAATGCTTCGGCTTTAGCCAACTGCAAATCATGACTCAGTACTTCACTAATATTTGTTTTGGGCTGAAGATCCCGTCCTCCAAAGGCTTTCAGGATGGACTTATTTTGAAATTTACTTTGAAATTTCTGCAAATGTTTTTTTCCTTTATGATGCGCTTTTACTTGTGAAAAGCCACTATTAGAAATGTTGAAAATTTCTGAACACAATATACACTTAGCAGAAAATATTGTTTCAGTTGCAGAACACCATTCTTTCAACTTCACTCCGTCCAATTCTTTGGCGAGCCACGCATCTTGAAATTTCGTTTTGGATTTAGGCATCTTAAACACTTGTATTACTAACCAGAAAATGAAAGGGAAGTACAAAAACACGTTCCAATATTGCAAAACCAGACAACTTCCCGAAATTTGGCTGCGAGGATGTCAGAAGATATGAAAAAAAAAAAAAAAAAAAAAAAAAGCAGGTCATCACTAGAGAACTGAACCTGCACACAGCACAGAGAACACCATAAAAGACGTAAAACCAGAAACTATCATACGCATCTCACGCAAGTTCAGTCAAAGCGAGTCGGAGCCGAGATATATTGCGCATCGAAGGTCGCTGTCGCTGACGCATGATCGAAGGTCAATGATCACGTGCTCTACTGCCTGCCAAGATAATACTCAGCTACCATCCCATCGTCATTACCGGAGGTTACGGAAGGAGACCACGTTTCCTTTTTGCTTCCACCCACCTGCGGTTTACAATAACAAAACATCAGCAGAAAGAGGAGGTTCCACAAGGCATGTACAAAAATAAAGTACGATCTTCTGCGTGCCACGGAGTTCGTCTGCAAAGCGCAAACCAGGGGTGAAAATGACCCCTCCCCTTTTCCCTTAGATCTCTTGTTACTCTCGAAAACTGTTCGAAGGCAAAAAAAATGGAACGCCCGCCCCGAAGCAAGTGCATCTCGATGGCGTCATTTTTCCCTCCCTTCAGCAGCACAGCATATAGGCTGTGTTTCTACAATAACAGGTCTTTTTTACCTTACCGTAATGGTAAATTTATTGGCGTTAATAACGGTTGTGTTTTTAATAAAAATAAGCTTACGAAAATTTTAGGATGAATAGCAAATTTTAGGTCTAATTTTAGGAATTTAAGGAGGGTCACAAAATATTAGGAATTTTAGGAATTTTAGGAGGAATGCGATCCCTGGAGACAGTAAAGAGAAAGAATGAAGCATATTTGGGGATGTTGCAAGGTAGAGTTTCTAAGGATGAATATTGCTGTAAGAAGCATGAGGCAGCAAAGCTGGTTTGCCAGAGTACGGCTAAAGATCGGAATGAACAGGTGGAAAGGCATGAATTGGCTTTTTGGAAAGATAGAAAAACTTTATGGAAGTACAGTTTGTCCCACTCACTACTGAACCTGGCATTTCTTTAATAATATTAACACCAATGAAGATATTGCAACGGAATTTGAATTGGATTTACCTCATTTCGTGCGAAATGTGATGACATCACAGCATGTGCTGGAAGTGGCCACCATTTGCTTCTAGACAGCATTGAACCTGTCCGCCAGCCAGCCGGAGTGCTTCTTAGTGGCAGACACATTCCTAAGTTTGGCACCACTGAGGAACAGTTCATCAACCAGCCAGACGCACCTATCTGCTGCTTTGTTATGCCATTTTGCTTAGCGTGTCTACACAATATGGTTGTTGATAGTGAGTGCTCGTGCTTGTGGCTGTTCGCGTACGTGTGAAAATGTATTGATATACTCTGGAGGAGCGAGTGCTTATTGTTCGCACTCCCTGGAAAACAGAATCGATAAAGTCTTGTCAACAGCAACTCCTGGAGAGGTTTCCAGGCAGACATCAGCCAAGCAAGTCCACCATTTGGGCATTGTCGAAGAAATTGGAAACACGAGGGACTTTATTAGACGACCATGCAGGAAGTCGTCCACAAATGTCTGAGGAAACGATCCAAAATGTAAAGAGCTGACTACTTGTGTCTCCAAGGAAGTCACTTCACCGACTGTCACAGAAAATAGGGTTGTCCAAAAGCACTTGTCAACATGATGTGAAAAAAGCAAAGCTTCATGCGTACCATATTGTCGTGGTCCACGAACTGAAAGAGCCTGACCACATGAAATGAGTGACATACTGTCGATGGTTTGAGACATTGCTTCAGGAAAATCCGGGTATTCTGGACTACATGTGGTTCTCAGACGATGTGTGGTTTCACCTGTCTGGATATGTCAATTCTCAAAATTCCCGTATTTGGGCCAGTGAAAATCCCAACGCGATACATAAAGAACCCCTTCATTCACAGAAAATTGGTGTTTGGTGTGGGATGACCCAGCGCCACATAATTGGTCCCATCTTCTTCGATACAAACATCAGAACAGCTGCATATATGGAAATCTTCAACACCTTTGTAAATCAATTGGACGATGAAGAATTCTCTATTGGATATTACCAGCATGATGGAGCAACATCACACACAAGTATGGCCGAGATTCAGTCCTTTTTCGGCGACTGCGCCATTTCGAAGGGTCTATGGCCACAGCGCTCGCCCGATCTGACACCTCCTGATTACTTTTTATGGGGATATCTAAAAGGAACAGTTCACCAAAAGAAACTGCGAGTGATAGATGCCTTGAAAGCAAGCATCACAGAAGAAATTCAGGCAGTGGTGGCGGACATACTGGCAAGAACTTTCCCCAATATGGTGTGCCAGGTTCAATGCTGTCTGAAAGCAAATGGTGGCCACTTCCAGCACATGTTGTGATGTCATCACATTTCACATGAAATGAGGTAAGTGCACTTCAAATTTCATTGCAATATCTTCATTGGTGTTAATATTATTAAAGAAATGTCGGGTTCAGTAGCAAGTGGGACACCCTGTATATAAGACACGGGAGAAATAGGGGAAACAAAGTTGCAAGTTGTGTTAAGAATAGGATTGGTGAAATGACATGGAAGCCCAATGAGCTAAGTAAAAGATGGGGTGAATACTTCTTTGAGTTATTACATCAAGAAAGCAAAGGTGAATCTGAGGCAGAAGCAGATGATGTCACAGTGAGAAATGGAAGCACAGGAGGGATCTTGAAAGAAGGGGTAAAGCTCTAAAATCTCTTCAGAATGATAAGGCTCTGGAAGTTGATGGCATAACTGCTGAGATGTTGAAATATGGTGGTGACTCTGTAATTGACTGGCTAACTAAAATCTGCCAGTTGTGCTGGGAGTTAGGAATGGTACCTCAGGATTGCAGGGATGCTATCATTGTTCCCTTGTATAAGGGAAAAGGTGATCATACTACTAACTGCAAGAACTATTGTGGTATTAGCTTACTGAGTGTGCCAGAGAAAGTGTTTGGTAAGGTCATTATTGAAAAGATACGAGGTCTTACATCAGAGAAAGTGTGGGACGTTCAGAGAGGTTTTATGCCTGGTAAAGGTTGCACTAACCAAATTTTTGTGTTATGCATGATGATTGAAAAGTATCTATCTGGCTGTTGGTAAGAAAGTTTCAACTGCTTTCATAGATTTAGAGAAAGCACATGACAGAGTAAATAGGATACTTATGTGGAAGGTGGTGAATGAATATGGAGTTACTGGGAATCTACTTAATAGTGTGAAAGCCATGTATGCTGGCACTAGAGCTTGTGTACGAGTGAATGGTGTTGCATCAAAATGGTTTTCCATTTGTGCAGGAGTCAGGCAAGGTTGTGTAATGTTACCATGGTTGTTTAATGTATTTATGGATGCAAGCATATGTGATGCCAAAATGGACAATACTGGTTTATGTCTTGGTAATACCCATGTATGCAGATTGCTGTATGCTGATGACAGTCCTGTTGGCAGAGAGCAAAAGTGAGTTGCAGAGTATGTTGTCCCAGATGTACAAAGTTTATATGAAATTCAAACTGAGTATAAATAAGGGAAGAACCAAAGTTATGGTTTTTGAGCAAGGAACTGTTAGTACGAAGACTAAATGGCACAGTGATTAACCAGGTGAATGAGTTTCTGTATTTAGGAAGCATGTCCAACAGAGAAAACAGATTAGATGGTGAAATTAGTAGGCGAAATTCATTTTTTTTTTTTTTTTTTTTTTTTTGAATCATCATTTAGATCATTCTCAAGATCGATACAAAACTAAAGATATTTTTTGGGGGGGGAAGGTCGTTTTCTATTTGCAGACACTACAGTATTTTGTTTTTCAAAACTTTCAAAAAGGTAATTAAACCGAGCAAAATTGTTTGCCGTAATCGTAATTTTCTCTCTCCCAATGTTGCCTTTGTGTCCAGTATTCTTGTTAAATATCATTTCATTGTATAAATGTTTGTATTTCAGCTTGGAACTATAGGCAGCAATTTGTAAAAACGGAAGTTAGAGGCGGTAAAAATTTCCACGTAATCTTCAGCAAATTCGAGCAATTCCGCCTTTTTCATCATTATTTTGGTCATTAACGTTTTTTCCATAATCGTAATTTCTTTTTTCTCGTGATGTTACCTTTCTTTGTCTAGTATTATTGTTAAATAACATTTTACTGCATAAGTATTTGTATTTCAGCTTGAAAATAGGGGGAAAATTCCAAAACCGTAAGTTCGACGAAGCAAAGATTTCTCCCATAATCGCCTACCCTCCTCCTGCGATGTTCCCATTCTCTTACGTCTAAGTATGCCACGCAATAATACTAGTTACTACTGACAAGGCTCTTGCCAATGTTGGCAGGTAAATAGCTCCTTTGGGAGGTTTTCACAGGAATGATGGTTTCTCAAAAGAGTCCCGAATGGCTGTGTATGAAAGAGTAATTGTTCCTACTCTGATGTATGGAAGTGAAACCTGAGTACTACAGAAGAGACATAGGAGCTGTTTGTGTGCTGGAGAAATGCATTACTTACAGGGGGTGTGTGGGAAGACAAGTTCTGATCACATGAGGAATGAAAATGTGTTGCAGTTGTGTAATGTGAAGCAAAATGTTGTTAGCAAGGTGGAGATTAATATTCTTAGGTGGTTTGTCTATGTTGAAAGAATGAGTGACGAGATGCTTACTAAGAAAAAAATTTCAGCCCAAGTGGTAGGAAAGTAAGGCAGAGGAAGGCCAAGGAAGTCATGGAAGAATCAGATTCAGGAGTGTCTGCATGAGAAAAAGAATACGAGTATGAAGTATAAAAGGTCTTGTGCACATCATGTGATGGATGTCAGTGAAGCTCGGTTTGTGTGTCAAGAGCACTGTAAATGGAGAAGTTTGATATGGCAACAGTAAATAAATAATCAGTTAAAAATTTATCTGGTGGTTTGTATTTTTTTGTGGGGCTAACCTCCGAATCTCAGAGAATTGCTTATGTATGTATGTATGTATGTATGTATGTATGTATGTATGTATGTATGTATGTATGTATGTATGTATGTATGTATGTATGTATGTACACCGAAGAGCAATTGAATTAGAGACAGCTGGAGTTATGCAAATGTGGCGCTGTGGGTGGCCCAGTAAACGAAAACGACATGACGTATGCAGCGATCCGACAATATAAGGAATGATGCAACGGGAATCAGTAAGAGTCGGACGCATTATGGGTAAGACGAAGGATCTAAGCGCATTTGATCGTAGGCAAATTGTCGGGGCCCGAGGAATGGATGACTCCATCTCGGAAGTCGTGCAGGCACAGGGATTTTCACGAGCCACTGTGTCACGGGTGCACCGCGAGTACATCGAATCCGGTAAAACCATCCCTACAAGGGCCAACTGCCGTGGACAATAGCGTGTGGATGAGTGGGGTAATCGTCGGCTAGCTCGCATTGTAACAGTGGACAGACGGGCCACAGTGCAAGAAATCACTCAGCAATTTAACACTGGTGCACAAAAACATGTAAGCAGCCACACCATCCAGAACCATCTAATCACTATGGGGTACAGAAGCCATCGTCCCACGAGGGTACCGCTGCTGACCGCACATCACAGGGTGCAAAGATTAGCATGGGTGCGGGAACATCGCCACTGGACCCTAGACATGTGGGAAAATGTTGCCTGGACTGATAGTCGAGATTCACGTTGGTACATGAGGATGGCAGGATACGAGCACGGCGCAAACCACATGAAGCGATGGATCCTTCTTGCCAGCAGGGTACTATTCAAGCTGGTGGGGATGGCATTCTTGTCTGGGGACTGTTTGCATGGACTGAAATGGGACCCCTGGTACATGTGACATCGTCCCTCACAGGTCAACGTTACCGGGATATTCTGGACTACCATTTGCTGCCGTTTGTGTGTCTTCAACATCCCACTGGGGACCTCATCCTACAACAAGACAATACACTGTGCCATCGCTCTCGAATTGTATCCAAATGATTGGATGAACACTCCACCGACGTGACCTCGCTTCCTTGGCCAGCTAGGTCACCTGACCTCAATCCCATCGAGCACATCTGGGATGCCATCAAGAGAGATGTTCAAGGCTCTGACCCCCTCCATCAAATCTTTGTAAACTGTGGGAGCTTGTTCAATGGTCGTGGATCTGTATGGCTTCCCAACGCTTTTGATGTCTTGTCGAGTCCATGCCGAGACGAATCGCCGCCGTTATCAGGGTGAAAGGTGGTGCTACACGTTACTAGACAGGTATCTCTAATTCAACTGCTCTTCAGTGTATGTATGTATGTATGTATGTATGTGAAAAAGCATGATTTGCATTTTATTAACCAGCACTAAATGTGACATTATTATTACAATTAGAGAGCTGACTTCAGAAAATTTTCTGCAGGTTTTTAACAGGTTGCAATTTACTATTCTCCTGCTAATCCCTCTACTTGAACCCCCAGATGAAGGTGCTACATTACTTGATGGAATGGAAGCTTTTATTCATTTTTCTGTCATTTTTGACAAGGCTGGGAAAAATCCTTGGTATAATCAAAGCAACTATCTGGCTGCAGCTCTTAGAAACAAAACTATTCACAACTGAATAACTACTCTGTGACGCCATAGCAGAATTGTGGTGATGGGCGATGTACGTCTCAGATTTTATTTTGGTCATGCAGATAAAAACAATAACTCCAGAACCTTTTTTAATCCTCTCTTGTGCAGACTCCCAATCATGTGTGAAGGTTTTTAATCTCTCAAAACTTTAAAAACGGTAGGTAGATGCTGTAAAGATTTATCTTGTAATCAAAATTTTTTTTCTCATGATGTTCCCTCTGTCCATATCATTAAACATCACTTTATTTTGTAAATATTTGTATTTTAGCGAGAAAAATAGAGAAAAATTCCCCAAAATGGAAGTTGGACAGAATGAAAATTTCTCCCATAATTGTATATATATATATATATACACCGGTTGTTCTGAAGTTTTGGCCAACCCATTTGCCAAATTCATTTTTTTTTCTTTTTCCCCTAGGTTATAACAAAACAAAAATGCAATTGCCAAAACTTTTTTTCCATCACCAAAACATTATTATTATTATTTTTTTTTTTGTGATAATTCCTCTGTCCAATATTATTGTAAAGTATTGTTGCAGAAATTTTTGTGTTTCAGCTTGAAAATGGAGGCAAAAAATTTCCAACGTCGGAAGCTAAAAGAAGTTAAGATTTCTCCCATGATTGTCATTTGTATTTCTTTTCTGCAGTGTACATCATGTCATATATTTTTGTTAAATATCACTTTTTTTCATAAATTGTGCTTCAGCAGAAAAACGGAGGCAAAAGTTTCCATAATGGAAGTGGGACCGAGCAATAGTTTTTTCTGAAATCATAATTTTTTTTTTCTTTGTGATGTTTTTTCTGTCACGTACTGTTACATATTATTTTATTCCATAAATGTTGATAATTCAGCATGATGATAAGTCAAAAGATATTTCGCACTTAGAGCTTTGAAAAGGGAACCAAGGTATGCATTTTCAGATGGTAGAGTATTTATTATTCTTGATTCTATTTATGGTGCCATAAATCACTGAAATTGCTATGCTACCCAGCCTTGGAATTTTTTTTTCTTTTTTCTCTCAGGCAGAAGAAATTTAAGGTGGCGAGTTTCTATTATCTTTTTTTTTCTTTTTTTATTGCTACCTGTGTAAATTTTCTTTGTTTTTTGCACCCATTACTTGCCTTCCCCAGTGAACAACACCCCACGGATTATTTTATGGCACAGTCGCATTCATTGCAGACTGATCAGGAACTTTTTGCAATGGAGCTCTTCAGCTTTTCAAACAGAAGTGAAACCTGAAAACAGGAAATATGAATAGCTTACATACCATTAAAAAATGTCTGCTTCTTCCATTCATTTTGGTATCCTACCAGAGCTACTGGCTGCAATGCAAATTTTGCTCTTCTTCCACACCTCCCAGTGGCTATGTTGCTAACTTCCATAAAGCCCTTGTCTACATTTCTGTTCACAATCTTTTACTTTGAATCATATGAACAGATATTTTACTCCCATCACCACCAACTAGCACCATATCTTTAGTTGTGTTCAATCACTGAAAAAAACTTCAGAACTCTTAAAACTTATGAAGTCACTATACTAGATGACACACCTCCTGTTGTTGCAAGATCTTATATTAACCTGAACTAGCATCTGTTTAACATCATTTATTCCTACAGCTGCTTTCTACAGAAATCTCTAACAGATGGAAACTTGCTTTTGTACAACCTAATAATAAAAAATACTTATCCTGTAACTCAAAATGTTGATATTATCCTATGGTTCTAAGATCTGTTTCATCTAATCAATGAAAAAGACAATGACTAATAACTCTCTTATGTGGAGTTTTCCAAGTTTATTACGGACTGACAGGATAGCTTGCATTTAAAATTGTGATGAAAAAGAGATAGAGTGAGACCCATCAGGATCATATGCCTGAAATGGTGTGGTTCTGGCCTATCAAGACCTTGTCTGGAATATGGCTAAGTAACAATTTGAAACTCAAGTCATGATGTTTCAAAAGCCTTCAACATAATTAAGCATCAAACTCCAGCTATATGATCCTGATGGATCTCACTCTCTCTTTTTCATCACTACAAATAGATTATTGTTATTATTGATGATATATGCTCAGATTAATTTTTCCTTTACAAAGGTGTATTCAACAGAATGGTTTACAGTCTGCACTCTTCATTTTGAACACTAATAACCAATTTTTTATTACAAGTATTCACATAAATAGCTTGGCTCTTTCATCTTTTATGCATTGTGAGCCTATGTT
Organism: Macrothele yani; assembly: GCA_039090855.1. NCBI lineage: Eukaryota > Metazoa > Arthropoda > Arachnida > Araneae > Macrothelidae > Macrothele > Macrothele yani. The sequence continues at coordinate 110,666,277 of CM076990.1, forward strand.
GTTTACATACTGCTAATGGCATTGATTGTGCGGAAATCCTGCCCCCTTACACTGTGATAATGAAGTCTCCTCTCAGCAGAGAAAAAACAATCTTATAGAGTTTAAATTCTTGAAAACTCCAGATCTTTATTATTTCTCTGTATTTTTTGTTCTAAATATTTCCTCTAACTTTCCTTGGCACAACCAAATTTCTTTTCATTGCTATCAACCACACACAATGCTCACTGGTTCTCATTAATCCCTTTTCCACAGGTCAGTATACAGGCAGCTCTGTAAATATTTCTTACAAGCTTTCAGCCCTTTTGCCATCCACAGCAGTTTTCCATTCCACTGGAAGACACACAGATCCCCAACACCTATTTCATGCCTACAAGAGTAAGTGCTATGCCACTCAATTTGTCAGTTCATTCATTTCCTTTACATCAATGCTCTGCAATTCCTTATCTGGTCACATTTTCTTTGAACAATACAGCATTTATCTACTTAAATCTAGGATGAAGAAATTACTATAAGTTAGCCCCCTGTTTAGACATAGGAAAACAAAATTGATCGTGTTCTATAATAATAATAATAATTAAAAAAACTCATGGGAACATCAGGCTGAGAAAGTCTTAGAAAATGATCAGGTCAAGATCTTGTGGGATTTCCTAATTCAAACCAATCAGCATCTAGAACTTAAGGTGGTTCCACCTAAAATCTGTGCCTTATGTTTCCAATGGTAAGACTTCTTTACATATTTTCTTCGCAAATAATGTATTACTAAGGATGAAAATGTGCACATCGATAAAACTAACTTTAAGAGTTATAGCATGGGATACTTAATACTTGCTAAAACATAACCATAACTAAGCAATCCAACATTTGTTTGTCTACTGACGTCATCAATGCACAGGTCACGCCATCTGTTAGCAGGTCTGAACATTAATCAAAGAAAAATGATTAATTTTTAATATAATTATGGTTATGTTTTAGCGAGTATTAAGTATCCCATACTGTAAGTTAAAGTTAGTTTTATTGACGTGCAAATTTTCATCCTTGGGAATACATTAATTGTGAAGAAAATATGTAAAGAAGTTTTACCACTGGAAACATAAGGTAGAGATTTTAGGTGGAACCACCATAATACACCTGACGTAACAGTCATAGAAAATTGGAAAGTCTAGATAATTGATAAAACAATTCCTGGAGATGCCAGCGTCGATGAAAAAGAACTTGAAAAAATTACTAAATATAGAGACCTGGCCATAGAAGTTACCCGAGTATGGACTAAACAAACAATGGTAGTCCCCACTGTCATTGGGGCACTTGAAACAATGTCAAAAAATTTCATGAATCATTTCAAACAATTGCAGCTTTCTGATATACCACCTATAGAGCTTGGACAGCTTTACTTGGGACATCATATACTTTATGCTGATTCTTGACTGATACCGAGGTCTCTGGTGGAAACTCATATCAGCTCAACAACACCAGTCAGTGATATTTCTGTTGTTTATGTTTGATAGTCATAGGCTGTGTTTAATATATTTTGAATACAGAAGATAATAATAATAATAACAATAATGATCCACAGCAACATGAAGTGGAACAGCCAATTTAAACAGTGATGCTACATTTGGTTATGCATGACTTGATTTTCAAATGCATGTATAAAATAGTTATTTATTATTATTATTTGTAATATGGATTTGTGATTTTTATGCAGGTATTTAGTCATGATTAAAGATTCTGAAACTTATGTAATTGATTATACTTATTTCTCTTGATTTTCTCATAATTTGTTTACACTGCAATCCACAAATCCCACAAGCATTACAGAATATTCATTACACTAAGCTGCATTTTCAGAAAATGATAATATTGAAAGGAGTTGGTGAAATGAGAATGAGAATGGAAGATAACAGAAACAAACAGCTGTGCAACTTACAGGAATGAAATAAGTAAGTATTTTCTTATCTTCATTAGCTACAAACAGCATTCCTGAAAAAAAAAAGAGGGGGCAGTGAACACATTTATCACTTGAATAGAATACACGATATAGAACTGAAAATTACTTATTAAGTATGATCATTAACACTGCATAATATTCAGGCCCAATTTATAAAAAATTTGAATGCATGGTTCCACACTTTAACACACAGCTCATGTCAAGAACCTTATTTTACCCAAAATATTCTAGAAAGACTAGAACTTTTGAAATCAACAGTAATAATCACCAAAAACATTTAAAATTTTTGTAAGATTCACATACACATCACTAAGCTGCTCTCTGAGATTCAGAGGTTAGCTCCACAAAGAAATACAAACTACCAGGTAATTTTTACTTACTGTTGCTGTATCAAACTTCTCCAGTTACAGCAATCTTGACATACAACTCAGGCTTAATTCACACCCATCACACGCCGTACACAATATCATCTATACTTCATACTCATAATCTTTTTCTCATGCAGTCACTCCTGAATCTGATCCTCCCATGACTTCCTTGGCCTTCCTCTGCCTTTCCTTCCTGCCACTTGGGCTAAAAAGATTTTCTTAGTAAGCATCTCATCATTCATTCTTTCAACATGGCCAAACCAGCAAAGCATATTAGTCTCCACCTTGCTAACAACATTTTGCCTCACATTACACAACTGCAACACATCTTCATTCCTCACATAAGCAGAACGCGTCTTGCCACAACCCCTCGTAAGTAACGCATTTCTCCAGCACACAAATGACTCCTATGTTTCTTCTGTAGCACCCAGGCTTCACTGCCATACATCAGAGTAGGAACAATTACACTTTCATACACAGCCATGTGGGACTCTCAGCTAAATATCAATAAAGGACAGTAAACTTAAAAAAAAAAAAAAAAAAAAAAATTACATTTTTTCAAGCATTTTTTTTTTTTTAATGTACATTACATTTTTTATCAGTAAGCGAATATTCCTTTTTTTCAGCATGGTAAGCAGTGTACAATTGCTCTGAACATAAATGCTGAAACCTACAATATAATATAACTTTAATTTTATAGTGCTTTAAAACTATTGAAACATAATTTCTTACTTTAGGGGACCTGAAACATAAAGGAAATCAATTTCTCAGAAAAACTCATGGACTTATTTGTTACCTACTCTTGTCTTCCCTGCTTTTTTTCTTTTTTCTTTTCTTTAAATGTCTACATGTTAAGTAATCAACATGAATCAAAATAGTGAGTAACATGAATTATTGAACTGTTACTCCCCATCTCTGTGCAGTCCAATGTGCATATTTCATTTTGGTCAGTGAAGAAATGTAACATTTAATTTGCATCAAATTACCCAAGTGATCTGCCACCAATCTATTCCTTGATCAAAAATTCTGAAGAATTGATATACAGTATCTTATATATCTAACCAAGCATTACATGTAACACAGCTTAACAAAAATAATTGTAAAACATAATCTAATATTCAAAAAACAAGGAACAAGTGACTTTCAGCTTTACTACCTATCTACTACAGGAAAATAATAAGATAGTTCTTGGTTTTTTTACAACTAACTAAAATGATGCACCCAGATTAAATGGTTCTTTTCTCCCAAGTTTTGTGACATTTTCTAAACATTTTGATGACATGTTTGTATTTTGAACCAACAGTCAGGAAATTGGATACCTGGTACAAAATTCAAGTTTAAACATGGAAGGCATGAATAATCTGTAGTTATTTTTCTTCGTAATTTTTCTTCAGGAATGAATAAATTGTCAAAGTTGCCAGTACGACACCTACTCAGCTGGATGCAGTACTGATGTTTGGTAACATGATACAAAAATAATCTGCTGACTAATTTTGTTGAAAACAATGGTGGTAATTAAAGGACATGGATGATCAGATAAGAGCAGCTGATTATGATTATATTCACATTACTTAGAACAAAATAACTGCCACAATTATTAGTAAACATTTTATCAAAAATGATTCCAATTTTTAAGAGCACCTGCTACATCAGCAGTTTTCCGACATTTAGCAAAGATGTCCAGTAATAAATAACACATCAAACAGGGCGGCATTAAATGGGAAGAATACGACCTGAATCAGGTGCTCTATTGGACAATGTCTCTCTCTCTCTCTCTCTCTCTCTCTCTCATCTATAGAGACTTGCAACCAATATCATAATGGTGTACAATTCTCAGCAAAAAAATTAAAAGAAAAAAGAAGGGGGCATAACAACAATATCTTCAATTTTTTGCTTATAGTTTTTATTACAGAACTGCCTGAACAAACATCAAGGTACAAGGCTATCCAGAAAAGAAGTTCCACTACAGTTTTAATTAACAGTTTAATTATAAAAACAAACAGCCTTACCAGTATCAGGAACAACACACATATCATTTAAGCTAACTGGAGGATGAATATTTGTGAATGGCTTCCCCTTTAAAGAAATAAAAATAATGTTTTTAATATAATTTTCCTTATATGAAAATTTAAAAAATACTTGATTCTGAATGTTTAATATGTATCACATTAAGCATAATGAGTTAATATCATACAACAACAATTATAATGAAGTTTAAAATAATAATAATAATTATAATGAAGTCACTCCACACACAGCAGGAAATCACTTTTTTATAACATTATTCTATCATGCAAAATACTTTTGTTCACAAAACATTAATATTTCAAGCTAAAAAATATTTTGTTGAAGGAAAATTAATATAAAAAAATATTTATTATATGAACAAAAACAGGGTGTAACATTAAGGAGTTAATAAGCAAATACCAATTATGTTATGCAACATGTTTCTTTCAAAAAAAATATATATATACTGTATATATATTATGTATGGCTTTTATCGATTATGAGAAAGCCTTTGATTCCGTGAAACCAATCAGTAGTTGCAATGTCTTTGAAATCCTGGGTTATTGAAGATGCATACATTACTATTGTTAGTAAAATCTATGAAAATGAAAATACAAAGGTTCAGTTATTTGAGGATACAGCACCATTACAAATTTGAAAGACAGTGAGACAACGTGATACCACATCTCCCAAACTCTGTACAATGCTTTTACAAGAAATGAAGATTTTGCGATTGATGGGGAAAAGCTTGAGGTAAGCGATACCTACATTTACCTTGGACAACAGATATCAAGCAAAGGTCACACTGATGAAGAAATTAATTGACACATAAAACTTAGTTGGAGAGCTTTTGGAAGAAACTGTATAATTTTTAAGAGCAAAATATGCCATTATATCTTAGAAGAAAAGTGTTTAATCAATGCATCCTTCCAGTGCTTATGTATGGAGCAGAGATGTGAACCTCAACTAAAAAGGACATACAAAAGACTGCAAACAACTGAAAGAAGCATGAGAAGATGCGTGCTTGGTGCGACCAGGAGAGATAAGAAGAGGAATTCGTGGATAAGGAAAGTGATAAGAGTGGAAGACATCATGATCAGAGTAAAATCACTGAAATGGCAATGGGCTGGACATGTTGCTAGAAGAATGGATCACCGATAGTCAACCGAAATTCTAGACTGGATTCCAAGGGACAGGGGAAGACCCAGAAGACGGCCACAGGGGAGATGGGTGGATGAAATTCGAAGGCATGCAGGAAGGACATGGAGGAAACTGATGCAAGATAGACTGCTGTGGAAGAAACTTGGGGAGACCTTCAACCAGCAGTGGATTGATGACGATGATGATGATGATGTGTATATTTTACGCACACTGTGATAAAGTAAAACGTGATAAACCTTTTCTTCTTTGCTGATTCTGTTGCTTTGTTATGGCTTTTCAACCTCATCAATATTTAATTTTTTGAAGTTCTACTTAAAACCAGCATTTTTTTTTTTTTTTTTTGCTGCAGTACAAAAGGATTGCACCCTTCTCAAACAAGTTTCCATTACACTACAAGGAAAGCATTGAAATTCTCTTCAATAAAAACTCTTGTAAATATTTTCTTCATTATTGGTTTCTTAATATTGTCTGAAATGGCCTTTCTACTGATGATTAGAACATAATGCAATGTTATCGGTATACAGAAAACTACTGAAACCAAAATCATCTACTTCGATATATACTGAAGAGTCGCCAGGTCACCACTGGCGATAAACTTCATTGTCGTGGCGACTAAAAATGTTTGGCCGCCCCGGTGGCGCAGTGGTCTAAGGCGCTGGCCTCTGACCATTCGTCCGTAAGGGGTCCGGGTTCGAATCCCGGTCAGGCATGGATGTTGTGTTTGTCTTACGGTACTGGCTCTCTCCCTTCCCTGGAACCAGTGACCCTAAATTAGGGACGGGCGACTGCTTATAGCCCATTGAGTTGCTCACGGTGGTCGTTAAACCTCCAATCAAAAAAAAAAAAAAAAAATGTTTGATTAAATTGCCAATTCTGGCTGTACCGGTATGGAAAAAAATATATATAACTTGTACCGAACTCTCATGTTTTTGAAAAATTTTACTCTAAATGCACGTACAGAAGCTATTCTGCTTAAACAGCAGAAAAGAAAAAAAGTTATAAGAAAAAGGCGAAGGCGTTGCGTCGGTTTTTGATCACAAAGAATGTGCCAAGCAAGGATGATGGGTCATCGTGGGAGAAAAGAGTTTGCAAGGTTGCAGGGGGAATGAAAGCTTCTTACCTTTGGGAAAGTTGTACTGGGAGAATTTTTTTATAAAAATCAAAAACTTCAATTTTTTAAATAGCAAAATGCAAATTGTACAGTAACCAAAACACGTCAAAATAAACTTCCATGTGAAATTTCGTCAAAATCCGAATAAAACTTCAGAAGTTAGGCATTTATTTTTATTTTTTTATGAATGTTTGCTGAAAGCCTGCATAATCCATACTCTCTCACTACCATCTCCAGTGTCGAATTTAGTGCGCACCTGCGGGCTTTTGAGCATCGCAAAGCAGCCAGCAAAAGGAAACAATTTATTTTACAAATTAATACTGCCCGAGGTTTCCATCCGCTTTCCGTGTTCACTTAAAAAAAAATAATAATTAGTTAACTTGGCTTTTTTCATTATTTTTACCAAATATAGTGTTTTATAGTGTATTTAGTTAATACTAAGTTTGAATTTCAATCACACTCTCTATAATCTGGATTTCTAAATTCCGGAATCGGCAAAGTTCGGACGATTCCGGATTTCCGAGGTTGTACTATAATAGTATTCTCATACCTGCCAACTACTACAGAATGTCCGTAGTTTCTATGGATTACGGATTTAGCTGTCTGACTGCAGAATTATGGACTTCGCTGTTGAAACTACGGATTCTACAAATTTTCATTTTGCTATTGTTTTATGATATACATGAGATTCTTAAGCGGATTCGCGGAATCCCGCATTTTTTTTTTTTTCATCATTTAAATCGTTCTCAGGATAAATGTAAACCTGAAGACAACAGTCAGGAGACGGTATTTCGTGTCTCAACACTTTCGAAAACTGTGTGAAAACATTACCGTAATCGTGATTGTTTTTCTCCCAATGTTGCCTTTGTGTCCAGCTTTCTTGTTAAATGATTTTATTGCATAAATTATTGTATTTCAGCTTGAAACTGTAGGCAAAAATTTGTGAAAACGGAATTTGGACGCAACAAAAATTTCCCCGTAATCTTCAGGCATCAGGTTCTTCCGCGAAATCGAGGAATTACACCTTTTTAGTTATTATTTTGGTCATTCGCGAGATCAATGCGCAAGTGAACATAATTGGGGGGGGGGGGGGGGCTGTGTAATGGAGGGGATGTTCGTCGGAGGACGGAATTTGGTGTTTACGAAAATTTCTAAAATGGAAGGTCGACGGAGTTCAGATTTTTTCCGCAATCGCAATTCCTTTTTTATCGCGATGTTGTCTTTGCCCAGTATTATTGCTAAATAACCTTTTACTGCATAAATATTTGTCTTTCAGCTTGAAAATAGCGGGAAAATTTGCAAAACCGGAAGTCGGACGGTGCAATGATTTCTAATGATTTAATCTTTGTCCCAAAATGATGACATGCCATCAACATTTCAAGGTCACCAAATCAACACAGCATGTAATCAACGAAGATGTGTTGCAGATGATGAAGATGTAGAACTAAGTTCTACAGAAAGCAGCATTGATTTATTGAAAAAGAATTGCACAAAAACTTGAAAAAAAGATTTAATAATGTCCAAATATCTGTTTTCTGCAAATATATGTCTGCTTTTTAGATGAGGTGCTATTTCCCAAATCTTCCGACGGCCTAAACAATCATGGTGATGATGCAATAACTGAAATATGGAAAGTTTTAAAGTTTAACCCTGATCGTGCTTTGGAATGGTGGCTTCAAATCAAGAAGATTCTTGTTAGTTTGAATCCTAACAGAATTTCATGAATTTCAAATGCTTTGTTACACAAATTGGAAAATTCTGTTAATCTAAAGCCTTTTGAAATCATGAGTGATCTAGTAACTGTGCTTTTAATAGCACTGCTGTTAAATGCTCATGTAGAATGCCTTTGGTCAGCAGTTAAAAACACAATTAGGTGAAAGAAGCCTTCTAAGAAAAAGAACAGACTTGCAAGTCGCATTATGATCAAAACATCAGGAATAAAAATTAGTAATTTTGATCCAGAAGATGGGATAAAACTATGGTGGGAGGATAATGTGAAATCTTGTTGACCAAACTACAAAGATTAATTTATGTATTTTATTACTTCAGTTTCAACTTTTAAGCATACTATAATTCAAATATGCAAAATAAAACATATTGATATTATAGTAAGCAATTTTATAAAAATAATACATAGTATGAAATATACAATTCGATTTTTTCAAAGTTAGGCCACTGACTTTTTTTTTTATGGCCACTAACAATTTTGGTCTTGGTGGCCAATGTCTACTAGCAAAATTTCTAAGTCTGGATCTTTAATATATACTACTAATAAAACCATTTTATCTACACAAATCAAATGTAAAAGTGAGAACAAACTACATTCCCACTTTCAGGTCATTTACTAGAGCTACCTGCATCCTAACTGTTGTAAGAGGTTTTATAATGGACTACTGCACTGAAGCGCAAGGCAAATGGAAGTAAAATGGTCACAGTGTGACTGTTGCTGGCTTTTGTGTTCATTACTTCTAGTTATCTCCTTTCTTCAGAATAAGAAGTATAAATTAAAGACATGTTGATTGGAGGAAAAGGAATAAGCCCAGGATGGAAGAATAAAGGATGAAAGGCTCCCTGAAAATTATCAGCTTTATTCTGCCGTACTCAGAGAATGACTGAAGGTGCCGAAGTCTTGTGCGAGGGATGTAGAAAAGGAGAGGGAATGTTTTAAGAACTGAGTTGTCACTGCTGTTGAAGAGGTCTGTGGCACCACAATAGTGGGTAGCAACAGAGGTGATGCTTAGTGGAATAGTGAGATTGAAGAGGCAATAAAGAGAAAGAAGGAAGCCTGTTTGGGTATGTCGCAAAGTAGTGTTTCTGTGGATGAATATCACAGTAAGAAGAGTGAAGCAGCTAAACTGGTTCACCACAGTAAGGCAAAAAGATAGAACGAAGAAAGTGGAAAGGCATGAATTGTGTTTTTGGAAAGATAGGAAGACTTTCTGGAAGTACATGAGACTCAGGAAAAATAGGGGAAACAAAGTTGTAAGTTGTGTGAAGATTAACATTGGGGAAATTATTTGGGAACCCAATGAGTTAAGTGAAAGATGGGGTGAATACTTCTGTGAGTTATTAGATCAGGAAAGCAAAGATGATTTTGAGGCAGAAGTAGATGATGGCACAGTGAAGGATAGAAGTACAGGAGGGATCTCAAGAGAAGAGGTGAGTAAAACTCCAAAATCTCTCCAGAATGGTAAGGCTCTGGGAGTTGATGGCATAACTGCTGAGATGTTGAAATATGGTGGTGACTTTGTAATTGACTGGTTAACTGAAATTTGCCAGTTGTGCTGGGAGTTAGGAATGGCCCCTCGGGATTGGAAGGATGTTATCATTGTTCCCTTGTACAAGGGAAACTGACTGCAGACTGACTGCAAGAAGTATCGAGGTATTAGCCTACTGAGTGTGCCAGGGAAAGCGTTCAGTAAGGTCATTATTGAAAAGAACGAGGTCTTACATCAGAGAATGGGATGTTCAGAGTGGTTTTATGCCTGGTAAAGGCTGCACTAACCAAATTTTTGCATTATGCATGATGATTGAAAAGTAATCTGGCTGTTGGTAAGAAAGTTTTTGCTGCCTTCATAGAGTTAAAGAAAGCTTACGACCAAGTAAATAGAACACTTTTGTGGAAGATATTGAAACAATGTGGTGTTACTGAGAATCTAGCGGGCGGTCGTAGTAAGCGATGGGTTTGCCTCCTCGGGGCGCTCCGTGGTAACAATGGCACACACAACAGAAACTAGGGCCTCTGTGAATCTTGGAGAGGTGCAAGCTAGTTCTGTGTGACATTAGCAAAAAGACCCCAACTCACTGGGTTTTGTTCCAGAAGCCTTAGGTTGAATGATCAACTGGAACCCTCAGCTGTGGGCTAATCCCCCACACTGATGTACTTACCTGATTAAAAAGACAAAAAGAAATATTAAGAATGACTCAAGTGTGGGATATGGTGGACCTACCACACTTGAGAAGGACGTGTCCACCACGAAATCGACCTGGACTTTCTAAACGGCGTATGAGAAAGCGATTTCGGCTGAGTGAATGTAAGATTGGTGTATGGAATACTAGAGGTATAAATGGCAAGATGAGTGAGGTGATTGAGGAGATGAATAAATATAGACTGGATGTGCTGTGTGTAAGTGAAACCAAAAAGAAGGAAATTGGGGTAGAAGAAGTGAATGGCACTGTGAGTGTGTGGTCTAGAGTATTGGATAATATCAGAGGACAGGCTGGTGTAGGTGTGATTTTAAGTGAAAAGATGAAGAACAACTTGATTCACTATAGTTGTGTAAGTGCAAGAATTCTGTGGATTCGTTTGAAAGTGAAACTTCAGAGAATTGTAATTGTTGTAGTGTATGCTCCTTGTGACTCGGGACCTTCTGATAAGAAAGAAGATTTCTGGAATGAGCTAAAAGCTGTTTTGAGCCAGTTTGGTGATAAAAAAAAAGTTATAATCGCAGGGGATTTAAATGCTAGAGTAGGTGTGCAGAATGCAATTTCTGACAATGTTTTGGGTAAGTTTAATGATCCTTGTGTGAATGATAATGGTGAAAGATTAATTGAACTCTGCATTGAGAATGGTTTGTGTGTATCTAATACATTTTTCAACCACAAGTATATCCACACATATACTTGGGAAAATCGTATTCTTGGTCAAAAGAGTGTGATAGATTTTGTTGTTTACGATCAGCGTTTGAAACACTTAGTTGTTGACATCCGTGTGATGAGAGGTCCGGATGTTGGTTCTGATCATTACTTGGTAGTGTCACGAGTGAAACTTATTGTTGGTTGGAGGAAAAGGAATAGGAAGAGACCCAGGGTAAAAAGAATAAAGGTTGATAGGCTCCTTGAAGATCATCAGCGGTATTCTGACTTACTCAGAGAACGACTAAAGGATCTGAAGTCTGGTGAGAGGGATGTAGAAAAGAAGTGGGAATGTTTTAAGAACTGTGTTGTCACTGCTGCTAAAGAGGTCTGTGACACCACAATAGTGGGTAACAATAGAGGTGATGCTTGGTGGAATAGTGAGATTGAAGAGGCAGTAAAGAGAAAGAAGGAAGCCTATTTGGGGATGTTGCAAGGTAGAGTCTCTGTGGATGAATATCGCTGTAAGAAGCGTGAAGCTGCTAAGCTGGTTCGCCACAGTAAGGCAAAAGATAGGAAGGAGAAAGTGGAAAGGCATGAACTGGCTTTTTGGAGAGATAGGAAGTTCTTCTGGAAGTACATGAGACTCAGGAAAAATAGGGGAAACAAGTAAGTTGTGTAAGTTGTGTGAAGAATGAAATTGGGGAAATGATATGGGAGCCCAATGAGTTAAGTGACAGATGGGGTGAATACTTCTGTGAGTTATTAGATCAGGGAAAGCAAAGATGATTCTGAGACAGATGCAGATGATGTCACAATGAGGGATGAAAGCACAGGAGGGATCTCAAGAGAAGAAGTGTGTAAAGCTCTAAAATTTCTTCAGAATGGTAAGGCTCCGGGAGTTGATGGCATAACTGCAGAGATGTTGAAATATGGTGGTGACTCTATAATATAATTGACTGGTTAACTGAAATTTGCCAGTTGTGCTGGGTGTTAGGAATGGTCCCTCGGGATTGGAAGGATGCTATTATTGTTCCCTTGTATAAGGGAAAAGGTGATCAGACTGAATGCAAGAACTAACGTGGTATTAGCCTACTGAGTGTGCCAGGGAAAGTGTTTGGTAAGGTTGTTATTGAAAAAGTACGAGGTCTTACATCATTGAAAGTGTGGGATGTTCAGAGTGGTTTTATGCCTGGTAAAGGCTGCACTAACCAGATTTTTGCATTACGCACGATGACTGAAAAGTATCTGGCTGTTGGGAAGAAAGTTTTTACTGCCTTCATAGATTTAGAGAAACTTTACAACCGAGTGAATAGGACACTTTTGTGGAAGGTATTGAATGAATATGGTGTTACTGGGAATCTACTTAATAGTGTAAAAGCCATGTATGCTGGTAGTAGAGCTTGTGTACGAGTGAATGGTGTTTTATCAAAATGGTTTTCCATTGGTGCAGGAATTAGACAAGGTTGTGTAATGTCACCATGGCTGTTTAATATATTTATGGATGCATGCATGTGTGATGCCAAAATAGATAATAGTGGTTTATGTCTTGGTGATATCCATGTGTGCAGATTGCTGTATGCTGATGACACTGTCCTGTTGGCAGAGAGCAAAAGTGAGTTGCAGAGTATGTTGACTCGGATGCACGAAGTTTGCATGAAATTCAAACTGAGTATAAATAAGGGAAAAACCAAAGTTATGGTGTTTGAGAGAGGAACTGGTAGCACTGAATGTAATGTAAGTATAAATGGCACTGTGATTGACCAGGTGAGTGAGTTTGTGTATTTAGGAAGCATGTTTGACAGAGAGAACAAGTTGGATGGTGAAATCGGTAGGCGAGTGAATTCTTCTTTGAAAGTCATAGCTGCTCTGGGAGGTTTGTGAAAACCTCCCAGAGCAGCTATGACTTTCAAAGAGGAATGATGGGTTCTCTAGAGAGTCCTGCATGGCTGTGTATGAAAGTGTAATTGTTCCTACTCTGATGTATGGCAGTGAAACCTGGGTACTGCAGAAGAAACATAGGAGTCGTTTGTGTGCTGGAGAAATGCGTTACGTGGGGTTTGTGGCAAGACACGATCTGATTGTGTGAGGAATGAAGATGTACTGCAGTTGTGTGATGTGAAGCAAAATGTTGTTAGCAAGGTGGAGACCAATATGCTTTGGTGGTTTGGCCACGTTGAAAGAATGAGTGATGAAATGCTTACTAAGAAAATCTTTTCAGCCCAAGTGGCAGGAAGGAAAGGCAGAGGAAGGCCAAGGAAGACATGGGTGGATCAGATTCAGGAGTGTCTGCATGAGAAAAAGATTATGAGTATGAAGTATAAAAGATCTTGTGTACGGCGTGTAATGGATATCAGTGAAGCACGAGTTGTATGTCAAGATCACTGTAAATGGAGAAGTTTGATACGACAACAATAAATAAAAATATCTGGAAGTTTGTATTTCTTTTTGGAGCTAACCTCTGAATCTCAGAGAACAGCTTAGTGATATGTATGTATGTATGTACTGAGAATCTACTTAACAGCATAAAAGTCATGTATGCTGGCAGTATAGCTTGTGTACAAGTGAATGATGTTTTATCAAAATGGTTTTCTATTGGTGCAGGAGTCAGACAAGGTTGTGTAATGTCACCATGGCTGTTTAATATATTTATGGATGCGTGCATTGCATGATGCCAAAATAGATAATACTGGTGAAAATCATCTAAATATGTGCCGTCTGTTGAATAAATAAATCCATCGCTCTTTCCACGTTAATCAATGCACAGCAACCGAAAAATTGTTATATGGTAGCCGTATAACAATTTTTGGTAGCTGTGCATTGATTAACGTGAAAACAGCGATGGATTTATTTATTCAGTTATATAATACTGGTTTATGTCTTGGTGATATTTTTGTGTGCAGATTGCTGTATGCTGATGACACTGTCCTGTTGGCAGAGAGCAAAAGTGAGTTGCAGAGTATGTTGTCCCGGATGTACGAAGCTTGCATGAAATTCAAACTGAGTATAAATGAGGGAAAGATCAAAGTTATGATTTTTGAGTGAGGAACTGGTAGTACTGAATGTAATATAAGTCTAAATGGCACGGTGACTGACCAGGTGAATGAGTTTGTGTATTTAGGAAGCATGTTTTAACAGAGAGAACAAATTGGATGGTGAAATTAGTAGGAGAGTGAATTCTTCATTGAAAGTCATGGCGGCTTTGGGAGGTGTTCACAGGAATGATGGGTTCTCAAGAGAGTCCAGCATGGCTGTGTATGAAAGTGTAATTGTTCCTACTTTGATGTACCGCAGTGAAACCTGGATACTACAGAACAAACATAGAAATTGTTTGTATACTGGAGAAATGCGCTACTTACGGGGAGTTTGTGGCAAGACACGTTCTGATTGTGTGAGGAATGAAGATGTGTTGCAGTTGTGTAATGTGAAGCAAAATGTTGCTAGCAAGGTGGAGACTAATATGCTTTGGTGGTTTGGGCATGTTGAAAGAATGAGTTATAAGATGGTTACTAAGAAAATCTTTTTAGCCCAAGTGGCAGGAAGGAAAGGCAGAGGAAGGCCAAGGAAGTCATGGGAGGATCAGATTCAGGAGTGTCTGCATGAGTTCCCCATACACAGCCTACACCCAGTAATACATTTTGGATGACTGTGAACCCTTCTGTGGCAAAAACTGAATTACTGCTCACTGAACTACTTTGGATAAATCCCTATTTGTTCTGCTCAATGTCTCAACTTGCAGTCTGTTTGCACTCTACGTTACAGATGTCCGACCCTGGGGTTTTGCTTGCTTTTATACCTCTCACACTAGGACAATAGAGAGCTCACTCCTCAGTATGCTAAATCACTCACTTGCGGTATCCTTTCTTTCATTTGAACAAGCCTTGTATGTTATGTGTTAGTTATGGAGAATTTGCACTAGTGATAAATAACATAAAATCTGTAGTAGTAGGTAGATTAGTTTTATCATACATGCATACATATGTAGTAGTAGGTAGATTAGTTTTATCATACATACATACATATCACTAAGCTGTTCTCTGAGATTCAGAGGTTAGCTCCAAAAAGAAATACAAACTACCAGAAAATTTTTACTTACTGTTGCCATATCAAACTTCTCCATTTACAGCGATCTTGACATACAACTTGGGCTTCACTGACATCCATCATACGTGTACACAATATCTTCTATACTTCATACTCATAATCTTTTAAGTCACTGTGTTCCAGTCATGTCAAGTTTTGAAATGGATGCAGCAGCGTGACTGATCTCTCATGCTGGGCAAGCATCCCGAGTCACCTCAAAAATGAAAGTTTAGGACCATCACAAATGCTGGTAAAGATATTCTGACATCCTTTTGTAAAGAAATCATTGTGATCCTTTACTTCCTGAAGGGGTGTCATGTGGTCATGCTATAAATGCTGACAGATATTGTTTCACATTGAAAAAGTTAAAGATGGCCACAAAATCAAAGTACCCCGGCTTAATGACAGGTTTCATGCTGTTGCATAACAGTGCTGCCCCACATATTCCCATGACTTCCATATCAACACTGCAGCACGTTCAATGTGAGATCTAGCCCTATGGCCCTACTTTGTTGCAATGTGACTATCAATTTTTGGTCCCCTTAAAAAACACCTGAAAAGGCAAAGATTTGCATCAGATGATAAAGTGAAGGGGGCTGTTACATACTTGTTTACCCAACAGTCAATATCATTTCTTAAGGACGATATCCATCATCTAATATATAAGTTTTATATATGTACTCAAATTTGCAGTCAGAATGCTTACAGGGAAATTTTGCAAACTCATTTACCAATATCCCAGAGTACAATTCTCACTTTTATTTGAAGAAAGAGCAAATTGCATGTTAAATAAACATTTTGCACCTAACAGGAATTTGAACACCTAACAGTGCATCCTGAACAGTACTTCTTGTTTTTATATAAGATAAAAAAAGAGCTTGAGAGGATGCATCTGCAATTTTCAGATTGCAAAGTTGAGTACATATATAATTTTGCAATAAGAAAAACACTTGCATCATGGTGAGGTTCTTTTCTTCAACAGGAAATTAAAATAGTATAAAAACTTAGGTTAAACTTCTGATTGCGAGCAATAACAACTTTTCAATTCATGTGGTACAAGTATACATAACTCTGATAAGCATAATTTAATTTAAAAAAAGAACTTTTGTAAAAGAAAAAAAAATTTCATGAGATGAGCACAGATGCCAACCTCTGGAAATAGTTTTCAGTAACCAACATGTTTTTTTTTTCTTCAGTAATCTGACCCCAAATGCAAATTTGGATATTTTGCTTGGTAACAAATTCCAGTCTGCCACAATAATTACAAAATAAATAAATACAATAAACAATGATTTGCTAGCAGGAAAATATAAAATGCTGTCTGCAGGAAAAATCTAAAAGATTACCTCTGGACATGAAGAAAAATTACTCATTACTTCCATCAGCAGAGAGAAAAAAGATTTTTTTAGACATCAGATAAAATGTTTTTCATTGAACCATTGGTCATGTAGTGAATTAATGTTGTAGTCTTCGTTCTTCTACATGAATACTTTTTTTGCAATTTTTGAATCCAGAAACATAGCTTGAAATAACGGCTTAGCATGATTAGCAGCTGTTATGGGTAGGTTATGTCCCACAATAAATGAAGTGAACAGAAGTTTAGCATTTATTACAGTTATCCTCCTTTGGTGCAATGAATTCATTCACTCACTGAATCTTCAACACACCGTAACCTTCACGCTCCTTCAATTCTGTGTGCCTTTGGCAATCATCCCATCCATCATGAGTGATACTAAAATAACATCTGCAAATGTTGAAAAACACGTGGTTCACAGAAACCCACAATTTTTTAAAACAAGGTCAGTCTCTGGGATATATTTTGAGGAAACACTGTTTCATCTTAGATGAAGAAAACTGGCCTCAAGAAGGCTTCACTTTAAATTTAAAAAAAAAAAAAAAACTTCACGATTTCACAACTGACATTTCCGACAGTAACATGTGCTGTAAAAAGCTATCTGTTCCATTTTTACAGACTCCAGTGCTAGGGGAGAATGGGAGGAGAAGCAAAATGGGGAACGAATGCCGGGACAGCGTCATGCAACACACACTTTCTATTTATACATAGTTGCAGGTGGCATGGAGAGCATCATGGGAAGAGTAAGATGGGGAGGAAGATGGAGAGCCAGTGTCACGCAGCTGCTATTCCCTGTTAAAGCCACAGGCAGTGCAGAAGTAAAGTTGAATTTCCTTGTATACAGAAGAAAACTAAATTACGCAGAACACAGCTTTTACATTTAACTTTTCCCCCAGATAAATTTGAAGAACCAACAAAAAATTTTAAGTTGATGAAAAAAAAAACTGCTCTCCAATCAAATGGCAATTTTCTGTGATTTCATTGGCATGTCAGTATTTGCATAGCCCCAACCAAGAATTTGTAATATTACAGAAAATCCATACTGGTTAGCATCTACGGATGAGAATATTCGCAGATCAGACTCACTGAAAACTGAACTGTTTTCTATAAATTCAATAATCCCACTGTAACAAAGCACTGAAATCTTCATTATGATGAATAGTAAGTAACACTGGCAGATAACTTGAATCAGTCAATACTATCACATAAAGAAACAGTGACAAATTTGAAGAAATTACTTTTCTATGAAGTACAGGAAAAAGTGGTCAAAGAACATGAAAATGCCTATATGCAGTTCTAAATGCTTGATTTCCTAGCTTTCACATCATAGTGGTTTGATTGCATACTATTTGACTAACAATGTTTTCAAACAATGCATTTGTATCTTTGAAAAAATAAAACACAAGAAAGGCTTCAGGTTAAATTTATCAGTAAACAAACAAACAAAAAGAAACTGTGCATATGAAAAATGAACCTACAGTTTTTCGATTCCACAGGTTAACACGTTCATCATCCATTGACACTACTAGATCTTCAGAATCAATAAACTCAATATTTTTTATTGGTAAATCATGTGCATGATCTTTTATAAGGAATGGTTTATTTGCTCGTAAATCATACAGCAAAACCTGAAAAAAAAAATAACATTATATTTTCAATTTCCTTATGTTAGTCATGTTTGGCATACCACTTTAAAGACAAAAGAAATTCAAGGAGCATAGATTCAATTAGGCAAACTTTCACAGACCTTGCAATTTTTGCACAATACCTTTAATTTGGAACTGATTTAGCAATAATTATTTCATTTATCTTGATGGGCATCAGCCATAATTCTAAACTCTTGATGTTCTGCATCTTTAAAATACTTAATTTGTTCTAGTTTACTCAGTTTAGTTTTATGCAAATATAATGAGTGTAGAAGAATGCAGTTCACAGCTGTTGATTTCATGAGATCTGCTTTCTTAGAACAGTCTGTGAGATGGGTCATTAATGCAGATATTTCAAGCTTTGTTATCAATGCAAATCTCCATTCTCAGTTTTGCTTTCATTCACTTACCTAACAGCAGGGATGTCACAAGACCATTTCAGTGGGGGCTCAAGCCCTCCCAATGCTCTTACATAATCTTGAAATAAGTCTTCATTTTTTTTTACATTAAAAAATTATAAACCTTTGCTGAGTTTGGATTATTATTACTTATTTTAAATCAATGATCAATTTTACAAAAAATAAAGAAAGGAAGGAGAAAAAAAAATCAATGATGGATCTAAGTTTGGCTATTCTATGCTAACTGAGAATGCACAAGGAACCATCTTTTGCTTAAGGGCATGTACAGGATCTTCAGGTGTTAATTTAATGCAATCTCCCTCACCCCCCCCCCTTTTTTTTTTTAACTTTTTAAACATAGTTTTTTTTGTTTTTTTTTTCAAGAGCTGATATTCATCTGGTGGACATGGCCATCAACCGGAAGCTCAAAGATTTGGGGTCTTGTATGCTGAATTTGGTGTTAAAGGGCTGGTTTTCTTTAACTGCGGTGCACCTCTCTTTATTTGCTTTTAACTGACATTAACTTAGGATGCACTGTCTCTCTCCAAACCCTGGCATTCCATGGCATTGCCACCATAATAAACAAAACCACCCAGCCAGCATGCAGATAACACAGAGGATCAACTATTCACTCTGCCCCTTGTTTCAACTGTGGGGGAGGGGGCTATAAGAGTAACAGTTTGGATTCCATACTCTCCACATAGGGAATTTGTTGGTTTTCCAACAAATGCCACAAATAAAAATTCTCCTAAACAGAGAAAAGGCACACCCACTACAGTACTGCTCAGTAGTCTTAACCGAAGCAATGCAACTAGGGGTCATCTCCGTATTCTGAAAAACCCATCAGATAGGGAAAAGATCAACATTGAAATAATATTATTACTGCTGTGCTAAAATTAATCCTGAAACTGGAGATCTCAGAATTACATTAGTTGTAAGTGAAATTAAATAAATTAATTAAATTACTTCAAATTTAAAATGCAATTAAGTTAAAAGTGGCAGTTATCAATTTTGAAATTCAGCAATTTTATTAATTTTTTCATTATGAAAAAGGGGATGTGGTGAGTACAAGGCAGCGAAAAAAATTAGCCATGTCCCCGCCACCCCCACCCCATTTTCTTCAGAATTTTCACAGCTCTTTCTGAAAAAGGGTCTGTAATGTGGTTTCAAATTTATTTAGCAGTGCCTCCTCCAACAACTTATATGATCATCAACATCTAAAATGCCTGAAAAGTTATTACTTTAGAAAGAAAGAAAGAAATGTACTGTTTAAACATCAGAATACAAAATGATGATATATTAGATGATATCAGAGATCTCTCTGTATTGTGCCAATTCATTCAGTCACCCATTCATCAGACTCACTACAATCTCCATAAGTGTGAGAATTTTGTAGCTATAAGTAAAAATAAAGTTTTGAAAGATAGTTACTGAGACAGCACTGCACTTTACACCTTATGATCTTCTGCAATGAATAAAATCTGTCGAAACAACACAGTCACTGCACGATTAAAAAACATGTTCACACACAATCTATAAGTTAACTTTAATATACTTTTAAAATATGCATGCTAAAAAAATTACACTAGATCTTTCGGGTGGGTGGTCCAACCCATCTTCAGGTGTAACACTGCAAACAGATGCAAGACATCGGGATACTATATACATGAAAGTGAAAGGATGATGTAAGCAAGCAAGTATGGTGCATGCCTCATGGACTTTGAAGAGATTCAGAATAGTTCACTTACCAATATTATGGCATGGACTGAATAAAATTGTCATCAGGTCCATATCTTAAATCCATCACAAGTTGTCTCCAAGGCAGGGGTAGGTAAGTGTGCAGATCTTCATTACAACACTTGTCTCCGAAATAGGAAATGACCAAGCTTTCAGCCAGGTATGTTAATCTTTTAGACTTCAAACTCAGTAACACGTATGCATCTTCCCAAATTGGAGTACATTTTCCTCTTCCCACCAGTCGCGAAAGTGCGGTGGCAAAGGAGCGGCATCTGATGTTATACTTATGTTCAGACAGATGGACTCCCAGTGGACGCAGTGTGAATCCAATGTGCATTTGGCTTTCAGGGTCAGATTTGTTACGTCTCAGAAGAATACACACTGAAGAGCAATCGAATTAGAGATACCTGTCTAGCAACGTGCAGCACCATCTTTCGTCCTGATGACGGCGGCGATTCGTCTCGGCATGGACTCTACAAGACATCGGAAGCGTTGGGAAGCCATACGGATCCACGACCTATGAACAAGCTCCCACAGTTCGCGAAGATTTGATGGAGGGGAGTCAGAGCCTCGAACATCTCTCTCGATGGCATCCCAGATGCGCTTGATGTAGCTGGCCAAGGAAACGAGGTCACGTCGGCGGAGTGTTCATCCAACAATTCGGATACAATTTAGGAGCGATGGCACGATGCATTGTCTTGTTGCAGGATGAGGTCCCCAGTGGGATGTTGAAGACGCACAAATGGGAGCAAATGGTTGTCCAGGATATTCCGGTAACGTTGACCTGTGAGGGACGATGTCACACGTACCAGGGGTCCCATTTCAGTCCATGTAAACAGTCCCCAGACGAGAATATCACCCCCACCAGCTTGAATAGTACCCTGCTGGCAAGAAGGATCCATCGCTTCATGTGGTTTGCGCCATACTCGTATCCTGCCATCTGCATGTACCAACGTGAATCTCGACTCATCAGTCCAGGCAACATTTTCCCACATGTCTAGGGTCCAGTGGCGATGTTCCCGCACCCATGCTAATCTTTGCACCCTGTGATGTGCGATCAGCAGCGGTACCCTTGTGGGACGATGGCTTCTGTACCCCATAGCGAGGAGATGGTTCTGAATGATGTGGCTGCTTACACGTTTTTGTGCACCAGCGTTAAATTGCCGAGTTATTTTTTGCATTGTGGCCCGTCTATCCGCTGTTACAATGCGAGCTAGCCGACGATGACCCCACTTATCCACACGCTATTGTCCACGGCAGTTGGCCCTTGTAGTAATGGTTTTACCGGATTCGATGTACTCACGGTGGCTCGTGAAAATCCCAGTGCCTGCACGACTTCCGAGATGGAGTGACCCATTCGTCGGGCCCCGACAATTTGCCCACGATCAAATGCGCTTAGATCCTTCATCTTACACATACTGCGTCCCACTCTTACTGATTCCCATCGCATCACTCCTTATATTGTCGGATCGCTGCATACGTCACGCCGTTTCCATTTACAGGGCCGCCCACAGCGCCACATTTGCATAACGCCAGCTGTCTCTAATTCAATTGCTCTTCAGTGTAGTAAACACCAGATTTATGTAAGGTGGAGACTGGGTCTCGATATGTTTTTAAAATTCAGAATAAGTTATTCATTGTTTCACCAAAAGCCAGATTAAACTTACGGCAAGCATTTCTCAGAATGTTAGGGATATGTGGTAAGTACTGAATAGATCCAACAAACTTATCTTGCCTAGTTTCAAGTACTAGGATTGTGTTGGCCAAACAGTTTACATCTTTATGGATTTTTAATACACAATTTCTTGAATAACCATGTTCTTCAGCAATGACTGAAATTTTTTTTTGTAGTTCAATTTTATGTGCTCTAACAGTGGAAGAATAAGTATAAGGATGTTGTATTAAGTGATATATAGCAGCCAATTTGTATCTCATCGGGTGTGCTGAGCACATAGAAATTAAAACAGGAACGTGAGAAGGTTTGCAATGTACTGAGAATTTTAAGTCCTGGGTAACTGGATGCCGCTGAATCATGATATCCAAGAATGGTAAAGGGTGGGAGGCTTCAAGTTCGACCGTGAATTTAATAAAATCAAATTGGGTTGATATAACATCGATGAATTGGTGCAAGTCTTTGATGGAGTGCAGCCAAAATTAAAGTATATCATCTATGTATCTAATGTAAAGAAAGGGTCATAAATCACACTGAGTGAGAACCTTATCTTCAAGGGTCTGCATAACAATCTCAGCCAAGACTGTAGTGAGCATGGAACCCCATGGGCATGCCACTCTCCTGATGTTTTATTTATTTATATAGATAAAACATCATTAAAGCAAAAATAAGTGAGGCAAGCAACCAATCTTAGTGCTTCTAGAACAGCCTGGATCTCAGTAGGAATGGATGTACCAATCTCATATAATTTAGATTCAATGATTTTGTGAGCTTTTTGAATTGTAACATTGTGGTAAAGAGAGACGACATTAAAAATGATTGACCCTGAGATTCAAAGGCTTTAAGGTGATCCAGAGCTTGAGTTGAGCTGGCTATGGAAAAAGAAGAATTCAAAGTCAGGAGCACCAGGGAATTTGCCAAGACCTTTTCAAGATCTTGTGGCCACTTTTCCTGTATTTATGGGAGCTCTTCTGGTAACAGAATTTTAAAATTTTGATTGCTTTTCATATGCATTGAATGCATGGGGGAAAGTAAATGCCACCATCTGCATCTTCCAGGCTTTTGGAAGGCAGTTTATGTTGGAGTTGCACCTGTTATGGGTTTTAGAAAGCAGGTTATGTTGGTTTCTCAAAGAGACCATTTGTAAATGTTAAACATTATTATTTGAATATTAAAAATCAACAATATTATTTGCAAATAGTGATTTGTTATGACCATAAAAATTTTTAAGTTTTACTATAAGGTACAGCAGTATTGAAATTGTTTTTATGGTACGGTACACAAATACCTCATGTCTTCAAATATTTAGTATTACGAAAGATCTTCAGTTAATGCCAAATAACCTGAAACAATCATAGAACATAGTTACTAAACATTTTTTCTCCTCACCTGCCCTGTTTCAGTTCCCACTGCCACTGTTAGTGCATCCCGAAAATTCAATGCTGAAACTGACGGAAAGCCATCTAACCTAAAACAAAATAAATGAACAAGTTTATTTCCTTGGAAATGCAGGAAAATGAGGACTATTTTTAAGCATTTTGAGAAAAATGTATAACATGTGATGTATACTAAAAAGGAATTAATAATGTCATTTAGGGTATAACTCACTTTCGCAAATAAAAAACAGGGGGAATTGGAATAGTTATCATCATAAAAAAAATCTAATAAACATTCTGCAAATAGAAAAGCTTTCAAATTAAAAATACAAAACAAAAAACACACATACACAACATATGGGTAGAAAAATTTTGTTGCACATCCCATTATTTATATTCATTCATTATTTTGTACCTACACCAAAATGATCATCCAGCTGGAATAGCAAATAATACAAAGAAAAATTATGACATGTGCAACAGTAAAATAAACATTAATAGTAATAAATGAATCTGACTAGGAAATAAATCTTTTCAGTAAAGAAATCCTTTAAATTGTTTCACCTCTAGGTAAGAGAGCACTTTTATAATGCCACAAGCACCTCCTGATCAAACTGCCATTAAGATGTTCAATTCTTAATAGTGCTACCCTGCATTGTTCTTGAACTTTTATCATGATGGTCTAAAATACTGTAGTATATTAATGCCACCATCATGGTTGAAAGAATACAATTTCTGTCATCAGAGTTTGAAGTAGTAATTTCCTTGATTTAACTGTTTTTATAGCAACTATCATATTATTTTTCATAGTTATTTATCATGCATTCTCCTATCAAACAAAGCCTATGGCAGCAATGGCGCCGGTCTTGTTGTCATACACATTATTTTTTATTATTATTATTGGTGTTTTTCTTCCAAGATCAATAGCCACCACTGTAATAGGATGATATGCAAAATATTCAATATATTGGGTTGTCGGAAAAGTCATTACGTATTTTAGCTATGTTTTGCACAGGTCATTTATTGATAGAAAGAACAAAGATCAATCAATGATATAATGCCCGTTTTGTTCGATAAGCTTTTGCCATCTTTCAGTGAGCTGCAGAATGCCTCGTTCATAGAAAGGCCTGTCTTTCGTGGCGAAAAACTGTACAAGGTGCTGATTTACAGCCTCATCTGAATTGAGCGTTATATCACGCAAGGACTGTTGAAGAGAGCGAAACAAGTGGAAGTCAGACAGTGCAAGGTCAGGCGAGTATCCCACCCAAGCTCCAATAATTTTTGGCGGGTGATCAAACTTGTGTGTGGTTTCGCGTTGTCGTGATGGAACACAACACCTTTACGATGAACGAGCTCTGGACGTTTCTGGATGATGGATTCGTTCAAACTGTCCAATTGCTGACAGTACACATTTGAATTGATTGATTGGTTCCGTGGTAGGAGCTCAAAATACACACCTTTAAAATCCCACCACACTGAGACCAGAACCTTCCGCTGATGAATGTCTGCTTTGGATGTCGTTTGAGGCGAAGCAGCACGTCGGGACCAAGACCGTTTGCGCAGCACATTGTTATACACAATCCACTTTTCGTCACCAGTTATCAGTTGCTTCAAAAAAGGATCGTTTTCTGCAAGTTTAATGAGCATATCGCAGATGTTTATACGCACCGTCAATTGAGCTTTTTGAGTTCACGAGGAACCCACACATCGAGCTTGATTACGTATCCCAGCTTCTTCAGGTGGTCGTGAACGCTTGAATGATGGATGTGCAATGTGTCTGCAATCTCTCATGTCGTGTAATGTGGGTTTGACTTGATCAATGCCTTGATTTGGTAGTCATCAACCTCGGTGGGCCTCCCAGACCAAGGAGCATCGTTGAGGTCAAAATCACCAGCACAGAATTTTGCAAACCACCGCTGGCACCGACATTCTTGTAGACCATTATCACCGTACACTTTACGCAACTTTTCACAAGCTTGACGCGCGTTCTTCCCTTTACGGAAGTAAAACAGTAAAATATGGCAAAAATGCACAGTTTGGTCTTCCATCTTCAACTTGATGTCAAATCTCCTCAAATTAACCAAATCGCTCATTATTCCTTTTAGACTGCAGTTAGAACTGGCACCTGTCAAATGCCATAGTGATAACAGAGCTGTGCATGCCTCTAATACTTCCAAAACCGCACAACCGCCATCGGGTGCCGAAATACGCCATGACTTTTTCGACAACCCAATAGTTCTTAATTAAACAGTTACAAAAATATAGGTAATTAAACATTAAGAATGTTCAATTATAACGGGAAAACAAATACACCAATACTAATCACATATACACTGAATAAGCAGTGGTCTTAAATATTTATTTACCAGGTGTTTAATTTACGGGTGTAATTTAAACACAGGAACTGGCAACTTTTTGCTCTCCTCAGGTAGGCTTTGCCTAAATTATATATTTGAGCAGGAAGCTAGATAAAACTTACATTTCACCTATAACAATGAACTTAGCATTGCACATGCATTTATTCATGTTTTGTTATTAACACATTCTTCCTACCTAGCAACATTTCAATTTTATGTACTAGTTATGCCTAATAAATGGATATTTAAGACCACTGTTATTTAGTGTATATGTGATTAGGAATGATCATTAAACAACTCTTGTAATGCAACTTAAATGTTACTGATGTCTTTGTTCTATTAAATATGTGACAGAAGATTCTAGTTACATTTCATGTGTACACGTGTGATTACCATCATCATCACTCAAGAGTGCATAATATGTGTACAAATAAACATAGCATACAGCACAGGTTTAGAATTCCAAAAAAATATATAAAATAATTCACTGATTCCACAGACACAATGGAATTGGAAAATCCTACTTGGCATAAACAAAAAGACGATTTTAATGAGGCTGACGCTATTTTAGAAGATGACCTTAGTAAGAAGTCTGATACTGTCCCATAAACAGGTGCAATTAACTATTGGTAAAAAACTGATAACAGAAATATGAACAAAGGATACAGTGGATTTTCTTAAGAATACGCTGTACATATTTTCTAAAATGGAATAATACATGGCCATTCTTAAGTAATTTTTTTTCTGCATATCTATACATTGCAATGGTATATATGCAATTTCATTTAGTTTTATAAACAATGGGCACATCATTTATAAAATTAAATGAGTAGAACTTCAACATCTGCCCTTGTTTGACAATTATACAATGTTTTGCCTTTGTATGATGTCATATGCAAGCAAGAGGCTAAAATTTTGCTCTATTTTATACATGATTTAGCAAAGTTCTGTTTGTCTATTGATACTAAAATAAGTTTTTAGTTTCAATGACTTATTTCACATTCAAAGTGCTACATACCACAAAAACAATTACAACGTTTAAGCGATACCTTCACATACCAATGATTGGTCAGACGATTTTGACAAAATCTCCCACAGAAAATTTACTACAATATCCCAAGAGCATTTCATATTACTGATAAAATGTTGCACACAAAGTAATAACCATTAATATTGTTGTGAAACATTGTGGAAGCTTTGTTTGCACAATATGAAAATACACTATTACAACCACAACAATTTACATCACGATACAACAAAATTTTAATGCAAAATGTTTATAGATTAGATATTTGGTAACATACTTTGGAGCACAATTTGGAACTGGAGGTCTCTGTAAGAGAAGGGATGCAGCTAAATTAAAGGCCATAAATAAGACCAAAATAAAATATAGAAATTGCAAATCCTCCTTCATTTTAATAGAATATGATGAACTTCATAAATGAAGTGCAAAGAAATTGAGCTATTAGGAAAACTTTTTCATCAGCAAAAGATAAGAAACTAAGGAAAAGTGATGTGGTTTATATAAGTGATCTTTGAAGCAAATTAAAACAAAACAGCTGGCTGTTTACACTAAGGGTGTCCACAATGTCTTGTTACTCCCCCCCCCCACCTGTAATAAGAAATGTAAGTGAGCTATGTATCTGTTGAGTTATGGTCTGTATTGTGTTTATTTACAGATTAGGTACCGGAACCATGTGTGATACCAGCGAATACACCCTGGAACAGCGGATTGTTGTCAGTGTCTGGGTGTGACGATTTCCAACAACGATTCGACAAAGAAGCCCCTTCAAAATAGACTCTTCTACGGTGGGAACATAAACTCTTCGAAGCAGGCAACATCAAGGATAAACCATGAATGGGAAGACCATCAACCAGAGTGCAACAGTGTCAAGCGGTAGAGGAATCAGTTATCAGGTCACTGACGAAGTCGCTCCGCAAACGATCAGTGGAGCTTGGAATACCATGATCAACACTGCATAAGCACAAGAAGAATTACCTGAATTTTCACGCATATCGCACGATGTCCGTTCAGGAGTTATCAGACATTGATTTAAACAGCAGACAGAATGCATGTGCAATGATGCTTCAGACATCTGCCACAATCCCAACACGTGGAAAGGTCATTTTTCAGTGATGAATGTGCGATATACCGCAGCTGTCAATCACGGAACGTTGTGTTTTGGTCCAAGGAAAACCCACATTATGTCGAAGAATTGGAACATCATCCTCCGCATGTCATGATATGGGCTGCAACAAATAGTCGACATCTGTTTGGACCGTATTTCTTTGATGGTCGAGTGAATCAGACAACTTATCTGGACATGCTGCAAAGCTGGTTTGTGCCACAACTTGGAAATCTTGACATTCTGAATGACTTATGGTTTCAACAGGATGGGGTACCCGCCCATTATGCAATCACTGTTCGGGAATACCTTGGTGAAGTCTTTCGGGATCGTTGGATCAGCCGAGGTTCGGTAGTGCTGCCCGCTCCACTTGAATGGCCATCTCGAAGCCCAGATCTCTCAACGTGTGATAATGCCCTTTGGAGTTTCATAAAGGAGGTTGTTGCACAGCAGCACTACCAAACCACTGATGAACTTAAACAAGTAGTGAGACGTGCTTTCTCTCGTATCACCCCGCAACTGCTTCGGAAAATGTCCCACAGAACATGGCGTAAAAATATTCTCTGTCACGAGAATGACGGAGCCCAAACAGATCCCACTGGATGTTTAAGGATGCCTCAAACTATAACTCAACATATACATCATACAACAGATATATAGCTCACTTACATTTCTTATTATGGGGGGGGTAACAAGACATTGTGGACACCCTGTACACCATAATTTAAATCTATCGTTTCTTCCTACAGCAGTGAGAGGGTTGCACAGTAAGGTCTCATTAAGTGGTTGAATGTATCTGATATGAGAGTGGTATGACGAATATGAGGGGGAAATGTATTTGTTGGCATGAGACAGGATTAGTAATGCAAACATTAGATTTGAGTTGGATATTTCCTCTGTAGAAGAGATAGTTATTTGAAACATGCTTAGGCGGTTTGCACAGGACAGACAAGATTTCCATAACAAGTGCTACACTCTAAAGTAGCTAGTTACAAATCTGGGTGAAGACCTAGAACAAGATGTATTAGTGGTGCAAAATTGGCTGCTAGTGATAGAGGGTTTTTATTATTATTATTATTATTATTATTATTATTATTATTATTATTATTACATCCAGTATTAATTGTGGTGCATCATCAACCTAAGCACCTAATTTTGGATATATGTGTGATATAATGAATGAATGAATAAAAGAAATAAAAAAAAACAAGTGATATCCGATGAAAATCACATCATATTTCTAAAAAAATCAACTACGTATATACGTAACAATATGAAATCAACGCAACAAACAAGAAACATCCCAAGAGGCAAATTTACACTAACTGCTCTCTAAGCAATGATCTTTTGTTTTCATCAATATATATATAAAACGAAGTGGGAAAATATCAGTGTGTTCCTCCACAAATTGTTTGACCACTTCTAAATGACCTAGAGATCTGAAAATTGGTATGCTGATAGGTCTTAAGGTCCAGATATCTAGAAAAGTCTGAACACCAAAACTGTGGCTTTAGAATATTGTCTACTTGAATTTTTCTACAACTTCTACACCTAGAAATGTCTGAAAACCCAAAAAATTCTAAAGGATGACTTAACTTTACTGTTCAAAATGCTGAAAGTTTAAAGATAATTTTTCCATTAAAGATGAAATGGTGTAAAAATTCTATGAAATTTTGATTTAAAATTAAGCAGCGCCAAAGCCAGATACCATTTTACATCAAACTGTATATGCATTAACATCACGACCCTGTTTTAAATCATAAAACAGTTACGGAACTACAAACCACAACCTTCGCCAGATTATAATATAAAAAATGGCAACTTCATAGTCATAATCCAAACTGACTGAAAACTCACCAATGCTGCAAGGTTCGATTCAACACCATGCAAGAAACGATCACAAGGTGCAGATAAAACCAATAAAGGACAAATATCAAAAAGAATCTTCGCTTAAATTACTTTTCTCTTCCTTTAAATTTATGTTCAAAAATGATTTTACAGATTCATCATTTGGAGAATGGATATAACTGTTAGTGGCAAAATAAAACAAATAATCTGCATAAAACAATATAAACAACCTGCCAAGTCAGTCATGAACAGCACACAACAAACTTGGTGACACTAAAAGTGTAGTTGAAGCAGATTTAAGAGAATACTTTCATAGGTCATATATGGAAATCAATTCAAGCTGATCCTAAACCATACATGAAATCAATACAAGCTTAAGAAAACAGTCACTCCACGCCAAATTCTCAGATGCTATTCACCACACCATCTCCGATTCTTTTTTTTCATGAATAGATCACCCCCATGTATGAAAATCCCGAAAGTTTAATTTTTTTATTTCCCATAAATTAGAAGATATTAATTTTCGAATTCTGGTTCACGGCGGGCCTTAATCGCGTAAAACCACAAATATCTCCATTGTTTGGGTCAAAAGAAATACCAAAACCACCACCCCTTCATAATTTCCCCCAAGGAATAGATTGGTGCAATGCACGAATTTCTACCTTCTTTAGTTTTTGAGTTACAAGCAACGAGAGAGCCTTTTTTCAAAATGTAAAAAAGCAACGTAGTAGAGCACTTAGAAAGTCACAATTATTTTCGTTTTTAAAGAACAGTTTAGTCTAACAAATAAAGTAAAAAAAAAACTTTGGGCTCTCACGTGCGCGCTGAAAAAATCATTTTTAAATACGGTGCACGGCTTGTATTTTGCTGTGAAACAGGACGCAGTGATTAGGGTCATGCAGCCAGCCAAACGGCAGCGGGAGTCAATGTTGGCCTTCGGACGGGCAGCAGATCAAGATACCATTGCATGAGTTGGTCAGATCACACAATCATTTGATGTGGTGCTTGAAGGAGGAAGGATGGTGAATTAATGTTATATTTAAAGGCATTTCAAATAATATAACTGTAAAATATTACTAAAGGGTCATTTCACACCAAATCGTCAGATGCTATCCACCACATTCTTAGCCATTTCACGACGAGAAAAACTAATATAAACCATTTTCTTCTTACAGCTTACCAATATTAGCTATATGGTGAAAAGGTTAAATACAAATTATGCACATAAATTATGCAACAGACGTCGAAAATATACTGGTGTTCTTAGCCATTCATGACGAGAAGAACTAATATAAACTGTTTTTCTCCCTGCATAGCTTACTAATATACAGTTTAGTAAATGCTTATAAATCATGCAATTGACGTTGAATACCGTTTTTGGAATATTGATTAACGATATCTACAGCTCACGCAATATCCAACAGAATTTTTAGATATGAAATAGTTCTATTTCAGGAATTAATAAATTGTCTAGTTGTCCACACCTGCCGTAAGAAAAAATGATCAAAGAATGACAGCTTGAGAAATAAAGCAATTGGGGATATACACTATCTACCAACAAGTAATTGGACACCTGTGATAGCAAAGGAAAACAAAGTTTATTCACCTTCAATAGT
The DNA here is from genome assembly GCA_039090855.1 of Macrothele yani. Taxonomy (NCBI): domain Eukaryota; kingdom Metazoa; phylum Arthropoda; class Arachnida; order Araneae; family Macrothelidae; genus Macrothele; species Macrothele yani. Next base: position 110,697,660 of record CM076990.1, read on the forward strand.
TGGTGGAGCCTCCACGAGCGGTGATTACAGCTGCGACCCTCCGGGGCATACTCTCAACCAGGCATTGTACGACGGCTAGCGGTATTTTCTTCCACTCGGCTTGAAGACAGGTCAGTTCCTTCACCGATTTCGGACGGTGGGGGCACCCCTTAAGTCAAAGCTCCAACTTGTCCCAGAGGTGTTCGATAGGGTTAAGGCCCAGGCTCTGCACAGGCCAGTCCATTTGATTAACCCCATTGTCACCATACCAAGCCATGGTGGACCTCGCAACATGACAGGTGGCATTGTCATCCTGAAAGTAACATGGGTCCACCCCGTAAAACTGCCACAACGTAGGAAGGCGCATTGTCATCCAAAATGGTGCAGCAGGTCTCGGCGTTGAGTCTACCAGGAATTGCGACCAAGGGTCCCGTGCCATAACAGGAGAAACACCCCATAGCATAATTCCACCCCCGCCAAACTTCACAGTTGGCACAATACATTCCGGCAGGAGGCGTTCTCCAGGCAGACGCCAAACCCAGACCCTGCCATCCGAACGATAGAGGGTGGACCTTGATTCGTCGCTCCAGAGAACCTGTTTCCACTGTTTAACAGTCCACTGTCGACGTTCTTTGCACCATGTTAGCCAAGCAGCGCTATTGGACTTGGTGATCAAAGGCTTGTGGGCGGCAGCACGTCCATGATAACTGAGCAGATGGGCTTCCTTACGGATGGTATTCATCGAAAGAACACTCCTGGATGCCTGTTGAAACTCCTCGCGAATGTGGCACATCGATTTGGTGCGGTTCTTCCGAATTTCTCTGGCCAGTACCCGTCGGTCTCCAACTCCCAGTTTTGTGGGTCTGCCGGGTCGGGGCACATTCCGACAGTCACCTCTCATTTTCCACTTGCCAATCACGTAGGCCACTGTTGATTTTGGGTACTTCAACTCGCTGGATACGCCACGTATGGATCGGCCATTTCTGCGATACCCGATGATTACACCTTTCTTGAAATCAGAGAGCTCCGAACTGCGTGGCATCTTGCATGTGACTGGTTGCGTTGATGTTTCCCACACGATATTGAACGGCGGCGGCCGTGACATGTATCAGGACCGCAGATATCGTCGATTGCAAGGGTGTCCAATTACTTGTTGGTAGATAGTGTATATCTCGGTGCCTATTCTTGCGAGGTAGAGGAGATATATACTGTGTTTTAGACTTTTAGTTGACATCAGATACCTGATGATCACAGATGATGATGTTAGCTAGGCTACACGTGGGGTTTGAAAAAATGTTATCAATTATTTTCTGGTAGATCTGGTATTTAAATGAACGAGTATATCACACAGTTGTCATCTTGCCTGTTTCTTTATTTATTTACTTTTTTATTTTTTTTAATTTCAGTTGCTTATTTAAAAAATATGCGTCAGGTGGGAGCTCACGAAACTCTCAAGAGCTCATATGAAATAAAACGCACCACAGCACCCAAAAATAAAAACACAGTTTAACCGTTAGTAATGTCACCCTGAAATAGGAAAATACAGTTTGACGGTTACACTGAACAAAAAATGTTATGCCTCCAATCACATCCCGGTGTTGGAGTGGTAGTAATTGGATTTATTTCCTTTATTATTTTTATTAATCATGCCAATAAATTTAGAAATAATGAGAAACATTAACAGAACCCGAAAGTATGAGTACGTTTTCGCTAACGTAATACCCAATGTATTGCAATTACTGATTACCAATTGCATGTAAAACAAGAATGGAACTCGCGTTACTATTTAGCGATCATAACTTGTCCGCTCTGTTTTATGTGCTTCTGTTTCTCCTTATCAGTATCAATGCAGTTATCGTCCACATATTGACAAGTTACTTTAGCTGTTTCTTGTATTAGCGTTGTTGTTTTTTTTGTTTAACGCAGTATGTCACAATGCACAAAGACGCTGAAAAACAAGGCAGCAACTTTCAAATTGCAAGAGAATAAGAGATCTGAGAAAATACACTACAGAGCTTTTCTACTTGAGGTGAGCTAAAGCTGCTGTTTGCTAGAGGTCGTAAATTATAATCTCAGGGAGTAGTTCGAGGTTGTCTGGGGCCATTCCGTCTAAAAAAAAATAAAAATAGTAGAGGCAAGCATGTCGGACATAGCACGGATAAAAAAAAAATCGTCTCTAAGAAAAATAAACAGTTCTATTTCTGTGGTGAACAGAAAGCGTTATACCATAATGGCAAATAAATTAACAAACGCAGGGGCGGGGCGGGGCGGCGCCAGCCGTTCAGAACTGGGTGGGCCAGGGGGGCTGAACATGTTGGGAGAGAAGGCACACATTTTGAAGTGTTTGGCAGAAATTTTGGAAAAAAATTCCGTTTATATACATTTTACCTGACGCTGATAACGTTATCCCTAATAAAAATAAATAAATTTTTAAGTGAATACTGTACAAAGTATTTATTCAGTGTATTTGGTATGGAAACCATGGATATGAATCTCCATGGCAAGTTGCTATTTCTTTGCAATTTTAGCTTACTTAGGCCTTCTTTTCTTTCATAAGGCTATTAATGAATTATAGTTTGTAACCTGACAAGGAATATATCTCTCTCTCTCTCTCTCTTATCATTTTAAACTATAATTACAAAAATGGTGTGTTTCTGCTACTGTCTTAGAAATTCGTTCAGAGGACTCCCCCATTTCCCTCCCATAAGTACAAAAACTAACAGCCATGTGGAATGCCATTTTTTTTTATTATTATTCGAGAGGCTACAATTCATAAACTTCTACAAGCCGAAAGTTTAAGACTGATTGGTTTACATCGGTGACACGAACATTAGTATTGAACTTTTCTTGCAGGTCAAATTTAGTTTCGATGCTACAGAAAAAGTATCATATTACTTTCACAGAAAATAATCTGAGGAGATTTTACGTGCGCGTGTATAAAATCCTCCTAACACTTTTTTGTCAACATATTTTTCATCCTGCGGCGAATGGCAAGTTGATACTTAACGATATCTTTACAAGGAGCAATAAATTTGCGGCATGTTGATCAGACAAAACACGAAAAAGGTCTGGAGTGTCAGGTCATTTGCAGACCCTCCAAAAACAACATCTCAAAAGGAGAGAGGCTTCACTTCATCGCCGGCATAACAAATCTGAAAACAAAGCACGACAGAACTTTTTATCCACGTATACATACATACATACATACATACATACATACATACATACATACATACATACATACATACATCGCCAGAATTAGAAAAAAAAAAAGCTGATTAAAAAATGCAAGATGATCCCCAAAATTAGCCAAAGAAATTTCTCCACTATCATAGAGGGTCGAAAGGGCAGGAGAAATGTCTTAAAATTGCTGGTCTCTCATCTAGAGCAAAAGCATTGGCAGTAACCCCCCCCCCCAATAACTTTTTTGCATCAATATCAAAAAATGATCTAGATGATGACACAAAATACGGGAAAGTCTCCTCACAAACACTAAAACCTTTAGATGTTAAATTTTATGATAATCGACAAATTCATTATCAGAAAAAAAAATAAAAAAATAATGAGTTTCATGGAAGCTAGACTTCCTGTTGTTGATTTGATCAAATATAATCAAAATCCGACATGGAAGTTGATCACTGCGTTGTGAGACATCAAAACATAAACATTGTTTGTGAACTAATCATGCTTTTTTAAAATAAAGAATTCCTTTCCTTTAAAACGTGAGTTCAACAATACATGTGGCCGCGCGGCATGATCGCTTATGGGTGAAGGAGGAATGCCGTTTTCTTCCAGTACCATGCCTACGCACAACCGTGGTCACGACACAGCATGCTTCGCAGACTGCGCTTTCACCGCGGCAATGCACTGGCCATGCACCATGTTAAAAAATTATTTTCTCGGCACTCAGGCAAAGGCCCAAGGTTTTTCCTTTTCTTCATTTGATAGCTTAAACCTTTCTTTGTAAAAGAATAATAACTGCAGCTTTCTAAGTGCTGTACTACATTGCCTTTTTAAGCATTGAAGAAAGGCTCTCTTATTGCTCATAACTCAAAAACTAAAGCAGATAGAAACTTGTGCATTGCACCAATGGATTCCTTGGTAAAAATTAAGAAAGAATGATGATTTATGTATTTCTTTTTATTCTAAATAATGGAGATATTTGCGTTTTTACACAAAACATGTCCGCCATGCACCAAAATTCAAAAAATTATATCTTCTAATCTATCAGAAATAAAAAATTGAAATTTTCAGGATTTTTATAAGTTGGGAGTAGCTACCCATTTACAAAAAATCATAAGAATTGGAGATGTGTTGGTGGAAAATTAATTCAAAATCTCACGATTTTGCGTGGAATGACCCAGAAGCATTTAGTTACACCAAACATGAATATCCCAATGAATACATCTTCAATGACAGTTGAACTCACATTTCACATGGTCCTCCAAAAAACCTTTGCACATACTGCATTTTTTTTTTAATAATTCAGTTGATGCTCCTGTGAGTAAATGATTTTACATTTACTTTCACCAGCATTGTGCAAATTAGGCCTTTACACTGAACCACACACAAATCCAAGATTCATTAAAGAGCTTTTCCCATTATGCTCAAGAAGTCAAGACATCAAAGCAGTTGGTTCTTTCATTCTCCTGTAGTAGGCAGTATATACAGGGTTTCCATAAAGCCTCAGGCAAAAATTCCCTGACTTTTCTAAATTTACCAGGTCAGGAAATTCGTAAGATCAAACAGCATTCAAGAGCGGGAAACTTAATAACAAAACGTTTGTTTGCAATTGTCGTACTTTTATGAAGAATATTGGGTTAGCATTCCTCATAAAAGTATAGGTATGGCATCCTCCATATCCCCATTACAGCCATAGCATACCTTTCCTTAATAAAACACATGATGAGGCACAACTGGTGAGGGAGGGCCAGGATAGCTCTCATTAGAAGGAAGATTCAAGGTACATATGCATGTCTCACCATGCTCTTTTCCCAAACACTTACACCCATTTTGTGAAGCTATCCAACTTTGATTTTTAAAGTGGATTCACAATGACATAGGTAAATAAGAAACCATCTACTAGCAAATTAAAGAAGCAGTTCACCTTTCCTGCATCCCTTTGTGCACCCAGTCCTACACCTGCATTTTCCCAGCTAGCTCAACTGCGCAGTTAGCATCCATAAGTATTTCTCTGTTACTTTAAATAAATAAATAACTAAAATCCCTGGATGTTTCAGCATTACCGTAGTTCATTAGTTAGACCTAAAAAATCTGAAAAAATTATGGCAATCCATAGTATTTGTCTCTGTTTTGAATATGTTTCAATTGAATAGTGAACAAAAACCATAACTAATACAATTAGCATAGCAAAACTAACGAATGTGATTCACAAAATGATTGCGTGACACGCAAACAACCTTCCCGAATGCCGGGTGCCAGGCGCCAAATGGCGATCAAAAAAATTGTACTGGCGGGTAAATATTGAAGCACAATTGCCACCATTGGCGAGCAGTTTTTTTTTTAGTTTTTCTGTTTTCAGAATCGGAATTCCATTTCTTAAAAAAGAAATCGGGATTCCGATTCTGAAAAAAGGCTGAACTTCTTTTAGCAGTATCTGCTAAAAGAAGTTCGGCTGGTCACTGATAAGAACGAATACCTACCCCTAGCGCTCCCTCTTCCTCTGCACGCACTTCGGGAACGGCGGCTAAGAGCCCCTACAAACCGGGTTTCTGACGCCACATGGTCGTTAGACGACACATTCGTGTCTGCGCTCTTGCAAAGGCTGCATTATTGTTGAACGCAACGTGCTTTTGGTTTGATGTTTAGTTAGAGCTTATAGTCGATCTTGTTTAGGTCAGAAATGGTTTGGTTGTTTTTCGATGTCGCAAAAAAAAACTTTTTGCGTTTTGGGGTGGGAACTCGGATAGTAGAAATTCTATTCTGCAAAATGATTCTTCTGAACATGAGAATGTACAGTATGGCGCAGTCGAAAGTTGTAATGTGCAAATTAATGCTGTTTCAGCTGAAACTGCTGACACTAACATACAGATTTGTGAACCGGAAATTTGCGATTCCTCAGACTCGACACTGGCCAAAAAGCTCACATATTTAACCGCGGAACTTTTTGAAAAGTGGCAAAAGTTGTTTTATTCTGTATGCCAACGGAACGCTCGAGCTGATCACACCAGTTTTGGAAAAGGATGCTCAACGTTCAAGTTGGAAGCGGTAAGTTATATTACTTATTTTTTAGTTTATTGTAATAAAATTGTTCAAAAATTTTCTTAATCTTTTTATAATGTATTTATTTGTTTTCATGTAATTAATCATGTTTTGTTTCATTCTTTGTAGTTTTTGAAAATGGGAACATCGTAGCGCATACCGACGTTGGAGGCCAGCCATTGTTAGATAAAGTTAACTGATAATAATCATTTTAGATCGAAAAATATTATCATAAATTGACATTTCAAATGATTTTAAAATAAACAGTTTATTTTTTCTATTAATAGTTGTAAAACTTCAACTTTGAGTTAATAAAACTGTCAGGATTTTCCGAAAAAATAAAGATAATAATATTATAGTTTACAGATATCAAAAACTAGATGACATATAATTAGTACAGTTAAATGCTTATTTTTTGGAGGATGATCAGAAAAATTTATTGATGACTATTGCAACAACGGCATATCTCCCTCTTTGTGTCCGTTTTGCAGATAGGTTTTTGCGACATGCAGCGGAGACGCATTCCGGTGAAAAGATCGACACTTACTAAAGTTCAGGATTACCAACATTCGGTAATAAATGCGGTTTTTTAACTGAAGACTTCGGAAACAGTGTTTTACTCACCATATGTTAAAATATGCATGTTACTGCCCTATTTTACGCTTTCCAACCGTAGGTTGAAGAAGCGTTTAGGCTCCAGCTTTGTCCGTCTGTCCGCACGATAACTTGTGTAAAAGTGGTTTGATTTCGATGAAATTTTAGTATGTCGTAGGGCACAACCTGGGGACGAACCCTATCGGAAATGGGCGAAATTGGGTCAAAGGTCTGGACATAGGAGCGGAATCCATTCTATTGCCCTTATGCATCATAACTTACGTAAAAATGCTTTGATTGCGACAAAACTTTATCGTGTTGTTCCGGAGCTATACTGAACCTGTTCTGTTGAATATCATCAAAATGGGGTCAAAGGTCAGGGCACAGGAGCGAGATTCATTTCGATGTTGCTCCGGAGGTATATTGAACCAATTCTGTTTGATATCATCGAAATGGGGTCAAAGGTCAGAGCACAGGAGTGAGATTTACTCCACAGCCATTATCCTCATAACTTGAGTAATAACTTCTGGTATGTTGGAAAGCGTATCATAATCAATTCATTGCATGATTTTACTTAGTTAATTATATTTTTAGAAATCTAAACAAATTATGTAAGTGATATTCCAAGTGCATATTCTCATAATCTTTTATGTTTACTTTTCAAGTTAAAATTCATAATGCTTCTAAAGTACATCAACAAGCATGTTTTGTGTACAAAGCACAGACCAAACCATCTGAGGCTCCTCTTGCTATAGCTGTATCTAAGATGACCCAAGAATTAGAAAAATCCATGAAGGTGTTATTTCTTATTTCATACACAATTGCAAAAGGCAACTTTTCATTTAATGATTTCAAAAGTTTATGTGCACTTCAGAAACAATTAGGAACTCAGTTGAGTGATACATACTTTAATGATCAGGCAGCAAAAATATTTGTAAGCTACATAGCAAAAGAAATTCGAAGCAACCTTGTAAAGGATATTAACGAATCTAATCTTCTTGCAATAATGTCAGATGCCTCAACCGACAAAAGTATGTCAGAAAGTGAAATTGTGTACATCCAGTATATGGATGGGCCAAATCAAAAAGTTTCTTTTCTAGGTCTTCAGCCTCTTTGGAAAGCTGATGCATCTGGCACAATGGAGGCCATAGAAAACAGTGATGAATGAGAAAGGCATTGCTAATTGGAAAGAAAGATTAGTTGCTTTGATGGAGCATCAGTGAATGGGATCAATTAAAGGTGTTGCCAAACAACTGAAAGATAAAGTTGATGGTTTAGTTGTGGTTCACTGTTTGAACCACAGATTAGAACTTGTCTTGAATGATGCCTGCAATGATATGAGCTACTTGACAACTTTTGAGGATGTAATAAAGGGACTGTATAAACTGTATAATAAAAGTCCGAAGTTATTACAAAATGTAAAGGAAGTGGCTGACTTTCTTAATGAGTGCCGCCCAATAAACAGCATCCGATACGTCATGTCAAAGTATAGAGCAGTTTCTGCATTGCGTAACAATATACACATAAATTGTAGCCATTTGCAGCACATATGTGCAGACAAAAATGAAGCAAGTAAACTGAAGGCTAAAGCTAAAGGGTTCTTGAAACATCTGACAAGTATGCGCTTTGTGAAATTCTTATTTTTTATGTGTGATTTTAGTAAATTGCTAAGTGATACGTCCCGGTTTCTACAAAGAGAAAAATTGGTATTACATCATGGAGTTAATGAAATGAACACGTGCATATCAAGATTACAAAATTTCCTATGTTCGAATGGTGTCCGTGAAACTGAACTTCATGGTTTGATCTCCGATGGTACATTCCGTGATATTAAATTGGTTTCTGAGCAAAGCTGAAATGAACTTGGTTCTTTTGAAGAGGAAAGGAGAAAACTGCTTGTTGCAGTTAAAAGCTATATCAAAGAAAGATTATTTTCAGTAACTGACAGTCTTATTGTTCCCTTGGCAAACATTTTAAACCCCTCTCACTTTCCAGACAACAACAATGAAATCAAAGAATATGGGAATGAAGAACTCTTGCAGGTGTGTCGTTTACTGCCCAAGTCTGTTTTTCATAATGGGAATAAAGATTCAGTGATGATAGAATATTGTAGGCTAAAAAGCAATGCAACGAGTATAATGACATCGACTGGAAAAAGAGTAACATTTGAGGCTTTGTTTAGTCGATTCTATACTGAAGAAGATGCAACACATTTTTACAGCAACATTTTAAAGTTAATGGAGTTGATGTAGTTAGTGCCATGCAGTACTGCTGCTTGTGAACGAGGATTTTCTGCTATGAACAGAATAAAATCATGTTTCAGGGCAAACATGAACCACCATACTTTGAATGATTTGATGATGATTAGGTGCAATGGACCACCCATTGAACAATATGAACCATGTGGTGCTATTAAACTATGGTGGACAGATACCTCTGATGGGAAAGTCCGGCATAGTGCCTACAAACGATAAATGAAAATCCTAAGTTTCTACCCTACCTAAATAATATTTTATGCTTTCAGTTTTATATATATAAAGACCTATGCAAGTTTTTTAAAAATCATACTGTGTAAAAAAAAAAAAATGTATATCCTAAACTAGCATTCATACTGTGTAAACAAATAAAAAATAAAACCCAAACTGGCATTGTGTTAATACAATATCGATCAATTTTAATAAAGCTAATATTAATTCAAGTTTATAATATTTGAATTGTTAATGGATCCAAACTGTAAATTAGACAAGAATATCACCAAAAATCACCAAATTTGCAAAAATATTTACAAAAAAAAAAAAAAAAATTGTCCAAGCTCGTGCTTCAAATGTACAGATCTTGCAGATTAGCCCAGGCCTGTATCTAATATGCAGCTTTGTTTTTAAAATGTCATAAATAGGCTTGCATCAATCAAAAAATTTGTGAGTAAGCATTAAATATCTTTTCATTAATATTAGTTCATGTAGAACTTAATTAGTTTATATTTTGGCGGGTAAGATTTTTCAAGTGGCTGGTAAAAAGTAGACCTTACCAGCCAAGGTGGCTGGTAAAAATTTGGGCACATTTGGGAAGGTTGCACACAATAGCCCAGTGAGCTTCTCACAGAATGTAGCCTTCCATGAATGCAAAGAGCACCACATTCGTTGCATCATATTTTACATCAGAATGCTCGTAAGTAAATATATATACACTAAATGGCCACTTTATTATGGCCAGTACTTCTTTGGGCCACTCTTTGCCTTTAATACTGCGTCAATTCTTCGTGGCATGGACTCCACGAGATGTTGATAGGTGGTTTCTGGAATCTGAGACCATGCTTGATGAATAGCACTTTCCAGGAGTGTGAGATTGCAGGGTTGTGGATTCAGCTGTCTGATGGCTCGTTCAACTTCATCCCACAAATTCTCAATGGGGTTGAGATCTGGAGATTGTGGGGGTCACCTAAGCAAAGTAAACTCAGCGGCATGCTGCTGAAACCAATCTTGTACAATACGAGCACTATGGCAGAACACATTATCTTGTTGAAAGTAGCCATCACCATTGGGATAAACCAATGATGTGCCAGTCAGACGTTGATCAACACGAATTGAACGGCCCAAAGCATGCCAGGAAAACATTCGCCAAACCATAACTCTGCCTCCACCAGCTTGAAGGGTTGTAGCAATGCATTTGGGGTCCATGCTTTCCTGCTGTTTCCGCCAAATTCTCACTTGGCCATCGGCATGGTGCAACTGAAAACGTGATTCACTGAGCCACATAATTTGTTTCCAATTATCGACTGTCCAATCCTTGTGCTCCTGTACAAACTGAAGACGTTTTCTCTTGTTAACTGCAGACAGCAAAGGTGTTCGAACAGGCTCTCGGCTGCCATATCCCATCCGACGCAGTGCACGACGAACAGTGCTTGCAGAAATCATTTCAGGGGATCCTTGATTAAGATGGTCTGTAATTTGCTGCACTGTTGCCCTTCTGTTGTCTGTTACCAGTCTGGACACTCTCCGTTCCGCCCGAGCAGTCACTAGTCAATGACGACCACATGTTGCAAGTAGAGACCCAGTTTTCTGGTTGACAGTCCAGTCTTTAAACACTTCTCTGGAACAGCTGCTCTCGAACATTTCACGAATGCGGCGGTTTCGGTGATACTCGCTCCATGGCTCCGAGCTCTTACAATCATCCCACATTGAAAGTCCGTCAAATCGCATTTTTTACCCATCTCGTCACCCAAAAATCACTTCTACTACTGTCGTAAGCACTAAGCTTTCCTTTTTTATACTAGCCTCGCCCTCTGGCAGCAACAGTGTACAGCCATAGCTCATTTGCTTAAAACTGTCAGGTGGTCATAATAAAGTGGCTACTCAGTGTATATATATATCATCATCATCATTGTCAACCATTATCAATCCACTGCTGGACGAAGGTCTCCCCAAGTTTCCTCCACAACGATCTGTCTTGTGCCAGTCTCCTCCATGTCACCCCTGCATACTTTCGAATTTCATCCACCCATCTCCCATGTGGTCTTCTTCTGGGTCTTTTCCTGTCCCTTGGAATCCAATCTAAAATTTCGGCTGTCCATCGATGATCTGTCCTTCTGGCAGTATGTCCAGCCCATTGCCATTTCAGGGATTTAATTCTGATCATGATGTCTTCCACTCTTGTCATTTTTCGGATCCACGAGTTCCTCTTCTTATCTCTCCTGGTTACACCAAGTATGCACCTCTCCATGCTTCTTTGAGTTGTCTGCAGCCTTTGTATGTCTCTTTTAGTTAAGGTCCACGTCTCTGCACCATACGTAAGCACTGGAAGGATGCATTGATCAAACATTTTTCTTTTAAGACATAATGGCATATTGCTCTTGAAAATTATGCTGTTTCTTCCAAAAGCTCTCCAGGCAAGTTTTGTACGCCGATTAATTTCTTCATCAATGTGACCCTCACTTGATATCTGCTGTCCAAGATAAACGTACGTGTCTGTTATCTCCAGCTTTTCTCCATCAATCGATAAATCTTCATTTCTTGTAAAAGCATTGAACATCACTTTTGTCTTCTGAAAGTTCATTTTTAATCCCACTTCTTTACTCTTGTCAGCAAGTTCCTGGATCATACTCTGCAGCTCTGATGGGCTAGTTGCAAAAATGACTACGTCATCAGCAAAACGAAGGTGGGTTAGATAATCTCCATTAATCTTTATCCCCTTGTTTTCCCAGCTCAGTGACTGAAAAACACCCTCCAATGTGGCATTAAAGAGCTTCGGAGATATGGTGTCACCTTGTCTCACTCCCTTTCCAATTTTTATGTGTGTTGTATTTTCAAACAGCCTAATCTTTGCACTTGCATTTTCATAGATGTTATTAATAATATTAATGTATGCATCTTCAATACCGCAGGTTTTCAGAGCCATTGTAACTGCTGATGGTTTCACCGAATCAAAGGCTTTTTCATAATCGATAAAAGCCATGCACAATGGAAGTTCATATTCCTCGCTCTTTCAATTAGTTCTCTCAGCACATGGATATGATCTATTGTGCTGTAGCCACTCCTGAATCCAGCTTGTTCTCTCGGTTGAGCCATGTCCAGTGTTACTTTCAAGCGGTGTGAAAGAACTTTAGTGAAGATTTTATAAACTACTGATAGGAGACTGATAGGTCTGTAGTTTCCGAGATCCTCAATGTCACCTTTCTTATGTAGCAGGATCATTGTAGCGGTGTTTCAATCCTCAGGAATCTTTCCTTCATTAAGGCATCGGAGTGAAAATTTGGGCGAGTACTGTTTCGATTTCTCCACTTGCTTCTTGTATGATGTCTACAGTAATTCCATCTTCTCCTGGAGCTTTTCCCCGCTTCATGTTCTTGATTGCATGTGCAACTTCTGCTGGAAGGACTGGAGGAACTCTGGTACTGGTATCTTTCATGATGTCTGGAGTGCATATATCATCCCTTTCATATAATTTGGAGTAGAAATCTTTCACTCTTGTCAAAATTTCGCCTCTATTTCTTGTTACAGAACCATCTTCTTTTCTTAGTGCCATAATCTGTTTTCTTCCCTTACTGAGATGTCCCTTTGCTATCTTTAGGCTTTGGTTGTTTTCAATTGCTTTCCTCACTAGTTCACAGTTGAATTTTCTTACGTCTTCAGTGATACTTTTTCGTACTGTCTTGCATAGCTCTATATATTCCACTTTGGAAGTCACATCTTCTTTAGTTGTCCTCATCTCTTCTTTTTTGCATCAACATTTTCGTTTTTCCTGATAATTTATTTACATGCAACTTGTTCTTAGACCCAGCTAATTTTGTTGCTGTTTCCATAAGAGCTTTGGTTACTTTTCTGTTAACTTCAGAGATGTCCACTTCTTCCGATGTTAGGCCTTCTAAAGCAGAGAACCTGTTCTTCAGTTCCAACTTGAAGGTATTATGGTGTTTTTTAAGGTTGGTTATGTCAATAGATTTTGTTTGTCTTATGAGCTTGCCACGTTCAAGTTTAGTGTTGAGGTGCATCTTACATCTCACCAATCTATGGTCACTACCTGTGTTGAACTTGTTTAGCACACTGCAGTCTTCTATGACGATTTTTTTGTTACACATAATAAAATCAATTTCACTTGTCGTCCCATTTGGATGTCTCCATGTCCATTTCCTGTGTGGCTTTTTCTTGAAGAAGGAGTTCAAGATGAAAAACCCTTCTGCCTCTGCAAACTCAACGAGAGTATTTCCACGCTGGTTTCTTTTGCCATGACCGAATTTACCTACTGAAGTTTCATTCTGTTGCCGTTGCCCCTATTTTTGCATTGAAATCTCCCATAATTATTTTCAAGTGCTGCTTACCTTTATTATTTAGATGACAAATTTCCTCATAAAATTCTTCAATTTCTTCTTCAGGATGGCTTGTGGTGGGTGCATAAGTTTGAATAATCTGAGCCTGGTATCTTTTCGAGAGTTGGATAACGAGTCGTGCAGCTCTGTCAGAGGAACTTTCAACTTCTACAACTTTATCCTTCAGTTTCTTGTTTATTATAAATCCAACACCACTAGTTCTGCCAGTATCTGTCCCACGATAGTAGAAGAGATGTCCACTTTTCAGTTCGATGAGATCTTCTCCTTTTCTCCTTACCTCACTTAGCCCCACGATGTCCCACTTGATCCTTTGTAGTTCCTCTTCCAATTCAAGAAGCCTTGAATCAGAAGATAGGGAGCGTCCATTGTACGTTGCCAAGGTCAGCATCAGATGGCAGCCTAGTCCGGTCCTCCGGGATTCTTAGCACCCTCTGCCTTCATGTCGCACTGGCCGCTGCCTTGGCCAGGTACATTCCAGCTGCCGGAGACTGAGGGCCAAGATTTAAGTTGTGGAGTCATTTTGGAGGGGTTTGGCCATAACTCACCACGCTGGCCAAGCGGGTTGGCGAGTGTGGGATAGAATTTCCTCTAATCCCGATGGTATAGTTATACCGCTATTGGCGGTCGTCAGAGCCCCTTTAGTAGGAACAGGATGCACCACGAGAAGGCGGGGTTGACATTTGTCAAGGAGAGGCTGTGATGTTACGCATCACCTGACCTTACATCCCGTATATATATATATATATATATTATATATATATATATATCATCATCTTCATTGTTAACCATTATCAATCCACTGCTGGACGAAGGTCTCTCCAAGCCTCTTCTACAATGGTCTGTCTTGTGTCAGTCTCCTCCATGTTACTCCCGCATACTTTCAAATTTCATCCACCCATCTCCCATGTGGTCGTCTTCTGGGTCTTTTCCTGTCCCTTGGAATCCAATCTAAATTTTTTAGCTGTCCTTCGATAGTCTGTCCTTCTGGCAGTATGTCCAGCCCATTGCCATTTCAGGAATTTAACTCTAATCATGATGTCTTCCACTCTTGTCATTTTTCTGATCCACGAGTTCCTCTTCTTATCTCTCCTGGTAACACCAAGCATGCACCTTTCCATGCTTCTTTGAGTTGTCTGCAGCCTTTGTATGTCTCTTTTAGTTAAGGTCCATGTCTCTGCACCATACGTAAGCACTAGAAGGATGCATTGATCAAACGCTTTTCTTTTAAGACATAATGGCATATTGCTCTTGAAAATTATGCTGTTTTTTCCAAAAGCTCTCTAGGCAAGTTTTATACGGCGATTAATTTCTTCACCAATGTGACCCTCACTTGATATCTGCTGTCCAAGATAAACATACGGGTCTGTTATCTCCAGCTTTTCTCCATCAATCGATAAATTTTCATTTCTTGTAAAAGCATTGTTCATCACTTTTGTCTTCTGAAAGTTCATTTTTAATCCCACTTCTTTACTCTTGACAGCAAGTTCCTGGATCATACTCTGCAGCTTTGATGGGGTAATTGCAAAAATGACTATGTCATCATCAAAATGAAGGTGAGTTAGATAATCTCCATTAATCTTTATCTATTTGTTTTCCCAGTTCAGTGATTGAAAGACATTTTCCAATGTGGCATTAAAGAGCTTCAGAGATATGGTGTCACCTTGTCTCACTCCCTTTCCAATTCTTATGTGTGTTGTGTTTTCAAACAGTCGAATCTTTGCACTTGCATTTTCATAGATGTTATTAATAATATTAATGTATGCATCTCCAATACCGCAGGATTTCAAAGCCTTTGTAACTGCTGATGGTTTCACTGAATCAAAGGCCTTTTCATTATCGATAAAAGCCATGCACAATGGAAGTTCATATTCCCTCGCTCTTTCAATTAGTTCTCTCAGTATGTGGATATGATCTATAGTGCTGTAGCCACTCCTGAATCCAGCTTGTTCTCTTGGTTGAGACATGTCCAGTGACACCTTCAAGCGGCGTGAAAGAACTTTAGTGAAGATTTTATAAACCACTGATAGGAGGCTGATAGGTTTGTAGTTCCTGAGATCCACAATGTCACCTTTTTTATGTAGCAGGATCATTGTAGTGTTGTTCCAATCCTCAGGAATCTTCCCTTCATTAAGACATCGAGTGAAAACCTGAGCAAGTACTGTTTCAATTTCTCCACTTGCTTCTTGTATGATGTCTACAGTAATTCCATCTTCTCCTGGAGCTTTCCCCCGCTTCATGTTCTTGATTGCATGTGCAACTTCTTCTGGGAGAGCTGGAAGAACTCTGGTACTGGTACCTTTCATGATGTCTGGAGTACATCTATCATCCGTTTCATATAATCTAGAGTAGAAATCTTTCACTCTTGTCAAAATGTTTCCTCTATTTCTTGTTACAGAACCATCTTCTTTTCTCAGTGCCATAATCTGTTTTCTTCACTTACTGAGATATGTCTCTTTGCTATCTTTACACTTTGGTTGTTTTCAATTGTTTCCTAACTAGTTCACAGTTGAATTTCCTTATGTCTTAAGTGATACTTTTTCGTACTATCTTGCATAGCACTATATATTCCACTTTGGAAGTCACATCTTCTTTAGTTATCCTCATCTCTCTTCTTTTTGGCGTCAACATTTTGGTTTTTCCTGATAATTTGTTCACATGCAACTTGTTCTTAGACCCAGCTAATCTTGTTGCTGTTTCCACAAGAGCTTTGGTTACTTTTCTGTTAACTTCAGAGATGTCCACTTCTTCTGATGTTAGACCTTCTAGAGCAGAGACTCTGTACCTCAATTCCAATTTGAAGGTATTATGATACTTTTTAAGGTTGGTCACGTCAATACACTTTGTTTGTTTTGTGATCTTTCCACGCTCGAGTTTAGCATTGAGGTGTATCTTACATCTTACCATTCTGTGGTCACTACCTGTGTTGAACTTGTTCAGCACACTGCAGCCTTCCATGACAAATTTCTTGTTACACAAAATAAAACCAATTTCACTTGTCCATCAATTGGGATGCCTTCATGTCCATTTCCTGTGTGGCTTTTTCTTGAAAAAGGAGTTTATGATGAAAAACCCTTCTGCCTCTGCAAACTCTACTAGAGTATTTCCACGCTGGTTTCAGTTGTCATGACCCAATTTACCTACTGAAGTTTCATTCTGTTGCCATTGCCCTATTTTTGCATTGAAATCTCCCATAATTATCTTCAAGTGCTGCTTACCTTTATTATTTAGATGACGAATTTCCTCATAAAATTCTTCAATTTCTTCTTCAGGATGACTTGTGGTGGGTGCATAAGTTTGAATAATCTGAGCCTGGTATCTTCTCGAGAGTTGGATAACTTTCAACTTCTACAACATTATCCTTCAGTTTCTTGTTTATTATAAATCCAACAGTTACACCACTAGTTCTGCCAGTATCTGTCCTACAATAGTAGAAGACATGTCCACTTTTCAGTTCAATGAGATCTTCTCCTTTTCTCCTTACCTCACATAGCCCAACGATGTCTCACTTGATCCTTTGTAATTCCTCTTCCAATTCGAGAAGATAGGGAGCGTCCATTACACGTAGCCAAGGTCAGCATCAAATGCCGCAGCCTTGGCCAGGTACATTCCAGCTGCCAGAGACTGAGGGTCAAGATTTCAGTTGTGGAGTCATTTTGGAGGGGTTTGTCTATAACTCACCACGCTGGCCAAGCGGGTTGGTGAGTGTGGGATAGCATTTCCTCTAATCCCAATGGTATAGTTATACTGCTATTGGCGGTCGTCAGAGCCCCTTTAGTGGGAACAGGATGCACCACGAGAAGGCGGGGTTGACATTTGTCAAGGAGAGGCTGTGATGTTGTGCATCACCTGATCTTACATCCCATATATATATATATATATATAGGAAATGCTATACCACACTCACCAACCCGCTTGGCCAGCGTGGTGAGTTGTGGCCAAACCCCTCCAAAATGACTCCACAACTTAAATCTTGGCCCCCAGTCTGCAGCAGCTGGAATGTACCTGGCCAAGGCAGCGGCCAGTGCGACATGAAGGCAGAGGGTGATAAGAATCCCCGGAGGACCGGACTAGGCTGCCATCTAATGCTGACCTTGGCTACGTATAATGGACGCTCCCTATCTTCTGATTCAAGGCTTCTTGAATTGGAAGAGGAACTACAAAGGATCAAGTGGGACATCATCGGGCTAAGTGAGGTAAGCAGAAAAGAAGAAGATCTCATTGAACTGAAAAGTGGACATCTCTTCTACTATCGTGGGACAGATACTGGCAGAACTAGTGGTGTTGGATTTATAATAAACAAGAAACTGAAGGATAAAGTTGTAGAAGTTGAAAGTTCCTCTGACAGAGCTGCACGACTCGTTATCCAACTCTCCAGAAGATACCAGGCTCAGATTATTCAAACTTATGCACCCGCCACAAGTCATGCTGAAGAAGAAACTGAAGAATTTTATGAGGGAATTTGCCATCTAAATAATAAAAGTAAGCAGCAATTGAAGATAATTATGGGAGATTTCAATGCAAAAATAGGGCAACAACAACAGAATGAAACTTCAGTAGGTAAATTCGGTCTCGGCAACAGAAACCAGCGTGGAAATACTCTCGTAGAGTTTGCAGAGGCAGAAGGGTTTTTCATCTTGAACTCCTTTTTCAAGAAAAAGCCACACAGGAAATGGACATGGAGACATCCAAATGGGACGACAAGTGAAACTGATTTTATTATGTGTAACAAAAAATTTGTCATAGAAGACCGCAGTGTGCTAAACAAGTTCAACACAGGTAGTGACCATAGATTGGTGAGATGTAAGATGCACCTCAACACTAAACTCGAACGTGGCAAGCTCACAAGACAAACAAAATGTATTGACATAACCAACCTTAAAAAACACCATAATACCTTCAAATTGAAACTGAAGAACAGATTCTCTGCTTTAGAAGGCCTAACATCGGAAGAAGTGGATATTTCTGAAGTTAACAGAAAAGTAACCAAAGCTCTTATGGAAACAGCAACAAAATTAGCTGGGTCTAAGAACAAATTGCATGTGAACAAATTATCAGGAAAAACCAAAATGTTGATGCAAAAAAGAAGAGTGATGAGGACAACTAAAGACGATGTGACTTCCAAAGTGGAATATATAGAGCTATGCAAGACAGTACGAAAAAGTATCACTGAAGACGTAAGGAAATTCAACTGTGAACTAGTAAGGAAAGCAATTGAAAACAACCAAAGCCTAAAGATAGCAGAGGGAAATCTCAGTAAGGGAAGAAAACAGATTATGGCACTAAGAAAAGAAGATGGTTCTGTAACAAGAAATAGAGGCGAAATTTTGACAAGAGTGAAAGATTTCTACTCCAAATTATATGAAAGGGATGATACATGTACTCCAGACATCATGAAAGGTACCAGTACGAGTTCTTCCAGTCCTCCCAGCAGAAGTTACACATGCAATCAAGAACATGAAGCGGGGAAAAGCTCCAGGAGAAGATGGAATTACTGTAGACATCATACAAGAAGCAAGTGGAGAAATCGAAACAGTACTCGCCCAAATTTACACTCGATGCCTTAATGAAGGGAAGATTCCTGAGGATTGGAACAATGCTACAATGATTCGGCTACTAAAAAGGTGACATTGAGGATCTCAGGAACTACAGACCTATCAGCCTCCTATCAGTGGTTTATAAAATCTTCACTAAAGTTCTTTCACACTGCTTGAAGGTGACACTGGACATGGCTCAACCGAGAGAACAAGCTGGATTCAGGAGTGGCCACAGCACAATAGATCATATCCACATACTGAGAGAACTAATTGAAAGAGCGAGGGAATATGAAGTTCTATTGTGTATGGCTTTTATCGATTATGAAAAAGCCTTTGATTCGGCGAAACCATCAGCAGTTACAATGGCTCTGAAATCCTGCGGTGTTGAAGATGCGTACATTAATATTATTAATAACATCTATGAAAATGCAAGTGCAAAGATTCGGCTGTTTGAAAATACAACAGACATAAAAATTGGAAAGGGGGTGAGACAAGGTGACACCATATCTCTGAAGCTCTTTAATGCCACATTGGAAAATGTCTTTCAGTCACTGAACTGGGAAAACAAAGGGATAAAGATTAATGGAGATTATCGAATCCACTTTCGTTTTGCTGATGACGGAATCATTTTTGCAACTACCCCATCAGAGCTACGGAGTATGATCCAGGAACTTGCTGACAAGAGTAAAGAAGTGGGATTAAAAATGAACTTTCAGAAGACAAAAGTGATGTTCAATGCTTTTACAAGAAATGAAGATTTATCGATTGATGGAGAAAAGCTGGAGATAACAGACACGTACATTTATCTTGGACAGCAGATATAAAGTGAGGGTCATTTTGATGAAGAAATTAATCGCCATACAAAACTTGCCTGGAGAGCTTTTGGAAGAAACAGCGTAATTTTCAAGAGCAATATGCCATTATGTCTTAAAAGAAAAGTGTTTGATCAATGAATCCTTCCAGTGCTTACGTATGGTACAGAGACATGGACCTTAACTAAAAGATACATACAAAGGCTGCAGACAACTCAAAGCAGCATGGAGAGGTGCATGCTTGGTGTAACCAGGAGAGATAAGAAGAGGAACTCGTGGATCCAAAAAATGACAAGAGTGGAAGACATCATGATCAGAGTTAAATCCCTGAAATGGCAATGGGCTGGACATTCTGCCAGAAGGACAGACCATCGATGGACAGCCAAAATTTTAGATTGGATAATGGTTGACAATGATGATGATGATATATATATATTCTTCCAATGTCTTTGTGGTCCTCTATCTTCGTACTGCATTAAATTTTTTCTATTGCCACATTTTCGGTACTTTTTCCAATCACACCACTGCTTCTGATAATTATCATGAGGATTTCTTTTTAAATGCCGAAGAAACTTTAAAAAAAAATTACTAGTGTATTATCTGCAGAACTAGAATTTATGACTTTTTAACAGATAATCCATGGATTGTGTGACAGAAAGCACAGTATTTACTGCAAATTACAAATGTGAAGTAAAAAAATCCAGCACCAGCACCTGGGTTACCGGCACCCTGTATTTCTCGAGTCCTGTCTATGAACATGATTATTTAAACAGAACATATACAGTACCATGCCGAAATTCAACTATACCTTAAAAAAAGCAAAACCAGCTTACTTTATATCTTTAGATATACAACTAACAGCACAATCCAAGACCCCTATACGTCGTAGCTGACGACGATCCCATGCTTCAATTTTACCCTAAGGGAAGGAAAAGACAAATGAAGAATAAATTAATTTATTTTTTAATTTGAATCAGTGATTTACTGTAGTTTTAAAGATAAACAATTCTGAAGCAGATTGAAATGAAAACCCAAGTCATATAACAATTGACAGATATTCTTTCTCCTCCTGCCTCTCTCTATTTTTTTCAGTTAAATGCTCCTGCTTTTTCATTTGGTTTCATGATTTTATGATATGAAATAGGTCAATACAGCAATTCAAAAAGCTCAAACATCTGCAATTTTAGAGCCTCTTTTATAAAAACAAAAACAAAAAAAGAAAAGAAAAGAAAGAAAAAAGTACATGCTCAGAGATGCCAACTTTTGCGGATCTTTCGTAGTTTATACGGATTTTCACTCCATCTTACGGTTTTACGAAAGTCACCCAAAAAACTACGGAAAAGCCCACGCTTGCAATTTTTTATTTTTTGCCGTCTTTTGGTCAAAAGAAACCCCGCACATTACAGGCAGTCCCTATATGCCTTTGGTATTCTGATTTCCCCCGCCAACAAAGGTGGAGCTTCTCATACGCTGTTTGTCACGTGATTCTCCGTACAGCCACTTGAGAGTGCCATGCACAAAAGTTGAGAGGGAGCTCAGCTCAGCGCCTTTTGCAAATATTTACATTGATTACACGTGGCTTTATGCTTGTGAAAATTCCGGAGCAAACGTTTTAACCCTTTCCGCTTGACCATCCATCGGGTGACACCCGTCATTACGAAATCGCCGAATAGGTCGGGTGTCATCCGCCAAGCATATGATGCCTCTATAGCTCGTATGTCAGGACTCACGACACATTTTTTTTACTGAATAGATAAAAAAAAATGTCATCGGCGTGTCGGGTGTCATCCGCCATGCCTATGATGCCTCTATAGCTCACACGTCGGTGCTCGCGAGAAATTTATTTTTCACCATACAGGTCGTGTGTCTTCTCCGCCGCACCGATGATGCCTCTATAGCTCGCACGTCGGCGCGCATGAGGAATTTTTATTTTGTCGAACAGGCTGGGTGTCATTTGTCATGCCTATGATGCCTCTGTAACTCGTATGTTGGTGCTCGCGAGACATTTCTTTTTCGCTGTCTAGGTCAGGTGTCACCCGCCACGCCGACGACGCCTCTATAGCTTGTATGTTGGCGCTCAGGAGGAATTTTTTTTCACCGAATAGATGAAAAGAAATGTCATCGGGTGTCATCTACCATGCCAATGACGCCTCTATTGCTTGCAAGTCGGCGCTCATGAAGTGTTATCCGCCACGCCGATGACGCCTCTATTCTTCATATGTCGGGGCTCGTGAGACATTTCTTTCTCACCGAATAGATAAAAAAAACATGTCACTGGCGTGTCGGGTGTCGCCCACCATGCCGATGGCATCTCTATAGCTTGCATTTTGGCACTTGCGAGGAATTTCTTTTTCGCTTAATAGCTCGCGTTTGGGTGTCATCCGCCACACCTATGATGCCTCTATAGCTCATACGTTGGGGCTTGTGAGACATTTCTTTTTGACCGAATAGATAAAAAGAAATGCCATTGGCGTGTCGGGTGTGACCCACCATGCCTATGACGCCTCTATAGCTCACATGTTGGCACTCGTGAAGAATTTCTTTTTCACTGAATAGCTCGCATTCGGGTGTCATCCGCCACACCTCCAAAGGTGCCAACCTCTAGCAGAATGCATCAGAAATCAATAGGGGATTTTTCAGTAATGGAACACAAACTATCAGTAATATTATCAGTAATGTAACACGCCATATTTTTTCAAAGTTAAGGACAATATTATAGTATTACTGTGTAACCTGTAATATTTGTATGATGTGCCAACCTTCCGAGGAACCCATCAGTAATCACCATACGAAGTCTCATCGTTAACGCATGGAATGGGTATTTCATGAGAAATTAAGGTGTGAAATGTGTAATAACCTCATATGTTTACACGATCCAGACAAAAAATTATGAAATTAAATTATCATTATTGTACTTACCTCATGTCATTGCTGACATAAAGACTCCCTTGTTGCTTGTTTTGCAGTGGTATATTCTTTTTCAGAAAACTTCTTTTAATAACATGCCTCACCTGAGGAAAATGCTTTACTTTTCTGTACACGAAGGGCATTTAATGTTTTGGTGCTCATTGTTGGACGGAAGTATGTGAGGTTTTTTCTCACTATACTAAATATTCTCCCTGTAGAGGAATTGCTGTGAGGGATAATCAATATTGCCAACATTAGTTTAGGCAATGCAGAATACTTGGGAAGGCCAGATGAATCCTTCATCTTAGATATTTCATTCCATTCCACATCTGCTCTAAGATATCCAGCTTCATTAATATCAGAGTCTGGGAATAAAGCATGAAACAAGGGACCAGTATGATCACAGCTTGCTATAGGTAGGTTATGCTCCACAACGAATGTAGTAAACAGCAATTCAGCATTTATCACGCTATTTTCATTCTTTTTTGCAAAAAAATTATTCAAAGACTTTGATTGAGTCTTTAATTTTACTAATCCTCATGTTGTTTTTTTTTTGACTGGATATGCTTTCGGCAATCATCTCGTCCTGCATGAGCTACTGCTTACTCCCATATTAGAAGGCACACAAGGAAACCTTTGTTTCAGCATTTGTAACATTTTTCCATTTCCTAGCTCAAGATTTAGGAGAAAGATTTGGATGTTCCTGGAAAAATCTCTTTGCATACTTATTTGTTTCAGAAGCGATATTTCCAAGGATGAAATTGGTAAAAAACAAGTCAAAATATGCAATAGGTGTCGCATCAGTTGCAGGAGCATGATTGGGCCCCTGCATTTCATGATAATCAAAAGGATGCTGAGGTTGTTCATCACTTCCCTCTATTATATCCTCTCATTCACTTTCAGAACTTTCATGATCTGAAGATTCGCTATCAAGATCTTCACTTTCTGAAGAAAATATTGTGTGCGTGGCACAGTGGCTAGTTTTCTGGCTTGATGTTGCTTGGCCAATATCACTCTCAGATGATTCAAAATCATCACTATCACCTGGCAAACTTTCACTCTCACTACAACAAGCCATTTCAAATAACCTCACAAAAAATTTTCAGGCAGTAGGAAAAAGCACATCTGCTAGTCTGAGGAACAAGCTGCCAATAAAGTCATCCTCTGCTAACACAAGTGTGGAAAAATAGCGGGATTCGTAATTCACGGAGTTTTGCAATTGTGTCTGTTTATTTGGAAAAGAAAAATTAATAATGTGAAGAGCTTCTAGTAATAAAACACCGCACTTCGTTCTCCCGTGCAGCGAAAGTCCGCAAGAAATATACACTCCGTCATCGCGGGACTATGCGTTGCCACGAGTTGCGCATTATTGCACTTCGAACAGGGCTCGAAAAAGTGATTTCCGACAGTACAACACCTTATAATTCCCCAACAATGCCAAGTGAACAGCCCAGCCTCAACTGCAGTAGGAAAAGTTTTGGCTAAAGTAACCTTTCTCCCGTGACACGGAGAAAGTGCGTGGGAAGCCGATAGCAAGCGCAAACTCTTTCACGATACGTTACCATTCTTTCGATAATATCACTGTTTGACGATATGATTCATGGAGATTCTATTTCAAAACGATATGATTGATAAATGATATGATCATCGACACCGATATCTGCCGTCTGATTCGGGAAATACGCGGATCAAAATCGAAGGCCGACAAATCGGTTGCATCGCACTAAAAGGGTTAACAAAAAAGGATACAAAATTGAGATTCTCCAAAACACACTGAAATCCGTAATTCTTCCAATCTGTTCATAATTCCGTAATCTGACAGTCGAAACCATAAAAATTACAAACAATCTGTAATAGTTGGCACCTCTGCACCTCTATAGCTCGTGTGTCGGGTGTCATCTGCCACACCTATGACGCCCAGTGGAGCCCATATTAATACTTTTAGGGGGCTAAGAAAAATCCTTACCTCCTTCAAGGCTGTCAAACATTTTAGTAAATGTACAAGATACTAAAATACAACAAAAATAATTAATACAATTAATCATTAATATCTTATTATTTTTAAAAATGCTTCAAAAATGGTTTTGTCTATTTTAGTGTTTTAAATTTATCAAAAATTTAGTTATACCAACGGCTGGGGGGGGGGGGGGGGCTCGAGCCACCCTGCCTCCGATACGAGCTATAGAGGTGCCCTTGATGACACCTCTATACTATAGCTCATATGTCAGAGCTTGCAAGACATTTCTGTTTCGCCGAATATCTTGCGTGTCGGGTGTCACCCTCCATTCTGATGACATCTCAATAGTTCGCATGTCAACGCTCACGGGACGTTTCTTTTTCGCCGAATAGCTCACGTGTCGGGTGTCACTTGCCATGCCGATGATGCCTCTGTAGCACGCGTGTCGGGTGTCACTCGCCACACCAATGATGCCTCTATAGCACGCGTGTCGGGGCTGACGAGACAAAACTGAACTTTCACTGCTAAGTTATGGCCTCTACTGCAGAAATATATATTTAGGGTAGCCCAACTTTGTATAGGAATTTTTTTTTTTTCAATTATCATTCGTCTCACCCCTTCAAATTGTTCTATTTCATGAAAAAGTAATTCCTGTAAAATTTGATTGCAATCAAAAGATAAAAACACCTGCCGACAGAGAGCCTATTACAGCGGAAACTTTCATTTCCTGCCACTGAGTCTGCTGCGTGCATCAACTTCCTCCCGCGAAGGTAAATGGAACATTCTTGGCAAGATGCCAAAAAAAAAGCTGTAAGCCTTCTATTGTGTATTTTTATCTCAGTTGTGTTTCGGAAATGCAAGTTGATAAGAACTTCAATGTAACTGGTTTGTGATAGACTACGTCTTTAACACCATATGGTGACTGCAATGCGAAAAAAGTTTCAGAGTTTAAGATACATCGTTATATTTTGTATGTACTGAGGACAGTTACATTTTGATTCTTTTTTGAGGCATGTTGTCACCGTGCTACTTGCTAAGTTTTCTATGCTAAATGTTTTCAAAGCACACCCTACAGAAAGGCTCTTTTTTAACCTGTGTGAGGTAAAATTAACTCTTCGAGAAAGTGCAACGCTGACAATCTAAGAGGTGCTAATTTTCTGTAGTAAATCACGTATTCCAACACAACAATATCATTGCATTCAAAAACTAGAAACTGTTTACAAAAATTGGAGATCATTGCAAAAAACGCAAAGAAAACTAGTCAAATTCTAAAACAAAGGGAAGGGTTATTTGTGTCAAAGTTGGATGATCTGTTCGATATTGCCCATGAAAATGTGAAAGATAAGAATTTTTTTTTTAATAAACCATAGGCAAAAAGAGCGGCTCGGTTTTATATGTGGTATTGATGTAAAATTGGCTGAACGAGAAAAAAAGAACAGAAAAAGAAGATCTAAAGAAATTCAAAGGTTACAGCAAAGCATAGGAGAGGCTGAAACAGCAAGATAATTTATTGAACTGTAATTTGCAAGTAGTAGCGATGAAGAATCAATTGTGAACAAAGAAGAAATTCCATTGTTCTCTATGGATTCAATTGGGATGTCGCAGCAAGAGAAAAGAAAGATGCGTGGAACTTGTAATGTTATAACTCCGAAAATTGTAGCCGCTTTCGACAAATGCAAAGTTAGTTATACAAATGCGGTTCACATTTTAATGGCAACAGCTGAAGCATTAGGTCATGATGTCCATAAACTATCAATAAGTAGGTCTTCCATTCAGCGATGCAGGCAACATTTGCATCAAGTGAGAGCAGAAAAATTAAAGGAACGATTCAAAGAAGCTGATCTCCAAGCAGCTGTCGTTCTTCGGGACGGAAAATTACTGCCAGCAGTTACAGGTTCTCAGACGGTTAAACGCCTTTTGGTCATATTTACAAGTGGAAATGTAGAACGAATACTGCAGATACCACGGTTGCAAGGCTCCACTGAAAAAGAACAAGCTTTAACAATATATGAAACACTTACTGATTGGGAGCTTACAAACAAAGTAAAAGTGTTGTGCTGTGACACTACTGCATTCAACCTCAACTACTTAAGGAGAGCAGCAATTATTTTAGAGCAGATGTTGGAAAGAGATCTTTTAAATCTTCCCTGCAGACATCATACATTTGAAATCATACTTAAAAGTGTTTTTGAGCTGAAAATGCCCTCTTCATCAGGTCCAGATCAGCAAATTTTCAAATGCTTTCAACTGGCATGGCCTAAAATTAATAAAAAAAAATTCAAGTCTGGTATAGAAGAAAAAAATGTTCGAAAAGTTTTATGTTCAAACCTAACAGAAATCCGATCTATTATAATGCAGCACCTACAAATGCGACAGCCTCAAGATGATTATAAAGAATTCTTAAATTTTCATTAGAAACAACACAAAAGAAATATCTTTTCGAGCTCCATACCATCAAGCGCGATGGATGGCAAAAGCACTTTATTGCTTAAAAATATTTGTTTTGTGATGAATTTAAACTTACCTTCAAGGGAAAAAAAGGCATTTCTGACATATGCATATTTCTTGTAAGAATATATATTATATTAAGACATGGTTCACAGCACCTTTGGCTCAAGAGGCGCCCAACCATGATATACAATTTTTGAAAAAGATCGTTGAGTATGCATCTATGGATCTAAATATATCTCGTATCACAGTTCACAAATCGTTTATGGTATTTATCCACAGAAGCTTGTGTTTTGGTTTTTTCAATGAAGGTTTAGCTGTTGAAACTAAAATAAAAATGGTACAGAATCTAGTAAAAGACGGTACTCAAGAAAAGGGTGTCAAGCGAATCATACTAAAAAATAAGGATATTCATGAAATGAAGTCCTTAATAAGTCTATTGAAGGCTTCATTTCAGAAGACAGCAAACAATGTTTTGAAAGATTTAATATTCACACAAATTTCCTCAATATAGATCCAGCTTCATAGCCTGAAAGTGAAGTGTATAAGAAAGCCTCAGTTGTTGTGCCCCAATTAAAGGTGGTAAATGACACAGCTGAAAGAGGGGTTTAGTTGATAGAGGACTACAACAAAAATACTAACAAAAAAAGAAGACCAGAAACAATTTCAATTGCAAGTTGTCACTGACTACAGAAGCCGTCAATAATATATCCTGATGCAAAGAAGGAGACTGTAGTAAAAAAAAAAAATTGAGATTGTCATTTGCTTTCTATTTGTTGATATTTCTGTCATCATCTGTACATAATCTGCATTTGTGTACAGATAATGACAAAACCTTTTAATCACTAAACAATTTTAAGAGATGCCTCTGAAAAATTAAAGGAACTGAATATTTTGGGCCCCACCCTAGATGCAATGTCCACTTAGAATTCAGGCAAGAAAAGATCCTACAGCCAGAGTAATATTTTATTCTTTATTACTGGAAAAATAAAGTAAAATTGAAAATGACAGTTAGCCCACATCCGTTATTTCATGTGAAGATGGATTTAGACTGAAGTCTACAGATTGTGATCATGATTGAAATCAAAAGATCATAATATGGATAAATAAAAATAGTGGTTTAATTATTTTTAATTTAAAATACAAAAACAGTCATGAAATACTTTTATTTCTTCAAAGAGTGTACTCTGTTTAAATTTTGAAGCAAACACATTTCCTCACTTAGCACTTTAAAAAACACGCAAAATTTTCATTTTTAAGATTTAGAACTTTCAGGACCCCCCCTCCTCCAGATTTTTTTTTACAGCTATTGCACTGTTATCGTCACAAGTTAATGTGAAGCTGTTGCAATAGAGGCTTTACAACTTGTTTTTTTTTTGGCATCTTGCCAAAAATGTTCCATTAATCTAACAGTAAGATAGTTTAAGAAGGGAAAAGAGCTTAAGTGGCGGAAAACGAAAGCGGTCACTATAAAAGCATGACCGTAGGCACGTGTTATTATTGTGCTATTGCAATAAAATTTTACAGATATTAGTTTTTCCTGAAATAGAACAATTTTAAGGGGTGAGACTTAAAAATTAAAGGAGCAGAATACAGTCAAACCTCGGTTTTCATATGCCCTGGTTTTCGTACGATTCAGTTTTCGACGACTTTTCTTGTCGAAATTTTGTCACAGTTTTCGTACATCCACTCGGTTTTCGTACAGTTGAAAATGTACTCGTACGTCTGCCCGCGTGACTCAGCCATTCCTTTCCCGCGCCGGAAGCAGCGAGCTCACCCACAAAGCATCTCATGCGTTCGTGACTCTCAATCTGCCTCTGTTTCTCATTGAGTGAGCATCACCCCGCACGTTCGTCCCAAACATTTCGTAAACGTAATCCATTGTTTTTTGTGCTTGTTTATTGAGTGTGACTGCTAAATAAGTCACCATGGAGCCAAAGAAAGTTCCGTGTACCAGCCCTTTGATAAAGAAGGCGAGAAACACGATAGAATTCAAGAAAGAACTCATAGCAAAGTACGAAAGTGGCCTACGTGTGGCCGATCTCGCCAGGATGTACGGGAAGTCCGCATCAACGATTAGTTCCATCATGGTGAAGAAAAAAGAAATCAAGGAAGCTGATGTTGCGAAAGGGGTAAATGTGCTAACAAAACAGAGATTGCAAACAATCGAAGATGTTGAGAAGTCGTTGTTGGTGTGGATCAATGAAAAACAGTTAGCGGGAGATAGTGTTTCGGAGGCGATAATTTGCGAAAAGGCAAGGCTGTTCCATGCAGATCTCACAAAAAAAAAAAATGCCTGGAACGAGTGCTGTGGATAGTGAATTTAAGGCCAGCAGAGGCTGGTTCGACAAATTTAAGAAGCGTACTGGCATACATATTGTGTGGTAAGGCATGGCGAGGCTACAAGTTTAGACAAACGTGGGGCCAAAGAATTCGTTGGTGAATTCAAGGAGTACGTAGAGACTAAAGGATTCCTCCCCCAACAAGTCTTCAATTGTGACAAAACAGGCCTCTTTTGGAAGAAAATGCCAAAGAGGACCTACATCATGCAGGAGGAAAAGGCACTGCCAGGACACAAGCCTATGAAGGATAGGCTAACTCTTTTGTTCTGTGGTAATGCTAGTGGGGATTTCAAAGTGAAACCTTTACTGGTGTATCACTCTGAAAATCCCAGAGTGTTCAAGAAAAACAATGTCATCAAGAGTAAATTGTGTGCAATGTGGAAATCTAACACTAAGGCATGGGTCACGAGGCGAATTTTCACTGAGTGGGTCAATGAAGTGTTTTACCCGAGTGTGAAGAAATACCTCCTGGAAAATCAATTGCCACTCAAGTGCCTCCTGGTAATGGACAATGCTCCTGCTCATCCTCCAAGCATGGAAGAAGAATTGTTGGAGGAGTTAAGTTTCATCACAGTGAACTTCTTGCCCCCTAATACCAATCCTCTCATCCAGCCCATGGACCAGCAGGTCATTTTAAACTTCAAAGAACTTTACACCAAATCGCTGTTTCAAATGTGCTTTGAAGTGACCTCGGACACTGAATTGACCCTAAGAGAGTTCTGGAGGAATCACTTCAGTATCCTCAATTGCATACGCCTTATAGATAAGGCTTGACAGGGAGTGACTTCCAGGACGATGAACTCTGCTTGGAGAAAATTGTGGCCAGAATGTGTCCTCCAGAAGGATTTTGAAGGGTTTGAGGCTGACCCTGACGATCATACGCATGTTGTGGAATCTATTGTGTCTTTGGGGAAGTCCATGGGGTTAGATGTGAGTGGCTAGGATGTGGAAGACTTAGTGGACAACCACAGGGAAGAGCTAACCACTGAAGAGCTGCAAGACCTTCAACTGGAACAGCAACAGATGGCAGCTGAGGAAATTGCTTCAGAGGAGGAGGAAGAGAGAGGGGAGAATGTGCCTTCTTTAGTCATTAAGGACATGTGTGCAAAGTGGAGTGAGTTGCAAAGTTTTGTGGAGAAATATCACCCTAACAAAGCTGTTGCAAGCCATGTCTGCAATATGTTCAATGACAATGCCGTGTTCCATTTTAGGCAAATCTTAAAGAGATGCCAGAAACAGACCTCTGTGGACAGATTTTTTGTGCGACAGGGGTCCAGTGACTCTCAAGCTGGTCCTAGTGCCAGTAAAAGACAAAGAAGGGAAGATAGGGCTTTGATACCAGAAGTCCTTATTGAGGGTGATTCCCCTTCCAAACAATAACCTCTCCCCTCCTCGCCGTCTTCCATACTCCAACAAGTCTTCAATAATGGTAAAAGTTATGTTAAATGTTCATTTATCTATTTCATTAGTCATTTATATTTATTTCTCATTGTTTTCTGTATGTAAAAATATAGTTATTCTCTATAAAATGTTTTTTTTTTTGTTAATATTTTTGGGTGTCTGGAACGGATTAATTGGATTTACATTACTTCTTAGGGGAAATATTGCTTCAGTTTTCGTACATTCGGTTTTCGTCAGACTTTTTCGAACGGAATAATCACGAAAACCGAGGTTCCACTGTATTTTGAGCTACCCTAATATATATATATTACTATGTTCAAAAAGTTCCGGAACTTTTTATATTAAAAGAATGAGTACAGATAATACCTGTTTATGCGGTGTTTCCTTCGAAGTAGTTACTCTGTGCAACTATGCAATTTCCCCAGCTTTCATACAAAGATTTAAATGCAGATTGCAAGCTTTCTTTTGCCACATCCTCCAGTGCCTCCATTGCAGCTCGTTGCACTTCTTAGGAACTTGAGAAGTGCCACCCCTTAGAAAAATTCTTCATCCGAGGAAAAAGTAAAAAGTCACACAGGGTGAGATCAGGGGAATAAGCTGTTTGTAGAAGAATAGGAATGTGATGTTTGGACAGGTAATCAGACACCAGGAGGGATCTGTGAGCTGGCGCATTATCGTGATGGAGCAACCACGAGTTGGTCTTCCAAAGATCGGGTCGCTTGCGTCTCACTGATTCTCGGAGATGTTTCAGGACATTGACATACTCTTCTTTAGTGACTGTACGACCATGTTGAAGGAATTCCTTGAGTACGACCCACTTGCAATCAAAGAAAACTGTTAACAAGACCTTTCCTTTGGAGCAGTCAGCCTTGAACTCCTTTGTTCGTGGTGACGAATGTGATTTCCACACTTTTCACTGTCGGTTGGATTGGGGGTCATACAGAAAGCACCAAGTCTCATTGCCAGTGATCAATCGATTCAAGAGATCGGGATCTGAATCCACTGCATCAATGTTATCCCCGCAAACTTGCATGCGCTCATCTATTTTTTCTTGTGTCAGATTTTTGGGAACAATTTGTTGGCACACGTGATGCATGCCCAGTTTCTCTGTTAAAATGGCATGGCAACTTCCAACTGAGATGTCGGTGACTTCTGCAATCGCTGCAACAGTTTTTCGACGGTAATTTTTCACAATTTCTGTGACAATGGCGATTTGTTCATTCGTTGTGGATGTTGAAGATTGTCTTGACTTCTCATCATCCTTGATACTCTATCGCCCGTTTTTGAATCATCGATGCCACTCATAAACTCTAGTTCGACTCATTGAACTCTCACTGTGCATTGAACTCTCTCTGTTAAAATGGCATGGTAACTTCCAACTGAGATGCCGGTGACTTCTGCAATCGCTGCAACAGTTTTTCGACGGTAATTTTTCACAATTTCTGTGACAATGGCGATTTGTTCATTCGTTGTGGATGTTGAAGATTGTCCTGACTTCTCATCATCCTTGATACTCTATCGCCCGTTTTTGAATCATCGATGCCACTCATAAACTCTAGTTTGACTCATTGAACTCTCACTGTGCGCTGGCTTAATCATTTGAACAGTCTCAGCGAAAGATTTTCTGAGCAGAACACAAAATTTTACACTTGAATGCTGTTCAACTCCAACACGTACATACACTGTACGTGTTGGAGTTGGATCAAACCGGTTCTGGCTGGTCGGTCACATGATGTTCTTCACCTGCTCAGCGAGGAATGGCCTAATTCACTGATATTTGGCAAATATTCAGAAAGTTCCGGAACTTTTTGAATGTACTAGTATATATGGGTATGTGTATATATATACATATACACTGCTGGACAATTGCTAAGGATGGATCATAAACGGCTATATAGCGCATAAAAAAGTAAGTGTGGTTGGATGCCAAGTGAAATAAAATAATGTCTGAATGCCAGGACATTACAAGAAAGACAATTTATTTTTCTCTGAAATCCAGAAGGCTTTGGAACGTGTTCAAGGGACAAACAGGCCATTTTGTGCAGAATATGTAAACGTGAAAAAAATGCAATTACCCTCCGCAGGCGTTCTGGCGTAAGATGTCAATACGGGATATGGCCACCATGGAGGGCGATGCAAGATTCCACACGTCGTGTCATGCTTTGCACAACATTATCAAGCAGATGTTGGGGTAATTTATCCCATTCCTCTGTCAGTGCACGGATGAGGGTGTCCTTGTTTATTGGAGGGCATTGGCGACCAGCAAGACTCCTCCCCAAAGCATCCCACACATTTTCAATGGGATTCAGATCTGGAGAACGTGCTGGCCATATGAGGCGTTGAATATCCTTGCTCTCAAGACACTCCTGGACAGCGACTGTTCGATGACATGTTGCGTTGTCGTCCATAAAAATGAATCTATCACCGACAGCACCACGGAACATGTGAACATGAGGTAGCAGAACATCATTAATGTATCGTTGGCCAGTCATAGTCCCAGTTGGAAGCACATAGAGGGACGTACGGCCATTGATCATGATGCCAGCCCATACCATGACACTACATGTCGGATATCGATCCCTTTCCTGTATGTTTGCTGGACAATATGCAGTACCACTATCACGCCAGATCAGTTGTCGTCGACAATCAGACGATAGACTGTATCTACTCTCATCTGAGAAGAGGACAGCAGACCAGTCGTTATCAGTCCAATTGCGATGTTGATGGCACCATTGCAAACGGGCGGTACGGTGACGTCTGGATAATGGGATGCACACAACAGGACGGCGGGCGTATAGTCCTCCTTCATGCTAACGTCTGGCGACAGTTTTTCGGGAGATCCACTTGCCAGTAGCAGCCATAAACTGATTTGCTACCTCACAAGCTGTGCTGCGCCAGTGTCTTTTTATTGATAGCACTATGTACCGATCTTCTGCAGGTGTTGTACTGCGAACACGACCTCCCCGTGACGTTTGCTACACTCTCCATTTGTTTGAAATGATTTCCAAAGCCTTGAAACAACACTCTGGCTGACGTCGAACTCCCTGGCAACATCTGTTATTTTTTGCCCTTCTTCAATCTTGCCAAAAATACGGCCACGCGTAATATCATCTAGGTGATGTCGGGAAGACATACTGAAAATTGCAAGTTTGTCAATTGATTCTTTCCTTTCAAATTTCGTGTTTGAACAACAACGGTCAATACGCGTCAAATCCTTTATATCTCTTATCAGCACTATGACGTCACGAACAAGTTCGGCAATCCAAAATTTGCATACGCACAACACGTCTTACTGTATCCCGCACTTATGCTAATTTCCACATTTTCCTGCCTTCCATTTTATGGTTGCTATCGTTGCTATTGTCATCCGTCCTTAGCAATTGTCCGGCAGTGTATATATATATATATATATATATACAGTGGAACCTCGGTTTTCGTGATTATTCCGTTCAAAAAAGTCTGACGAAAACCGAATGTACGAAAACTGAAGCAATATTTCCCATAAGAAATAATGTAAATCCAATTAATCCGTTCCAGACACCCAAAAATATTAACAAAAAAAAAAACAACATTTTATAGAGAATAACTATATTTTTACGTACAGAAAACAATGAGAAATAAATATAAATGACTAATGAAATAGATAAATGAACATTTAACATCACTTTTACCATTATTGAAGACTCTTGTTGGTGTATGGAAGATGGCGAGGAGGGGAGAGGTTATTGTTTGGAAGGGGAATCCCCCTCAATATGGACTTCTGGTATCAAAGCCCTATCTTCCCTTCTTTGTCTTTTAGTGGCACTAGGACCAGCTTGAGAGTCGCTGGACTCCTGTCGCACAAAAAATCTGTCCACAGAGGTCTGTTTCTGGCATCTCTTTAAGATTTGCCTAAAATGGAACATGGCATTGTCATTGAACATGTTGCAGACATGGCTTGCAACAGCTTTGTTAGGGTTGTCCACAAAACTTTGCAACTCACTCCACTTCTCCACAAAACTTTGCAACTCACTCCACTTTGCACACATGTCCTTAATGACTAAAGAAGGCACATTCTCCCCTCTCTCTTCCTCCTCCTCTGAAGCAATTTCCTCTGCTGCCATCTGTTGATGTTCCAGTTGAAGGCCTTGCAGCTCTTCAGTGGTTAGCTCTTCCCTGTGGTCGCCCACTAAGTCTTCCACATCCAGGCCACACACATCTAACCCCATAGACTTCCCCAAAGACACAATAGATTCCACAACATGCGTATGGTCATCAGGGTCAGCCTCAAACCCTTCAAAATCCTTCTGGAGGACACATTCTGGCCATAATTTTCTCCAAGCAGAGTTCATCGTCTTGGAAGTCACTCCCTGTCAAGCCTTATCTATAAGGCGTATGCAATTGAGGATACTGAAGTGATTCCTCCAGAACTCTCTTAGGGTCAATTCAGTGTCCGAGGTCACTTCAAAGCACATTTGAAACAGCGATTTGGTGTAAAGTTCTTTGAAGTTTAAAATGACCTGCTGGTTTATGGGCTGGATGAGAGGATTGGTATTAGGGGGCAAGAAGTTCACTGTGATGAAACTTAACTCCTCCAACAATTGGTCTTCCATGCTTGGAGGATGAGCAGGAGCATTGTCCATTACCAGGAGGCACTTGAGTGGCAATTGATTTTCCAGGAGGTATTTCTTCACACTCGGGTAAAACACTTCATTGACCCACTCAATGAAAATTCGCCTCGTGACCCATGCCTTAGAGTTAGATTTCCACATCACACAAAATTTACTCTTGATGACATTGTTTTTCTTGAACACTTGGGGATTTTCAGAGTGATACACCAGTAAAGGCTTCAATTTAAAATCCCCACTAGCATTACCACAGAACAAAAGAGTTAGCCTATCCTTCATAGGCTTGTGTCCTGGCAGTGCCTTTTCCTCCTGCATGATGTAGGTCCTCTTTGGCATTTTCTTCCAAACGAGGCCTGTTTTGTCACAATTGAAGACTTGTTGGGGGAGGAATCCTTTAGTCTCTATGTACTCCTTGAATTCACCAACGAATTCTTTGGCCCCACGTTTGTCTAAACTTGCAGCCTTGCCATGCCTTACCACACTGTGTATGCCAGTTCGCTTCTTAAATTTGTTGAACCAGCCTCTGCTGGCCTTAAATTCACTAACAGCAGCACTCGCTCCAGTCATTTTTTTTTTTTTTATGTGAGATCCGCATGCAACAGCCTTGCCTTTTCGCAAATTATTGCCTTCGAAACACTATCTCCTGCGAACTGTTTTTCGTTGATCCACACCAACAACAACAACTCAACATCTTCGATTGTTTGCAATCTCTGTTTCGTTAGCACATTTACCCCTTTCACAACATTAGCTTCCTCGATTTCTTTTTCTTCACCAGGATGGAACTGATCATTGATGCGGACTTCCCGTACATCCTGGCGAGATCGGCCACGCGTAGGCCACTTTCGTACTTTACTACGAGTTCTTTCTTGAATTCTATCGTGTTTCTCACCTTCTTTATGAAAGGGATGGTACACGGAACTTTATTTGGCCCCGTTGTGACTTATTTAGCAGTTGCACTCAATAAACAAGCACAAAAAATAATGGATTAAGTTTACGAAATGTTTGGGACGAACGCGCGGGGTGATGCTCACTCAACGAGAAACAGAGGCAGACTGAGAGTCACGAACCCATGAGATGCTTTGTGTGGGCGCTTGCTGCTTCAGGCGCGGCAAAGGAGTGGCTGAGTCACGCGGACGTGTTCATTTTCAACTGTACGAAAACTGGGACAAAATTTCGACTAGAAAAGCCTTCGATAACTGAGCCGTACGAAAACCAGGGCATACAAAAACCGAGGTTTGCTGTATATCATCATCATCGTCAACCATTGTCAATCCACTGCTGGACGAAGGCCTCCACAAGTTTCCTCCACAACGGTCTGTCTTGTGCCAGTCTCCTCCATGTCACCCCTGCATACTTTCGAATTTCATCCACCCATCTCCCATGTGGTCTTCTTCTGGGTCTTTTCCTGTCCCTTGGAATCCAATCTAAAATTTCGGCTGTCCATCGATGATCTGTCCTTCTGGCAGTATGTCCAGCCCATTGCCATTTCAGGGATTTAACTCTGATCATGATGTCTTCCACTCTTGTCATTTTTCGGATCCATGAGTTCCTCTTCTTATCTCTCCTGGTTACACCAAGTATGCACCTCTCCATGCTTCTTTGAGTTGTCTGCAGCCTTTGTATATCTCTTTTAGTTAAGGTCCACGTCTCTGCACCATACGTAAGCACTGGAAGGATGCATTGATCAAACACTTTTTTTTAAGACATAATGGCATATTGCTCTTGAAAATTATGCTGTTTCTTCCAAAAGCTCTCCAGGCAAGTTTTGTACGCCGATTAATTTCTTCATCAATGTGACCCTCACTTAATATCTGCTGTCCAAGATAAACGTACGTGTCTGTTATCTCCAGCTTTTCTCCATCAATCGATAAATCTTCATTTCTTGTAAAAGCATTGAACATCACTTTTGTCTTCTGAAAGTTCATTTTTAATCCCACTTCTTTACTCTTGTCAGCAAGTTCCTGGATCATACTCTGCAGCTCTGATGGGCTAGTTGCAAAAATGACTACGTCATCAGCAAAACGAAGGTGGGTTAGATAATCTCCATTAATCTTTATCCCCTTGTTTTCCCAGCTCAGTGACTGAAAAACACCCTCCAATGTGGCATTAAAGAGCTGTGGAGATATGGTGTCACCTTGTCTCACTCCTTTTCCAATTTTTATGTGTGTTGTATTTTCAAACAGCCTAATCTTTGCACTTGCATTTTCATAGATGTTATTAATAATATTAATGTATGCATCTTCAATACCGCAGGTTTTCAGAGCCATTGTAACTGCTGATGGTTTCACCGAATCAAAGACTTTTTCATAATCGATAAAAGCCATGCACAATGGAAGTTCATATTCCCTCGCTCTTTCAATTAGTTCTCTCAGCACATGGATATGATCTATTGTGCTGTAGCCACTCCTGAATCCAGCTTGTTCTTTCGGTTGAGCCATGTCCAGTGGTACCTTCAAGCGGTGTGAAAGAACTTTAGTGAAGATTTTATAAACTACTGATAGGAGGCTGATAGGTCTGTAGTTTCCGAGATCCTCAATGTCACTTTTCTTATGTAGCAGGATCATTGTAGCGGTGTTCCAATCCTCAGGAATCTTTCCTTCATTAAGGCATCGAGTTAAAATTTGGGCGAGTACTGTTTCGATTTCTCCACTTGCTTCTTGTATGATGTCTACAGTAATTCCATCTTCTCCAGGAGCTTTTCCCCGCTTCATGTTCTTGATTGCATGTGCAACTTCTGCTGGAAGGACTGGAGGAACTCTGGTACTGGTATCTTTCATGATGTCTGGAGTGCATGTATCATCCCTTTCATATAATTTGGAGTAGAAATCTTTCAATCTTGTCAAAATTTCGCCTCTATTTCTTGTTACAGAACCATCTTCTTTTCTCAGTGCCATAATCTGTTTTCTTCCCTTACTGAGATGTCCCTTTGCTATCTTTAGGCTTTGGTTGTTTTCAATTGCTTTCCTCACTAGTTCACAGTTGAATTTTCTTACGTCTTCAGTGATACTTTTTCGTACTGTCTTGCATAGCTCTATATATTCCACTTTGGAAGTCACATCTTCTTTAGTTGTCCTCATCTCTCTTCTTTTTGCATCAACATTTTCGTTTTTCCTGATAATTTATTTACATGCAACTTGTTCTTAGACCCAGCTAATTTTGTTGCTGTTTCCATAAGAGCTTTGGTTACTTTTCTGTTAACTTCAGAGATGTCCACTTCTTCCGATGTTAGGCCTTCTAAAGCAGAGAACCTGTTCTTCAGTTCCAACTTGAAGGTATTATGGTGTTTTTTAAGGTTGGTTATGTCAATAGATTTTGTTTGTCTTATGAGCTTGCCACGTTCAAGTTTAGTGTTGAGGTGCATCTTACATCTCACCAATCTATGGTCACTACCTGTGTTGAACTTGTTTAGCACACTGCAGCCTTCTATGACAAATTTTTTGTTACACATAATAAAATCAATTTCACTTGTCGTCCCATTTGGATGTCTCCATGTCCATTTCCTGTGTGGCTTTTTCTTGAAGAAGAAGTTCTTCAAGAAAAAGCCACACAGGAAATGGACATGGAGACATCCAAATGGGACGACAAGTGAAATTGATTTTATTATGTGTAACAAAAAATTTGTCATAGAAGGCTGCAGTGTGCTAAACAAATTCAACACAGGTAGTGACCATAGATTGGTGAGATGTAAGATGCACCATATATATAGCCAAATCATATAAAGGGAAAAAACAAAATACCAAGAACAAATTTGAAATTCCAAAGTGCCAGAGGCTGCATAGAAGAAAGATCAAATAATATAAAATGTGAAACTAAAGAGCAAATTTTGAACAAAGAAAAAACCAAAAACAAAAAAATCGGGGAACGAGAAGAAGAACAACAATCACCACTTTCCAACCACCCTATACACTTTTTAAATAAAACTACATTTTAGAACTTATTCATTTTATTAAAAAGTGTCATAAACGATTCTGAGATTTTAAAATAAATATTTTTGATAT
The DNA here is from genome assembly GCA_039090855.1 of Macrothele yani. Classification (NCBI taxonomy): domain Eukaryota; kingdom Metazoa; phylum Arthropoda; class Arachnida; order Araneae; family Macrothelidae; genus Macrothele; species Macrothele yani. Next base: position 110,737,284 of record CM076990.1, read on the forward strand.
ACTGAAAATCTTACTGAAGATCGAAACGGTTTTACTGAAAACTACTGAAAACTTCGGACTTTTTTTACTGATGACTCCTTTCTCAGGTTGGCATCTCTGCATGCTTATGATTTTGTCTGTTCATCCATATCTCTACAGCTATTCGTATTATCTGAAAAATTGTTTTTGCATTGGCAAACAAGATGTGCAAATGATTAACCTTGTTCTCCATATTTTTTTTCTTTTAAGATTCATAACTTCATCGCTAGAGGGTGTTACTACTTATGCTATAGAATTCAAAATACATTTTATTCCCTATAATGGCTTCTAAATACTTGATTGAAAAAATTCTTTCTTCCATTCGATACCATTTATAATGGAGACTAATTAGGGTAGTCTCTTTTACAAGTAAAGCATAGGGTTTGTTTGGTTTTTTTGCCGGGGGCGGTAAAGTTAAATTCTGATTTCCCCAATATCTTTTTTCGCATGCCTTTTGCAAAAAACTATCTAGCTTACGTTATTGGTCTGTCCGTCTGTCTGTGGAAATCATATCTCTGCGAATTTTAGTCTGATTTGAAAAATTATTTTTGCGTTGGGAAGCTTGAAATGTGAGCAGTGATTCTTGCATTTCAGTTTGTTTTTTCCCAATGCACAACTTTGCCGCTACAGGGCGTAAATGCAGATGATATTGAATTCAAGATACATTTAATTGCATATACACTGACGGAAAAATAAATCCCAACACCACGAAAAAATAGTTGTAGAGGAATGAAATGGCGGCAATACATTTGTATAGGTAACACATTTAATCGATTAAGGTTTCAAGATCACAGCTTATTGTAAGCGCGAGAAGAGCAATTTTAAATGTGAAATGCTGGTACATTAATAACCGGTGTAACCGACAGAATGTTGAATGCAAGCACGCAAACGTTCATGCATTGTGTCGTACAGGTGCTGGAGGTCAGTTTGTGGGATGGAGTTCCATGCCTGTTGCACTTGGTCGGTCAATACAGGGACGGTTAATGCTGTTTGGGGGGTGACGCTGGAGTTGTCGTCCAATGATGTCCCATACATGCTCGATTGGTGAAAGATCTGGTGATCTAGCAGGCCACGGCAACATGCCGACACTCTGTAGAGCATGTTGGGTTACAACAGCGGTATGCGGGCGAGCGTTATCGTGTTGGAAAACACTCCCTGGAATGCTGTTCATGAATGGCAGCACAACAGGTTGAATCACCAGACCGACGTACAACTGTGCCGTCAGGGTGCGTGGGATAACCACGAGAGTGCTCCTGCTGTCATAGGAAATTGCTCCCCAGACCATAACTCCAGGTGTAGGTCCAGTGTGTCTCGTCCGCAGACAGGTTGGTTGCAGGCCCTCACCTGGCCTCCTTCTAACCAACACACGGCCATCACTGGCACCCAGGCAGAACCGGCTTTTATCAGAAAACACAACAGATCTCCACTCCGTCCTCCAATGAGCTCTAGCTTGACACCACTGACGTCGCAAACTGCAGTGGTTTGGAGTAAGTGGAATGCACACTACAGGGCATCTGGCTCGGAGCTGTCCTTCAAGTAACCCATTTGTAACAGTTCGTTGTGTCACTGTGGTGGCAACTGCAGCTCGAATTGCTGCCGCAGATGCGGTACAATGCGCCACGGCCATAAGCTGTACACGGCGGTCTTCCCTATCAGTAATGCCACGTGGCCGGCCGGAACCCGGTCTTCTTGAGGCAGTACCTTCCCTTGACCACCGCTGCCAACAATCATGCACAGTGGCTACATTCCTGCCAAGTCGTTCTGCAATATTGCGGAAAGAAAATCCACCTCCTCGTAGCCCCATTACACGACCTCGTTCAAACTCCGTGAGCTGTTGATAATGGCTTCTTCGTCTTCTTAAAGGCATTCTTGACTAACATTAACACACTACGTCGAATCTCAACGATAACTAACGCTCACAAACGTTACAGCGCGTATTTACAGCAAACCTGCTTTGCATGTTCCGAGGCGCTACTAGCGCCACACGTATGCGCCGAGCGCGAAATTTGCATAGACGTCATCTTACAGATGTACTCTTACTGCCTACCAACTGTCGTTTATCTAACACAACCCCTTCTTGGTGTTGGGATTTTTTTTTCCGTCAATGTATTTGCTTCTAAATATCGTACTGAAAAAATTCTTTCTTTCTTTTGACGCCATTTAATGAAGACTACTTTAGGCATTTTCAAGTAATGCATAGATTTTTTGCTAGAGGGCATAAAGGAAAAATGTGTTTTCCACGATACATCTGCTTCTAATAGTCCGATTTAAAAATTCTTCCTGCATAAATATAATTTCTAATTTTTGGTAAGGAATGTTTTGGCCACCAGGGGGCGTAAGTGTTTATTTCTGCTCTTGATGTATTTGCAGAAAAATCTGAGCTTCTGAAAACTCCATAGAAAAAATTCTTTGGTGAACCGATACCGCTTACCTCGGAACAACTTTTGAGCATAACTCCTGCTTAACATAGTGCATAATTTTCCCACTTGGGGCACAGATGTATTGCATATCTTAATTTTGTCAATATCTCTCCTTGAAAAATAGTCCGACTTGAAAAATTATTTCTTTGTTGGAGAACGTTTCGCGCACGAAATGTTTTGCATATAATATTTTTAATGCACAAGTTTGCCACTAGAGGGTGTATGCTCATATTTCCATTTACAGCAATATCTGGGGGATGAAAAACCCAATATAAAAATGTATTTTTACGTCATGTTTAATTATGTGTGTATCTCCTTCCCAAAATAATGTGAAATTTCACCGCTAGGGGACACCAATATTTAACTGTTTTTCTAAATATTTCTGCTTCTAAATGTGCGATTTAAAAAAAATATTTCAACACCCGATGCCATTTACCTTGTGGAACACTTTAGGTTAGTATTTGAGGAGTTTTATAGTTCACGGTTCTGTTGAGGGGTGGTGTTTGTGTACTAACTTCTGTTTGCAGCTGTTTCACCTCTTCTAAAAACCCTATTGAGAAATATCTTGTTTACTGTATGGCATTTGTTACAATAGAGAAGCGGAGCATTACCCTCTTTGAATAATGCACAGATTTCCCACTAGGGGCCGTAGTGGGAAATCTGTGCGTTATTTCTCCTTAGCATAGCTTTTTCCATGAAGAATATTTCTCGCCTACTTTTAACTTTCATAGAAGAATATTTCTTGCCTACTGTTAACTTTCCCATTGTGCAAAGTTCCTCAGCTAGAAAGCGTAGAGTTACATCATGTTTCCTTTTATATTTCTTCTTTTAACTGCTCGATTTGAAAATCTCTTTTTCTTCAATACCTTCTTTCTGCTATGAGAAACTTTTTGAGCACTTTGTTAAGTTTTGTAACACACTGATGCCATTGGTGGATAAGTAAGTAGCTGTTTCTTTCTCTGGATATTTCATCGACTGTAGAAATCCGGTAGTGATTTTTTTCTAAACGGTTGCATTGGCCTTGAATAACTTTTGATAAATTTAATTCATGTCAGGAAGGATTCAAAACACATGCTCATTACAACCAAATATTTGGTGTCATCTTTCTTGTTAAAACACCAATTTGAAAAATTATTTGTGCATCAGATAGAGGTCCTGATGGAAAATGTTCTGCATATAATTTCTAATTTTTGTGTAAGAATGGTTTGGCCACTAAGTCACGTAAGTGTATATTTCTGTTTCTGATATATTTGCAGAAAAATCAGTGCTTCTGAAAATTCCATTAAAAAATTTCCTTTATGATTCGATGCTTCTCACCACAACAAACCTTTTGGAATACCTTCTGCTTAAAATAGTACATAGCTTTCTCACCAGGGGCATAGGTTATACTTTATTTTTATCGATATCTCTTCTTCTAACAGTCTGATTTAAAGTTTTATTTCTTTATCAGAGAGTATTTCTGGTGTGAAATACTTTGCATATAATTTCACATTTTTCTTGATGCACAAATGGGGCATAAGCACATATTATTGTTTGCAGCATATTAATTAGCAGCAATATCTGTGCACTTAAAAATTCAATTGAAAAATTCTTTTTAGGTCAGATATTACTAGCTACCAAAACATTTTGTGTGCATTTCCTGCCAAAAATGCCTAATTTCCCCACTGATGTCTAGCATGTTTTTGTCGATACCTCTGCTTCTAAAAGCCTGATTTAAAAAAATTCTTTTAAACCAGATACCAGTTATCTTATGGAACACTTTGCCTGTTCTCATGTTTTTTTTTGGGTTTTTTTTTTTTTTTTTTTTTTTTGTAATCACAGTTCTGGCACTAGGTGGTGTTAGTATGTATTTTTGTTTGCAACTGTACCTGTGCTCTAAAAATCCTATTGAAAATTTTCATTTTCTAACTGTGTGCCATTCGCTAGAGTCAAGATGAAATAACGCTTTTTAAATAATGCACAATTTTTCCACGAGAGAAGGGGGGGGGGAGTAAATATTTCTTTTCTGGCTATCTCTACTTCTAGGAGATGTATTTGAAAAATGATTTTATCTTAGCAGGGCTTGAAAAATATCTGAAAAGCTGCAAGTTACATGTCTAGCTGGGCATGTGCAGAAAATATTTACCTGCCCAGGAAGTAAAATCTAGATGCCCAGAAAAATTTATCTTTTAAGGTAATAAACCCTGTTTTTTTTTAAAGTTAAAAATTATGAAGAACTTTTTATACATCTTTTGCATTGCCATTTTAAAGTGTCTGTATTCAAAATGCACAAAAACACATCTCTCAAGTTTTAAGAAAGGCAATAATGCTGAAGATGGTATTTGAGAAATTTAGTGATGATGCCATGTTCAAGAATTTTAATATATATTCTGTGTTTTGCAGAAAAATTAAATAATCATAGTTAAATATACAGCAGTTTAAGTAGTTTTTAACAACAATTTTGAATATAAAAATTATTTACCTTTTTCTCTTGTGCAAACAGAAGTGATTTTGCATCATAAAATATCCCAAGAATTGTTTAGAAACAAATGATGAAAAGTTCATGTAGTAATTTCATAATGAAGTATACTAAATTTTATTTGCTTAAATGCAAATTCTGATAGCATCATGTAACTACCACTAACAGATTAGGAATTTCACATAATCAGTGGTGTGAGCTGGAACACCACGGAATGGCGTTCTGGTACTATTTTTTCTAGCCAGCATGTATTCTAGTAAATCCTATACAGCATAATATGTTTTCTTTTTAAAACGCAAATGTAGCATAATTCTTTTGCAATAAAAAAATGCAACAAAAAAAAACTGCACAGTTAGTGGAATTACCATTTCATGTTTATTTGAAGGTAGAGTTAGTATCTAAATCCATTCTCACTGGCAGTCCCAAATGGTGAAATCTTGTTCCTTGAATGCCAAAATGTGTAAATCCGGAAGTCTGATTTTGACCATTCACTATACTTGGAAATATTCTAGTTGGATAATGCTTACTTAGGCATTCCGTTTATAGCGATTATTCACTTTCCACGCACGTTTCAGGTTTTTGTTGATGCTATTGTCCTATTGTCCGTTGTATGTGCATCTACCTTTCACATCCAACACTCTGCTTACTTTGGGTAGATTCAGTAGATTTTCACTTTAGGATTCAATAACTTCAATTCTTTACCGTTATTAATGCTCTAAATTTTTTTTTTTTTTCACCCAGTCTTTGGGCATCCTCAGGAGCGTGACGACTTTCCCACCGATGTTCATGGTTTATTTCTCGTCAATGGAGTCCAAAAACCCACGTTGCCATTCGTCGTACACGCTGTATTAGATACTTTTCTTAATTAAACCTAGCTGGCGCCATCTATGTTTCTCTAACTCGACTTTTATATATATATAATGTCTTAAAAGAAAAGTGTTTGATCAATGCATCCTTCCAGTGCTTACGTATGGTGCAGAGACGTGGACCTTAGCTAAAAGAGACATACAAAGGCTGCAGACAACTCAAAGCAGCATGGAGAGGTGCATGCTTGGTGTAACCAGGAGAGATAAGAAGAGGAACACGTGGATCCGAAAAATGACAAGAGTGGAAGACGTCATGATCAGAGTTAAATCCCTGAAATGGCAATGGGCTGGACATACTGCCAGAAGAACAGACCATCGATGGACAGTCGAAATTTTAGATTGGATTTCAAGGGACAGGAAAAGACCCAGAAGAAGACCACATGGAAGATGGGTGGATGAAATTCGAAAGTATGCGGGAGTGACATGGAGGAGACTGGCACAAGACAGACCGTTGTGGAGGAAACTTGGGGGACCTTCGTCCAGCAGTGGATTGATAATGGTTGACGATGATGATGATGATATATATATATATATAAATGGTCATTGATGTCGACTTTCCGTATTCTTCTTCATTTCATTTCCTATTCTCTTGTCTCTTTTGTCAGTTTTTCTTTTGTTGTTCTTTTTCTTATCTTATTAGCTTTTTCCAAGGCTATATAATGTATTAGGGACATTTTGGTTGCACACCCTTGTTTTATTTTTATAAATTAGGATCGATTCCTCCATTCTCCTTTATCTCTCTGATTTTTTATTCCTCTTTAGCATTTTAATTTCTTTGAATTTTGGGAATGTTTGGTGGTCAATACAGAATTGCACTAATGCAGTTTTTGCTTCTTTTTTTTTTGCCAGTTAGCTATGTGTTGTTTTAGTCTTTTTTTTAACCTGTTTTTAGTACTCCCTATGTACGATATTGGGGGTATATATGCAATGGGAATTTTGTAAGACCCTGATTCCTCTAATATTTTGTTAATAGTCAGGTTTTTCAAGGTGTTCACTGAACTTCTTAGTTGTAAGTCAAATTTGGCACATAGCCTATTAATTTCTTTACTGACACCTTCCAAGTAAGAAAATGCACCTATATATTTTAATTTATTTTTTCTCATCTTTCTTTGATTATAAATTTCATTGTCTTCATTTCTCTTAGCCTTACGTTTTTTACTCTCATATATCCATTTTTTAATAATAAAGCAGAGTGTTGGATGTGAAAGGTAGATGCACATACAACGGACAATTGGACAATAGCATCAACAAAGACCTGAAACGTGCGTGAAAAGTGAATAATCGCTAGAAACGGAATGCCTAAGTAAGCATTATCCAACTAGAATATTTCCAAGTTTTTGAAATAATGCATGTAAAAATGAATAGTAGCATTTTCCGATCGATTTCTAAGTTGGAATATGAACTGTTAATATGAATTCATTCACTATACTTTCGTATACTATTAACATAAGTAAAAAGGAGAATGGGAGGGGGAGGGGAAGGGGAGATAAGAAGGTACTGCACATTCCTGTACTTTTTCACTTAGCACTGCACGTAATTGCTTACCATGAAATATACTCTCATTGCTGGACATCCCCAGCTAATACAAACTACCGTTTTTTTTTTTTTTGTTTTTTTTTTTTTTGGTTGGAGGTTTAACGACCACCGTGAGCAACTCAACGGGCTATAAGCAGTCGCCCGTCCCTAATTTAGGGTCACTGGTTCCAGGGAAGGGAGAGAGCCAGTGCCATAAGACAAACACAACATCCATGCCTGACCGGGATTCGAACCCGGACCCCTTACGGACGAATGATCAGAGGCCAGCGCCTTAGACCACTGCGCCACCGGGGCGGCAAAAACAAACTACTGTTCTCTCAGATAAACTAAGTATTGGCATCAGCAATGTTTGTTCTTCTTTCAGCTGAGTGGAATGCATCGTTGGCAAGGCGTTCTTAAACGAAACTTAGCCTTTGCTTCAGTCGTACCACTGTCAGTTCATGGGCGGAAGCTACCACTCCCCCTACCTTACTTACTCAACTTATGCCAGAGGGACCTAACCCCACCTGGGGCTGTGCAATAAATTTCCTATTGTCACTCCCTCCCCATAAACCACAGCTTTTTTGCCCATCAGTCTGCATCCTCCTGTTTCATTGCAGTTTACACACTTTGTCACTACACACTGGAGGCTAGTTTCATCCAAGGCATGCATCCCATCATTAACTGTAAACGACATCTGGAGCAAAAATTACATATGGCCCCAATTTCTGAACCTAGAGCATAATATAATTAAAGAAGTTATATTCTCCTGGCCTTGCCACTCACTCCAAAACAATAATACAACTTCTGGTAATTCGCAGTACAATGGAAACCAACACGCGATGACAATCTTTTTTCTCAGAGTAAAAATTCTTAATTCCAAGCTTTTCTACTTCTTCAAATCTAGCTGCCCAACCAGGAAACTAGATTTCATTTTTATTTGCCCGGCCAATAATTTACATGCCCCGGGCATGGTATTTTTCAAGCCCTGCTTAGCATAACTTTTGCTATGGGAAAATTGTTTCCATATTTTTTACTTATTCATTATTCAAAATTCTTACACTAGGCTGCACATACTGTAGTTACATTATGCTTCCCTCTATATCTCTTCTTCTGTTTGTTTGACTTGAACATTCTTTTGCCTCCGATATCTTCCTTCAGCTATGAGAAATTTCTGTGCACAATTTTTAAATTGTTGTATCATACTTTTTAGTAACTATTTTTAGAAGTTTTATTGACTGTAGAAATCTGGTTAATTTTTCTTTCTTTTTTTTTTAAATGGATTCCATTGATATGAATAACTTAGAAATAATAAATTCACATCAGAAAAGATACAAAAGGTGTGCTCATTACAACTTAAAATTTGGCGTCATTCTGTTTTGTTTGTTTTTTTCTCTTGTTATTGTTGTTGATTTCATGGAAAGACAAATGAGCTGACCCAGTGGCCGTCAGTCTTTCTAATGGTCAGAGATATAGGTTTCTGGCTAGTCGTCCAAACTGTGCCCTGTAAATTTTGGTTAAGGTCATTTAGCATTAACTGAAAAAATTTTTCTTGTCTATCTCTCTCTCTTCTCTGGAACCAGCAGCCCTAAATTAGGACCAGGTGAGATTGCTTATAACCCCTAGAGTTTACACATCATTTTTCATCCATTATTGTTTACACTAGAGTAAGTGCTGCACCAGTTTATTTGCCAGCTCAATCATTTCTGCTGCATAAATAATCAGTAATTCTCTATCTGGTCACATTTTCACTGAACATTACAGCCTTTATCTATTTAAATATATGATAAAGAAAGTACTATAAGTTAAACCTTACTACCATCCAATAATGTACCAGAAATGTTGTTTGTCCCTTTTGTCAGTCATTCTAACAAAATATCAATCAGGATTTTCTGGCATCAACAAGGACTGAGGTCTGTATGAACACAAATACAATTATTTGAGCTCCAAACTATAGTACAGTGACTACACATAAACCTAATGTAACCAGCTGGTTTCTAAAGAGGTAAAAACTGGTTTTACAGAGTGATGAAGAATCATAATTAATAAATAGTATATTTATACTATTTTTAGTATGAAGAATCATGCTACACTCTATTCCAATCAAATGAACAAGCCACTTGTTGCCGAAGGTTATTGTGTCAACAATGAAATTCCAAAAAGACAATGTGATGTGAAAATATGAAGTAGGAATTATTTTATGCATATCCATACTTGTTTCAACAGAATGATGTTGTCCACTATGGTACAGATGTTATGGAGCAGTTCATGGACTCTTAATGAGTGGAAATCGGATTGGCCAGTGCCAAACCTCTTCTAGAAATATACAGAATATTGATGGGATTAACAGGAATGTTAATGAGGACTATATCAACCTCAATTATGTTGACGTCTCAACTGGTCACTACTCTGCAGAAGGAATGGAGGGATATACAGCTATAGCTCATTGGTGGAAAGCTTTTCCAGGAGAGTGAAACATCACAGCATCCATAGAAACAATGCTACATTCTAAGATAAGTGACATTAATATGGAACCAACCTGTGTCTAGATATTTTTGCATAGTAGAGTACAATAACACACACATTTACAGCAACAGGTTTTTGAACAATAGCAAAAAATGCAAAATTTTAAGGGGGGCACAATGTCAGATGAGCCAGAAATAAAACTGCAAAGGAAAAATCCATGAAAAAACTCACAGGTCAGGATTTGTAGATGCATGCATCCCATAGACGGCCAAAATGCAAAAAATAGAATGAATTGGGAAAACAAGCAAGAGTATGAGAAGCAAAACAAAAAAGAAGCATGGGGTTGAAAGCAAAATTAGCAGCATAAAATCAGTTTCATGTTACCATGTGAAGGTACTACTATCCCTGCTGGCCAATCAGGTTATCTCACTGTTTCTGTGATCTAATTGAATGAAACAAATCCAGTGTATTTCTAATGATGCATACAACTTGAGCAATCCTATTCTTAGGTCCATCAAGCTACTAACTTCCTTTTCTGAAGATTTTTGTTCTTCTGTTTAAGATGTGTTTGTAGTGGATCCCTAAAACTTCTAGTATCTTGCAATAAAATACAAAAAGCACCCAAGGAATCCCCCCCCCCCAACAAACACAGCTAACCTAACAAAACAAATAAAATATTTAGTGATTACAATAACTGATAACATGATGAATGACTTACCTCTTCTGAACCACATACAAACAACTGATGAACTGGATTGACACAGCACTTGTTCAGAGAGCTGAAAAGAAAATATTGTTTTGCCTTTGTATTTAAATCTGTAAGCAGTTACAACTTATAAAAATATCCCTATATTTATTTTATTTAGATAATTACTTATTCATTCATTTCACATGTGGGCCATGTCAAGGGATCCAAAATTTTAACACTTTTTTACCTTATCATCTTGAATTTTTTTCAAATTTGGCTCACCTAATGTATCTCTAGAGATGGTAAAAAATCAAAATTTTTATATTTTTATCTGCAGTAGTTTTAAAGTTATGGCCTTCTGAAATCTTAAAAAAAAAAAAACCCACAATTTTCAGCTGACATGTAATTCCAAAATAAATTATTACTCAAGCTAGAAATGAGATAGAAGGTTGGGGTAAGAACCATTTTGTAGCTTATTTTATAAGCTTTCATATGATATGCAACATTGCTAGTTTTGGACACTTTTTATTTCAACGTCATACGATACAATTTTTGATCTCAAATTTCTCAAAAACCTAATTTTTTTTTAATTTTGAAAAAATTCACACACAAACTTCTATATTTTAGCATCATTTGTGGAAAGTTTCATAATGGGATCGCAGTGGGATCATGGTTTCATGGATTTTTAAAAAAAATTATGCAAAGGAAAAACCATCGGGATGCGAAAGAAAAATTGTTCAATTTTACTTCACAATTTTTAATTCCTTTGGACAAGCTAATTTATTGAAAATTATAACTAATTACATACCTTTTAGTATTGTCACCATCCCTTCCATGTTAACAACTTCAACAATCCCTTGCAAGATAGTTTTGAAGTGCCATGGTTGCTGAGTCCATCTCTTCCTTGCGAAGGTAGTAAGTGTGGCCAGTGGGACATATGGGTTCCATCGTGGTCAGGATTTGGCATACAGGCACTTCAAGTTCATCTTCAAAGTCCTGTGGGAACGTAAAGGATGGAGCAGGACCTTCAGGATGTAAAAACTTCACTTCTACCATCTCGGTTCTCTCGTTTTTGTTTAAAACTACAGCAAACCACCATTTCTTGTCATACTCACATGCTACGTATCCTTTAACTTCTGATAGTGAGAGCTTATGATTCAAATCTCCTGACAAAGAAAACTTGTGTGATCGCTCACTCTTTGAAAATACCTTTTGTCAGTATTACTTTATCTGACACAGGGAGGAAACTGGGGGACTTTTGGGTGCCTGGTATTGGTTTTGCAACCAGAAATCGCTCTTTAAGCACTCTCTTCTTCAAAGTGTTGTTCAAAAAAAGGAACTCAATAAAGTCAATGTTGGCATGACTCCATGCAAACAGCTGTGATGGTGCCATAATTTGTTCTTCATAGGGTCGTTGGAGGCTTGCCCTTGCGTTTCACTGTTGCCCCCAGACCATCACATACTCCTTTACCGTGGGCTGTTGCATAGAAATGCCATCCAGCTTTGATTTCACACTCACTTTCATGGTGGCATATGTTTGATAAGTTTTTTCGGTTTTTAAACTGTGCAGCTGAACCATCAGAGAAGTAGTAGATCTTTTTCAAATTTGGTATTAGTCCAGATCTTAGATATGAGATAAGTGTTTTCTGAAACAAGTGTACGACAACTGTATCATGCTTAAGAGATTCAGAGATACAAACAATACTTTTAAATTTTAAATCATCAGAATCTTTGTTATACACTGCTATCGGAAAAACTGTTGTTTGGTCATTGTTCCAATGAAAAGACTAGGCCTCATCTTGCAACAAAAGGCATAATTTTCTGCAAAATCAAAAGATACCACAGCCTCATTTTCTTTGATGCTCTCCTTCAAATGGGTGTAGTGCTCAGACTGTTTTTCTTTTTTTTTTGCTATAAAAGAATGTCTTTTCAGGACCAACAACTGTTCACACAATGATTCCAAAAACTCTTCTGTGGTTTTGCTGAATGTTTCAAATGTACATCTGTCAACAGATACCCATTGCTTCTAGGTGACATGGTCTATCATTTCTTTTTCCAGCTTTATACTTAACTCCTGTTTCAGAAATTCTACACCAGGACATAAAGGACTTTCATTAAGATGGCATGCTGTATCTGGCTCATCACATATTATCTTTGCTAAACAGGTTTTGTAATCACTCACTGCTTTACCGTCGTTTAGTGTAATATTATTTAACTTTGTATCATAAGTTTCACATTTTAATGTGTTGTGCAAACACATACTGCATGAGTACCACTTCCTCCAGCTAAGACACAGTGCTTGGGACATAGTTCAGCAAACTTTGAAAACCCTATCTTTTCGGTAGAGTACTTTTTCTTGAACTGATAGATTTCATTTAAATTCCCTAATACTAGCCTTTTTGCACATGAATTCTAGTCTTACCTGTTTTCACTGAAACAAAGTCTTTTTTCCCAGGCATAAGACGAGTAACATCATCACTGTTAGAGAAACTGTTAACTTTTTCAATTACAGATTCATTAAGAACCTTTCCAGGCTTTGGATTAGGTGTTGCCAAAAACCATTTTCTTTTACCACAGCTTTTACTTTTCTTGCCATTCTGTTGCTGATTCCAAATTCCTCTATTTTTTTGCATACTCAGCTTTTTGGTAGTACTGTTAAAATTTGGAATTTTTTACTGAAACTTAGGTTTTCTTCTTGAAACTTTTCTTTCAGCTGACTTAGCATTTCACAATCAGCATTATTTGTCATACTTCCACATACATCTTCACTAGATCCTATCAGTCCTTTTTCAGTTAAACATCTTATTTTGCTTAATTTTTTATCACGGTACGATGGTGTATGCAATCTCTTCTTCAGTATAGGTGACTCTTGAAGAGTGGTAAGAGACTTGTTGAGGTACTCTAAGCTAGCATTTAAGTCTACAAAGTCTTCATTTTCATGACTAGGACCTGACATCATGCTACTTGCTAACGGTACTGAGATGTCTGTCTCCATTTTTTTATCTTTCACCAACTTCATCTGTTTCCTACAACTATCACAAATTTTCATACCCTTTTGAATAATGTCCAATGCACCACACATCCATTCTGTAACAGGCCTGAGGCATTTTGAAACACCAGTGTGTGTCTCTTTGTTAAAAGGGTTACAACAGAAAATCCCAGCAGTATTTCTACTAAGTACTTTTTCAGCTATTGGAAAATATATATATACTCACACAACACTGAGTCCTATTATATCTACACAAGTGAACTTACACATTAGCTTTTGTATATGGATTACAATAGTACTAAAATAATTAATTAATGGTGTTGCCAGTCACAAAATACAAAGTTTTAAATGACAAAAATTTCTAAAAATTTGGATTTTTTACTATCTTTAGGGGTACATTCATTAGGTGAGCCAAATTTGAAAAAAATCTAAGATGGTAAGATTTTTTCACTGGATCACTTGACACTTCAACCATGTTTATTGACTGTTTGCTTGCTCAAAAGCCACATTTTTGCACATGACATGACAAATTGGTTGGTTGATTTGTTAATTTTGTCAGCACATGGGCCTCAATAAGCCAAAGAGTTGAAATGACAGGAATGGAGCTTCAAAGCTATGCTTAAACCTTCATAATACTGGTTCATGGCTGTGATGCAAAATCTAGTTTCTTGTTAACTACATCTTTTACTACTTTTGTCTCTGTAATAATCATTCCATGTCTGTTGCCCTATAACCATACTTGGTTCTTGTGTCATAAAAATCTATTGTTCATGTACTCATACATTTGATTCCTGATCATATGCAGCTCTGTTGACTGAGGTTAAGGTACTACAAAAAATCTGATACAGGAGAGACACATCCAAATCATATGTTAACACAAAAACTGTTGCCTTTATCAACAACAGTAATGGATGAGACAGATAACAATGTGAATCATGATCCTCTTAATCACAGAGATAAGGTATACTAAGCGCACACGTGCATTGTGACTGCTAATTCTTTATCCTGGACATAACGTAAGTATTCTGACTTTAGGCTGTTAGTCCAGATCAGCATCTCAAATGGCAAGATTTATAATCATGACCAAACCTATATCAGCACTTACATTACCATCCATGAAAAATTATGAACTATATAACTACTGTCTCCCACAAATCAACATGAGATATGGAACTTAATGCATAAATCTTTTCCAAAATGTCTTAAATGTTCTCAAGAAACAGCAAATGCAGCATTATCAAATACAGATGATGAAGATATTCAGTGCTTGTTACTTCGACATTGCTTTTATGCTGAATAGTATAACACATCTCCCAATATTTTTGTCGCTTCTCGGGGCTTGAAAAATACCATGCCCCAGATGCCCGGAGCACATAATTTATTGGCCTGAGCAGGTAAACAAAAAGTCCAGTTGCCCAGTCTGGGTAACTAAATTTAAAAATAAAAAGTCTGGAATAGAATTTCCTACTGCAAGAAAAAGGACAATCGTTACATGTCGTGTTTCACTTCACTGCTAATCACCAAAAGTTGTATTACTGTTACAGAGTGCTAAGGACAGAAGAATGTCACTTCTTTAATTATATACATAATGCTCTAGGTTCAAAAATTGGAACCAAATGTTGTTAGTCAGCAACAGGGTGCATGCCTCTGATGGAACTAGACTCCAGTGTTTAAAGACAAAGGGCAAAAACATAGTAACATGGCAGAATGCATGGCACTTTTAAAATCATTAATTTCATCCTCATGCCGTTTCATACCAATTTCAACATTGTCATGTTAAAAATTGAGATAAAGTATTTTGTGCATTGAACATTTTGAATACAGACCCTTAAAACAGAAATGCAAACCATGATATAAAAAGTTCATATTTTTTAACTTAAAAAAATGAGGGTTCTGATTTTTTATCTTAAAAGATAAATTTTCCTGGGCAGCTAAATAATTTCTGCACATGCCCAGCAGGGCATGTAACTTTCTTATATTTTTCAAGACCTGCTTCTATTGACTATTGTTCTTAAAAGCCCAAAATTCTTCTTAAGCGTTTAAAGCTTAATTCGTGTATTAGTCAATATAAACAACACTTGCCGTTTTTACACGATATTATAAAAGTCGATGATGCTGACTATAAAACTTTAATCAAAAGGTTTTAATACATTAGTACTTTCGGGTCTACTATAGACCCATCTTCAGATTTGAATTAATCGAAAACTGAGATTACATATGGTTATATCAAGAACAATGCCAGATTACAACTTAAAACTTGAGAAGTAAAACACATGTGACGTAGTCAATCAAAAAGCCTGTGCACGAGAGTCAATGTCTTGTGGGAGGGGGCACTGTTTGTTCAAAATAAGGTTCTTCCAAACTCCCAGAATGTAATTAGGTAAATCGTCGTGCTTACGTATGGGGCAGAGACGTGGACCTTAACTAAAAGAGACATACAAAGGCTGCAGACAACTCAAAGAAGCATGGAGAGGTGTATACTTGGTGTAACCAGGAGAGATAAGAAGAAGAACTCGTGGATCTGAAAAATGACAAGAGTGGAAGACATCATGATCAGAGTTAAATCCCTGAAATGGCAATGGGCTGGACATACTGCCAGAAGGACAGACCATTGATGGAGAGCCGAAATTTTAGATTGGATTCCAAGGGACAGGAAAAGATGCAGAAGAAGACCACATGGGAGATGGGTGGATGAAATTCGAAAGTATGCGGGAGTGACATGGAGGAGACTGGCACAAGACAGACCGTTGTGGAGGAAACTTGGGGAGACCTTCGTCCAGCAGTGGATTGATAATGGTTGATGATGATGATGATATATATATATTATTATTATTATTATATTATCTTCTTCTAGTGTAGGCAGCTGCAAAGTGCAACACTGAAATGAATATTGTACATATGAATATGATTTTATTTCATTTATTTTATAAATATAAAATAAATATATATATATATATATATTTTCATTCTGTTGCCGTTGCCCTATTTTTGCATTGAAATCTCCCACTTGAAAATAATTATGGGAGATTTCAATGCAAAAATAGGGCAACGGCAACAGAATGAAAATATATATATATATATATATTTATATATGATGATGATATATATATAAAATAAATGAAATAAAATCATATTCATATGTACAATATTCATTTCAGTGTTGCACTTTGCAGCTGCCTACACTAGAAGAAGATAATATAATAATAATAATTAATAACACCCTAAACAGACCAACAACTTCAACCTCTACTTCCCCAAAATTAAACACAAAACTTATAATTTCAAAAATGACAAAATTCCCTACTTTTCAAACCTGAAATACAAAAGTACAAATAAAAACATTAGTCACATGCATCAACTAAAACACTCAAGCAACCCAGACCAATCAGACCAATCTTAAGGGAAAATCAGCTGTGTCACTTGAGAAAACATAAGAGTTCCAGGTTTCATGAGTGTGCTTTATTAATTTCTTATTTGCCAAATCATATTTTCAAAATGTAGTAACACAAAACTAAACTAAATTTTGTTGCACACTTCTTTCCCTACCTGAACTCATAAATGCAAAACCAATAACAAATCAAATACCTGAATTCCCTAAAGATATGAAATAGAAAGTACAAAATAATAATCAAATCCATCTTCCCAAGTGATTTATAAGCAGTGTGCAACAAAATTTAGTTTCGTGTTACTACATTTTGAAAATATAATTTGGCAAATAAGAAATTAATAAAGCACACTCATGAAACCTGAACTCTTATATTTTCTCAAGTGACAAAGATGCTTTTCCCTGAAGATTGGTCTGGGTTGCTTGAGTGTTTAAGTTGATGCATGTGACTAATGTTTTTATTTGTACTTTTGTATTTCAGGTTTGAAAAGTAGGGAATTTTGTCATTTTTGAAATTTTAAGTTTTGTGTTTAATTTTGGGGAAGTAGAGGTTGAAGTTGTCAGTCTGTTTAGGGTGTTATTAATTACACACTGGCGGAAAGTGAAAAAAGAACACCAAGAAGGAATTGGCTGACGATCATGAAATTTACATATGTTAATGGGGTCGAGTTTATGTAGGTGTGATGTTAATTTCAGGTCCAACCGGTGAGCGCTTACACCACAGCATGGCATAATATGCAAATTATCGTTGGTGGTATTTAAGGAGTACGGCGAAGTGAATGTAATCAGTCATCGGCGTACGGACACGTGCGAAGACCCTGAAGAAGCTGCAATGCCTGGACATGGAAGACGTGTACGATTTCAGCAGTTATCGGACTTTGAGCGAGGTCGTCTAGTCGGACTCCGCGAGGCTGGGTGGTCGTATCGTCGTATTGCGGAGCAAATTGGACGGGAAGTATCGGTAGTGGTACGATGGTGGCGTAGATGGTCCGAGGAACATTCCCACACGAGAAGATGTGGAACCGGGAGTGACAGACGGACTGATGAGCGGACCGATCGACGCATAAGAAGAGCGGCGTTGTCAAGCAGAACATCCACTGCGACGCAAATCCGAGCTGCCGTTGCACCTGAGGTGACTGTACGAACAATCTGCAACCGTCTACTGGATGCAGGACTACGTGCACGTGTGCCTCTGACTCCAGCCCACCGTCAGGAACGGCTGCAGTGGTGTCGCCAACGTCTGCACTAGAGAACGCAATGGCAATCTGTCGTGTTCAGCGATGAAAGCAGATTCTGTTTGGGAGCCTCCGATGGTCGTATGCGTGTTCGCAGACGCACTGGGGAGAGTCTCCACCCTTCTTGCATCCGCCAGTGACACACAGGGCCTACACCTGGTCTCCTGGTGTGGGGAGCAATCAGCTATCACTCCCATACAGAACTAGTGTTTATACCGGGTACGTTAAACAGCACCTCCTACATCAACAACATCATTCAGCCCGTTGTTGTGCCATTTGTAAGGTCGGTCCATCGTGGTGTTTTTCAGAGCAAGATAACGCACGCCCACACACGGCACGTGCAACGCAAAATGCACTTCAGGGTGTGAGACAACTTCCATGGCCTGCACGTTCACCGGATTTGTCATCCATTGAGCATGTGTGAGATTTTATGGGACAATGACTTATCTGGTCTCCACGGCCAGCCACGACCATCCCCGATTTACGCGTCCAGGTTGACGATACTTGGAACTCAATACCCCAAACTTACATCCAACATTTGTACGACAGACTCCATGCCAGAATTGCACAGTGTGACGCAGTTCATGGCGGTTCAACCTCGTACTAACCATGTTACATGGAAATGTTATTTTTCAGTTTACCAGCAAATACAGCTGTATTTTGCCATAGTGTTTTGATCACGTTATCCTCTGTATTCCGTTATTATGCTGAATAAATTTCGTTGGTATCAGACGTCTCCTTCTTGGTGTTCTTTTTTCACTTTCTGCCAGTGTATATATATGTTCATTCATTCATTCACTTCTGCTAGAATAAAGTATAATAAATACTGAAGATTTATTTCAGACAGATATTTAGCTTCTGTCAGCAAAATGACTAATTCCCCATTCCTTACACAAAATTTCTTTAATTTCTGTTTCTCCAATTTTTTGAATAATACAACTTAAAATATTGTACACTTGCATTTTGGCATGGTAGAAACATAGATTAGTAAATATGTTTGTTTAAAAAAATTCCAAATTTCAAATGCATGCCTCGTAACTTCCATAAATTTTTAAACCAAGAAGGGCTACTGCTGTAGTCTTCTTGAAATTTTTCAGGAAAAATGACTACTGATGTAGTCTTCTTCGAAAAACTTTCAGCAAAATGACCAATTCCTCATTCCTTACACAAAATTTCTTTAATTTCTGTTTCTCTTCTGATTCTCCAATTTTTTGAATAATACAACTTAAAATATTGTACAGTTGCATTTTTGACATGGTAGAAACATAGAGCAAATATTAGTAAATATGTTTGTTTAAAAAAATTCCAAATTTCAAATGCATGCCTCAAAACTTCCATAAATTTTTAAACCAAGAAGGACTACTCTACTGATGTTTTCAAACAGGCTGAACAACAGCATGTTGAGCTTGCACAATCCTTAAAGAAGATTGTACATCTTCCAGCATGAGGTAAAAAAAAAAAAAAATATTGAAAAACAAAAAACAAAAAAAAAGCAGATCATCCGACTAGTAATACAGAAAAACTTTCATTAATAAAACTTGTAGTTTTAAAGGGTGCTTTAAAAAGCCTTCCATTTAATGAAACAAAAATGTTGGACAACTTAAGTTGTCACTATTACGGGAAATTTAATTTCCAAATTACAGGGGAATCTTTAACTCTAGACTGGTATTTTTAAATCTGTTCCGTTACAAGCAAATCCATATATTTTTCTTTATTTCTTTTTAAAACATTCTGCATGTTCATGCTAAAAATAAATTAACAGAATAATTTATATTAATCAATATATTTCAACTAACTTCAAATATGTTTCCTCTTGCTATTAAGTGGAAACAGAAAGTATTGACTGTGGTGTGCTGGATACATACATATCAGCATATTCAGATCCAAAGTTTTTTTGGAGGGTGTGCCTGTCTTCCCCAACTATAAATTAATATGTGGAGAAATTACTAATGTTACAGCCTTAAGTACATATTAGGACACTGAACTTGCATTTTTTTTTTATTTGTTTAATTCTAGGAATATTAGGTTACAATAGGTTACAGAGATGCCAACCTGTTTCAGATATTTTCAGTAGTACTCGTACAAATTTTCAGTAGATTTGGCCATTTTTCAGTAGTCATACCAAAAAGAATAATTTTAACCGAGAAAAACAACTCATTTAATTTAATTAGCATTTTTTTTACTTACTTATTCATTTATATACATGAAAATCTGTATCAAAATATTTCAAATTTTTCACATGGAAAATAATATACAACATGACTGATACATTTTTTTTACACAACAAACAATTGATTAAACAGCTTTCTTTAGTGATTTCGCTGTACAGTGTTTTGCAGATTTGAGTTCCTCAGCAGAAAATCTTTTCTCATAACACACTTGCCTAGAGGAGAACATATTCATTTTTGCAATAAGAAGTGCTTCTACAGTTTCTAAACCTAAATTAGGTTGGAAATAGGCTTGATTTTTTCGCACTATGCTTAAATCTCTCTTACTCACAAGCATTCGAGTGTGGAACTACAAGTATTGCAAACATTACTTTCGAGAGACTAGTATACTTAACCACTCCATTACAGCCTCTTCATTTTGAGATTTCTGACCAAGTGACATCTATTCTATCTGTTACTGCTATGGTCTCTAATTTGTCAGCTTGATAACAAAGAATTCCACTTCCAGTATATCAAGTTCATTTTCAGTTATCATAAATGGAAGGCGTTTGACTATGTGTAATACAGAAGTAAATAATGTTATGGCTCCAAGTGAAGGATCTACTACTTCTGCATGTTTTAAAAACTCATCATAGATCAGTATCTTTTCTTGAATATAAGAAAATTCTTCAATGCAAACTTTTCCGACAGATGTATAGAACTTAGAAAGTTCATTTTCGTTTAAAATGATTTCGCTTTAATACATTCTTGTTTTTACTCCAACTACCAGTTGTGTCATTTCTGATTTTTCTTTTTTGAAAAACTGTTATTTGAACAATTAAGCTCAACATCACCATCAGCTACGACAGTAGGCTTCACAAACCCCTTGAATGCCATGACAACTTTATCCATCATGCTGAAAGAACTTTCAGTTTGAGGACCATGAATGCATGATAGCTTTTACTATTTTAGAGCAGTGTAACTTGGAGAATATGAATGCTTTTGAATATCATGCATCAATTCTTACAAATTTTTCAGCTTCGTCACTTTTGTTTTCGGACTCTCCCCCTTTATCAAGCTGAAATGCAAACCTTTTTTGGGGGAATATGTAAGAACACAGGATACACGTTCGGAACATTGTTGGGGGAAAACATTACAGTTACGGAAGAAACCTTTGCTACGGCCGATTTCCGTTTTCAGACATCTCCCTTCCATATTCAAGGTGAAATACAAATATTTACGAAATAAAATGAAATTTAACAACAATACTAGGCAGAGGAAACATCGCGTGAAAAATAAAATTACGATTACGAGAGAAATCCTCACTGTTTCCGAAAGTTTTGAAAGACGAAATTTCCGTTTTCAAAAGTTTTAGGCGGAAAGCATCCTTCACCACTACCAATTGCCCCAAAATTTGTGTTCAATTATGCATCAATCTCGAGGATAACACACATTACGACGAAAACGCAGAAATTCCTCGAAGCCAAAGATTACACAGGAATTTTGGCGCCATCGAATTTCCGTTTTCGGAAATTTCCCTCCATTTTCAAAGTGAAATACAAAGATTTATGGAATAAAATTATGTATAACAACAATACTAGACAGAGGCAACATCGCAGGAAAACGAAATTACGATTACGGAGGAAATCTTTATTTCGTTCACTTCCGTTTTGAAAGGCGAAATGCTGTCCCGATGCGTATTTTTACGCGTTGGTAAAATTATTCGAAGCATAGTTTTATGCATTTCTCGATGTGTGTTTTTGCGCGTTGATGGGCATTTTACGCGTTTCTCGATGTGTGTTTTTGCGCGTTGATGGGCATTTTACGCGTTTCGAGATGCGTACTTTATGCGCTTCACGTGTATTTCTACGCATCGCGAAAAATTCCTGATGCATATTTTTACGCATTGGTAAAATTTCGATGCGTACTAGACGCGTAATTACGTATTTTGGCGAACTCTGCAACGAAATCCAAGCATACTTTTCTGCAATGCAAGAAAAAACTTCAAAATATTAATTACTGACACTCACGTTCTGCACCAAACGATTTTCAACAACTTGCCGCTGCACTGCGGAAAGAGCTTCAGGCCGAACTCTGCCCACGTCCACCACCAAAGAGAGCTACGCTCAACGTCCCCAGAATGTTGCATGCTGGGGAGGGAGGGTTTCGAGTACCGGCCGCTCGCGCTAAGATCCAAGCAGCTTCGAGAGGCAGAACTGGAAGTGAGCAGCATCGCAAGCATGATGGATAGTCAAGTGGCCGCCGTTGCGTTGGGAAGGGGAACAAGCAAAATAAAAATTAATAACTTCAGTTAATTTTCCGTAGAAAAATCACGGTTTTCCGTATTCCGTAGTACAAGAGCTTTTTCCGTAGTTGTTGGCATCTCTGAGGTTATAATCAGGAACAAAAATAAAAGGTATTTTCAAAGAAATTCAGTATGTCCTGAAAAAGATCAGAAATTTGTAATATTCACTAACTCTATTCTAAAAACTGAAGTTGCAGCAGTTTAATGATATCACGTAAAAAAAAAAAAGAAGTCATTTTAATGTTAAAACTTTTTCTATTAATTCTAATAATTTCTTTACATTGACATTTATTTTAAAATAATTACTGGGTCATTCCATGTGAAATCGTCAGATTTTGAATTAATTTTCCACCAACACATCTCCGATTCTTACGATTTTTTTTTAATGGGTAGCTACTCCCAAATTATAAAAACCCTGAAAGTTTCAATTTTTTATTTCCGATAGGTTAGAAGATATAATTTTTTGAATTTTGGTGCATGGCGGACATATTTTGTGTAAAAACGCAAATATCTCCATTACTTAGAGTAAAAAGAAATACATAAATCATCATTCTTTCTTAATTTTTACCAAGGAATCCATTGGTGCAATGCACGCATTTCTATATGCTTTAGTTTTTGAGTTTGAGCAATGAGAGAGCCTTTCTTCAATGCTTAAAAAGGCAATGTTGTACAGCACTTAGAAAGCTGCAGTTATTATTCTTTGCAAAAAAAGGTTTAATCTATCAAATGACGAAAAAAAAACCCTTGGGCTTTTGCCTGAGCACCGAGAAAAGAATTTTTAAACATGGTGCATGGCCAGTGCATTGCAACGGTGACAGCGCAATCGGCGTCGCGGCCACTGCTGTGCAGAGACTTGGTACCGGAAGAAGAACGGCATTCCTCCCGCATGCAAGAAGCGATCACCCCCATCGCGCGGATGCTTGTATTGTTGAACTCACGTTTTGAAGGAAAGGAATTCTTCATTTTAAAAAAGCACGATTAGTTCATGAACGATGTTTATATTTCGATGTCTTACAATGCTGTGATCAACTTCCATGTCAGTTTTTGATTATATTTAATCAAATCAGACAAGAGGAAGTTGAGCTTCCGTGGAACGCATTTTTTTTTTTTTTTCCCCGATAACGAATTTGGCGATTATCATAAAATTTAACATCTACAGGTTTTACATTGTTCGCGAGATTTTCCCGTGTTTTGTGTCATCATCTGAATCATTTCTTGAAATCGATGCAAAACCAATTTTTTTTTTTTTTTGGGGGGGGGGGGTTGATTGCTGCCAATGCTTTCGCTCTCTAGACGAGTGATCGTGGTGAAATTTCTTCGGCTAATTTTGGGAATCGTCTTGTGTTTTCTTTTTTATTCTGGCGAGTATGTATGTATGTATACAAGGATAAAAAGTTCCGTCGTGCTTAGTTTTCAGATTTATCATGCCGGCGATGAAATGAAGTCTCTCTCCTTTTTAGATGTTGTTTGTAGAAGGTTACTGCAAATGACCTGATGCTCCTGACCTTTTGCACACTTTGTCTGATCAATATCCTGCAAATTTATTGCTCCTCGTAAAGATATTGCAGTGGACTAAGCGATGGCTTATGCATGTGATCATTCGTCCAAATTGGGTCAGGATTTGAATCCCGATGAGGCATGGATGTTGTAGTTTGTCTTACGGCGCTGGCTCTCTCCCTTCCCTGGAACCAGTGGCCCCAGATTAGGGACGGGCGACTGCTTATAGCCCACTGAGTTGCTCATGGTGGTCATTAAACCTCCAATAAAAAAAAATAAAAAAGAAGTATAAACTTGCCATTCGCCGCAGGATGAAAAATGATGTTGACAAAAAAGTGTTAGGAATATTTTATAAGTGCACGCAAAATCTCCGATTATTGTCTGTGAAGGTAATATACTTTTTCTGTAGCATGGAAACTAAATATGACCAGCGAGAAAATTTAATGTTCGTGTTACCGACGTAAACCAATCAGTTCTGAACTTTCGGCTTTTGGAAGTTTATGAATTGTAGCCTCTTAAATAAAAAAGCAAAATGGTATTCCACATGGCTGTTAATTTTTGTACTTATGGAAGGGAAATGAGGGGGGGGGAGTCCTCTGAACGAATTTCTAAGAGAGCAGCAGAAACACGCGTTTTGGAATTACAGTTGAAAACGATCAGAGAGAGATTCCTTGTCAGGTTACAAACTGTACTTCATAAATAGCCTTGAGAGAGAGAGAGAGACATACGTTGAATAAATACTACGTACAATATTCACTTGAAAACTTTTTTTGACTAGAAATAACATTATCAGCGTCGAGTAAAGTGCACATTAACAGAATATTTTTGCCAAAATTTCTGCCAAACACTTCAAAGTGTGTGCCTCCTCTCCCATCACGTTTAGCCCCCTCCCCATTCCTTAATGGCCCACCCAGTTCTGAGCAGCTAGCGTCGCTATTGCCCTGCGTTTGTTAACTTATTTGCCACTATGGTATGACGTTTTCTGTTCGCCACAGATGTAGAACTGTTTATTTTTCTTAGAGACGATTTATTCTTTTTATCCGTGCTATCGCCGACAAGCTTGCTTCTAGTGTTTTGGGGTTTTTTTCTCTTTTAAAGACAGGATAGCCCCAGACCTCGAATCCTTCAGATCCTAATTTACGACCTCTGGCAAACAGATATGAAGAAATTAACTCGTGCACCAAAAGCTATTGAATTGAAAACAAATGTCGTCTCCTGTACGATACACTTTAATGATAAAAACTATGTACAATTAAAATAAATGTGTTTAAGAACTTTCAACGCCACAACGGCGTCATCATCAGAAACAGTGCAGCAGTGAGCACAGAAGTGAGTAGCCTATATACTTTGCAAGACACATAGCAGTTAATGCGCATGTGCAATAATTTAAAGAACATATGTCATAAGTACAAACTCAAGTTTGGTGTAAGGTTTCGTACTTTATTTAACACTGTTAAAAAGGACAGAGACTGTGTTGAATGTGTGAACCGTCACGGTGTATATTTGGTTCCACTTAAATCTGCTAACCCTGCAGAGCTCGATTTATGTTATGTTGGCATAACATAAATATTCGTAATTTGGGGCGCCGCATTTACAAACATCAGTATAATCTCAGGACGCATTCTGGTGCTACATCTTTGTCGAGACTCTGTTTAAACGGTTCTTACTTACCATGTTGGAATGACACCATTATTCTGGATTCTCCCAGGAACCGTCGATCAACACTTTTTTGTGAAAGTATCCACATATTCGTCAATGGTGAAAGATGTTGTAACGATGAACCCCCTATGTTTATCCCCCTTCCTTGGAGAACACTTTTGGGCCAGGTTACGCCCACCAACTATGCTTGTACCCACTGAACTTGACTTGGACTTTGCCGATTGTTGCACATGCGCATTAACTGCTATGTGTCTTGCAAAGTATATAGGCTACTCACTTCTGTGCTCACTGCTGCACTGTTTCTGGCAAACAGAGAACAAATTTCTAAGAGAGAGCACCGCAAGTGGAAAAGCTCCGTAGTGTATTCTCTCAGATCTCTTTTATTCTCTTGCGATTTGAAAGTTGCTGCCCAGTTTTTCAGCGTCTTTGTGCATTGTTAAACAAAACAAAAATTATTCTTAATTCAAGAGACAGTTAAAGTAACTTGTCAATATGAGGACGATAACTGTGTTGCTACTGATAAAGAGAAACAGAAGCTCATAAAACAGAGCGGATAAATTATGATTGCTAAATAGTAACACGAGTTCCATACTTGTTTTTCCTAATTCGTAATCAATGATTGCGATACATTGGGTATAACATTAACGAAAACGTACTCATACGTTCGAGGTCTGTTAATGTTTCTCATTATTTCTAAATTTATTGGCATGATTAATAAATAATAATAACAGAAATAAATCCAATTGCTACCACTCTGACACCGGGATGTGATTATAGGCATACAATTTTTCGTTCAGTGTAACCGTCAAACTGTATTTTCCTTTTAACGTGGACCAGGAACATAAAACAAAGATCTTCGCTCTTTCCACGTTTATAAGTGAGTCAGAA
The DNA here is from genome assembly GCA_039090855.1 of Macrothele yani. Classification (NCBI taxonomy): domain Eukaryota; kingdom Metazoa; phylum Arthropoda; class Arachnida; order Araneae; family Macrothelidae; genus Macrothele; species Macrothele yani. Next base: position 110,763,820 of record CM076990.1, read on the forward strand.
AAATTCTCATTGGCTGCCACCGGGAGTTGAACCCAGGGTCTTCCAGTTATGTGCCGTAGCGGAAGCGGAAGCATATCCGGCACGTAACTGGAAGACCCTGGGTTCAACTCCCGGTGGCAGCCAATGAGAATTTTTCTGACTCACTTATAAACGTGGAAAGAGCGAAGATCTTTGTTTTATGTATTTTCCTATTTTGGGGCTACACCACGAACAGTTAAACCATGTTTTTCTTATTTTAGGGTGCTGTGGTGCGCTTTGTTTCATATGAGCTTTTGAGAGTTTCATGCGCTCCCACCTGACGCGTAATCTTTAAAATAAGCAACTGAAATAAAAAATAAATAAATAAAAAACATGCAAGATGACAACTGTGAGATATACTCGTTCATTTAAATACCAGATCTACCAGAAAATAATCTATAACATTTTTTCTAACCCGACGCTGAGCCTTGCTAACGTCATCATCTGTGATCGTCAAGTATCTGACGTTAACTAAAACGCAGTATATACATCTCCTCTACCTCGCAAGAATAGGCACCGAGATATATATCCCCGATTACTTTATTTCTCAAGCTGTCATTCCTGGATCATTTTCTCTTAGGGCAGGCGTGGACAACTAGGCAATTTATTAATTCTTGAAATAGAAATATTTCATGTCTAAAAATTCTGATGGATATTGCGTGAGCTGAAGAAATCATTAATCAGTATTCCAAAAACTGTTTTCAACGTCAATTGCATAATTTATAAGCATCAGTACTGTATATCGTTAAGCTATACAGGGAGAAACAAGTTTATATTAGTTCTTCTCATCTTTGATTGGTAAGAATACCAATATATTTCGGACGTCTGTTGCATAATTTTCATGCGTTATTTGTGTGTAACCTTTTTCACGGTATAGCTGATATTGGTAAGCTGTACGGAGAAAATGGTTTATATTAAGTTTTCCTCGTCGTCGAATGGCTAAGAATGTGGTGGATAGCATCTGACGATTAGGCGTGAAATGACTTTTTAGTAATATTTTACAGTTATATTATTTGAAATGCCTTTAAACATAACATTCATTCACTATCCTTCCTCCTTCAAGCATCACATCAAATTATCGTGCGATCTGATCAACGCGTGCAATGGTATCTTGATCTGCAGCCCGTTCGAAGGCAAACATCCACTTCCGCTGCCAACGCTATTCGCCGCGTGCGATTTCACAGTGGCAAAATACGAGCAGGGCACCATATTTAAAAATTATTTTCTCAGCGCGCACGCGAAAGCCCAAGGTTTTTTTTTCTTCATTTGTTAGACTAAACGTTTCTTTAAAAATGAAAAACAATTGCGATCTTCTAAGTGCTGTACTACATTGCTTCTTTTACGTTTTGAAAAAAGGCTCTCTCATTGCACGTAACTCAAAAACTAAAGAAGATAGAAATTTGTGCAATGCACCAATCGATTCTTTGGGGGAAATTACGAAGGAGTGGTGATTTTGGTACTCTTTTTTTATCCAAACAATGGAGATATTTGTGTTTTTACGTGATTAAAGCCTGCCATGCACCAGAATTCGAAAATTAATATCTTCTAATCTACGGAAAATAAAAAAATGAAACTTTCAGGATTTTCATACCTTGGGGTGATCTATTCATGAAAAAAAAATCGTAAGAATCGAAGATGGTGTGGTGGATAGCATCTGACGATTTGGCGTGGAATAACCCTACTACCATTTTGCATTACAGTGTTTCAACTCATGATAAAAATAAACTTCAAAAAATCTTAGAGTATAGGTTCTGACTTAAAACCAGAGGAATTTATAGGGGGCCAAATAGATACCTTATCAGCAAAGTTATTTGATAATGTGTAATTGGGTGTGCAAATTATCTTGTTTACATGACAAAAAAAAATATATATATATATATATATATATATATATAAGTATTTAAGCAATACTCTGTTGCATGTAAACAATGCTGATAAAATAACTGAAGTTTCATGCAATGTGGTATTCAGAAATCACATATTCTGTACATATTTTAATGACCCTGAATACTGGATAGTCCAAAAATAGGTAGACAGTAGCAAAGTAATCTATCTCGCCTGCATTAAATGTATGGGATAATGGCTGGCAAGTCGAGTTTGGCTGCTCAAACAATACTGATGTCTAAAGAAATACACTAAAAAAGTGTGGCTCAGTGACCCACAATTCAGATGACCCACCTAGCATCTCACTGCTGTGCTCACTTGTATAATCACTGAAGTTGAAGCAAACTTACAGTGCAGCCCAGTGACTAGGGGATGTCCCTCCCCCTATTAACCCAGAATCAAATACTTCTCAAATCTCCCTTTTACTCCTCTTTCTAGAGTCAAAAACACACTTCATCTCCCTTATTGATAAGAAATCCTACTCACCAAAGTTCTGGCTGTCCACACTCACTGAAGAAAGAACCAACAAGCAGCCACTGCAGTAGCAATTGGGTGGGTGTCTATTCACCAATAAATACACAAGCTCACGAAATTACAAAAATTGATGCTCCCTTCCTCGACTACCTGCAGTAGAAACAATTAATCTCCAATCGACCAAAACTACTTGAAATCTTGAATTGATGTTTTCTATCCCTTGAAAATTATCTGAACATTAATAATCTTTTTCCTTTTTTTTTTTTTAAGGCTGCTTTGTTACCCTATCTCAATTTCCTTATTTTGACTTGAACCCTTAACACCAGTGAATTCAAAAGATCACAAATTTCCTAATCACCGCATCAAGTGCGACTCATGACCTGCCTTTCTGAATTCTTTTAGAAATATTCCTATCTGAAATATACTCCTTCTTTATGTGTATCTCCCTTCCTACTCACTCCCTTCAATTCCCTACCCCAATTAACCCCCCTCCTCCCAATCATTTCATTTCCCATATTAATTTTCTTGTCCTTACTCTCTCTCCCCAAACTTTCCTCAGATTGACACGCATGGCAATAAGTTCAGAGATTGACAGAGTCTAATTCTACAACTCCCATAACTTCATTCTCCTTTGCTTTTAAACTTTTTGATCAGGTTGCGCTATCCCGCATCTCATCATTTTCCATTTTTTCAGGATGTACAACTGAATACGAATTAGCCTCTAAACCTGCAAACTGATTGGTATCCTTACTAGTCTGCTTGTCACTGTATATCTACTTTTGGGCCACATTCTACATTTACATGAAATATTGGGTATGTCTTGAAATATTTTCAAACCCTGGATTTTATAAAAATCATTTTCTGTGATGACATAAACTACAATGAACTACAACTTATAACACTACTTTTAGTAAAAAGACTCTACCTTGCTTCAGTCTGTAAAGAGTTCAAAAACCTTCCTTGTTCAAGGTTAAACCTGTATACTTCGGAGCTAGAAAGATGATATGAAATAATTACCCAGAGGATGGATATCTGTGCATACAATAAATTATTATATTGTGAAGAGATTCATAATGCAAAAACCACATTCAATTCAAATAACAGTATTACAAATCACAGGAATAATCAGAAGTGCATAGAGATTGAGGCACATGTTCAAATGAAAAAAGCACTGATTGTTTATTCAAAACAAAAGTAAATGAATGCAATTAAAACCATGACTGAAATTTAGTAGCATTAGTGCTTCTTATAGTAAAAAAGTTATATGTATCATTCTATGTAAAATTATCAAGGTGCCAAAAAAAGCTGCACAATTTTTGAATTTGATTATAACCGGCTTACATGTTGCCCTGTGCCTCAGATGACACAAAATGTTATTTTTCAATATTTACATTTTTTTATTATATAATGGCAGCTATTTTAATCTTGCGGAAAAGAGGTCTGACAACTTCAAACATTTACACAATTTATCACATCACATGTTCTAAAATGGAATGTAGATTATCTTACTGTAATATGAAAGCTAAGAACATGTAATTTCTAAACACATATTTACATTTTAAGACAAGTTAATTTGTTAGTAATGGCAGTTGTTCCCTTTCACCATTCCAATAACCATTTCTCTCTTGTTTTACACCAGACTCTGTAGTCCTCATGTCTAGAGTGATCATATTTATATAGATTATGTTCCCCTATAGTGCTAAAAGCATACACTAAATTAGCTTCATCAATGCTTTCATTTTAATAAAAAAACAATTCAAATTTGGCAGAAAATGAAAATTGGCTAACTTTATGTGAAAAACTTTTTGCAAACCAAATAAAATTGTGAAATTTTAATGAGGTACTAAAGTCAATGGGCTCGGACATGCATTTGAGCTCTTTCAGTTATTTTCACCGCTTTTATCAGTATAGGTGCTTTAACATGCACATACATACCGTTTTAAAGTTGTATCTTGCTTTATTAAATCTTATTTTAAATTTATTTTATTTGGGGTGCAAAGAGATCATAAATATGTAGATTCTATGCATTCAGCACAAACATGACTTAAATAACTCTACAGGGGTAATATTTAAGATGGCATAATATAATAAACACTAGCAGTCACCTTTTAATGTTTCCAAAATACTGCGTAAAAAGTGTATATTTAACCAAAGGAATATATATGGGAATATATTAGTAAGTAGGGATGTAAGGTCAGGTGATGCGTAACATCACAGCCTCTCCTTGACAAATGTCAACCCCGCCTTCTCGTGGTGCATCCTGTTCCCACTAAAGGGGCTCTGACGACCGCCAATAGCGGTATAACTATACCATCGGGATTAGAGGAAATTCTATCCCACACTCACCAACCCGCTTGGCCAGCGTGGTGAGTTATGGCCAAACCCCTCCAAAATGATTCCACAACTTAAATCTTGGCCCTCAGTCTCCGGCAGCTGGAATGTACCTGGCCAAGGCAGCGGCCAGTGCGACATGAAGGCAGAGGGTGCTAAGAATCCCCGGAGGACCGGACTAGGCTGCCATCTGATGCTGACCTTGGCTACGTACAATGGACGCTCCCTATCTTCTGATTCAAGGCTTCTTGAATTGGAAGAGGAACTACAAAGGATCAAGTGGGACATCGTGGGGCTAAGTGAGGTAAGGAGAAAAGGAGAAGATCTCATCGAACTGAAAAGTGGACATCTCTTCTACTATCGTGGGACAGATACTGGCAGAACTAGTGGTGTTGGATTTATAATAAACAAGAAACTGAAGGATAAAGTTGTAGAAGTTGAAAGTTCCTCTGACAGAGCTGCACGACTTGTTATCCAACTCTCGAAAAGATACCAGGCTCAGATTATTCAAACTTATGCACCCGCCACAAGTCATCCTGAAGAAGAAATTGAAGAATTTTATGAGGAAATTTGTCATCTAAATAATAAAGGTAAGCAGCACTTGAAAATAATTATGGGAGATTTCAATGCAAAAATAGGGCAACGGCAACAGAATGAAACTTCAGTAGGTAAATTCGGTCATAGCAACAGAAACCAGCGTGGAAATACTCTCGTTGAGTTTGCAGAGGCAGAAGGGTTTTTCATCTTGAACTCCTTCTTCAAGAAAAAGCCACACAGGAAATGGACATGGAGACATCCAAATGGGACGACAAGTGAAATTGATTTTATTATGTGTAACAAAAAAAATTCGTCATAGAAGACTGCAGTGTGCTAAACAAGTTCAACACAGGTAGTGACCATAGATTGGTGAGATGTAAGATGCACCTCAACACTAAACTTGAACGTGGCAAGCTCATAAGACAAACAAAATCTATCGACATAACCAACCTTAAAAACACCATAATACCTTCAAGTTGGAACTGAAGAACAGGTTCTCTGCTTTAGAAGGCCTAACATCAGAAGAAGTGGACATCTCTGAAGTTAACAGAAAAGTAACCAAAGCTCTTATGGAAACAGCAACAAAATTAGCTGGGTCTAAGAACAAGTTGCATGTAAATAAATTATCAGGAAAAACGAAAATGTTGATGCAAAAAAGAAGAGAGATGAGGACAACTAAAGAAGATGTGACTTCCAAAGTGGAATATATAGAGCTATGCAAGACAGTAAGAAAAAGTATCACTGAAGACGTAAGGAAATTCAACTGTGAACTAGTAAGGAAAGCAATTGAAAACAACCAAAGCCTAAAGATAGCAAAGGGACATCTCAGTAAGGGAAGAAAACAGATTATGGCACTGAGAAAAGAAGATGGTTCTGTAACAAGAAATAGAGGCGAAATTTTGACAAGAGTGAAAGATTTCTACTCCAAATTATATGAAAGGGATGATACATGCACTCCAGACATCATGAAAGATACCAGTACCAGAGTTCCTCCAGTCCTTCCAGCAGAAGTTGCACATGCAATCAAGAACATGAAGCGGGGAAAAGCTCCAGGAGAAGATGGAATTACTGTAGACATCATACAAGAAGCAAGTGGAGAAATCGAAACAGTACTCGCCCAAATTTTCACTCGATGCCTTAATGAAGGAAAGATTCCTGAGGATTGGAACACCGCTACAATGATCCTGCTACATAAGAAAGGTGACATTGAGGATCTCGAAACTACAGACCTATCAGCCTCCTATCAGTAGTTTATAAAATCTTCACTAAAGTTCTTTCACACCGCTTGAAGGTAACACTGGACATGGCTCAACCGAGAGAACAAGCTGGATTCAGGAGTGGCTACAGCACAATAGATCATATCCACGTGCTGAGAGAACTAATTGAAAGAGCGAGGGAATATGAACTTCCATTGTGCATGGCTTTTATCGATTATGAAAAAAGCCTTTGATTCGGTGAAACCATCAGCAGTTACAATGGCTCTGAAAACCTGCGGTATTGAAGATGCATACATTAATATTATTAATAACATCTATGAAAATGCAAGTGCAAAGATTAGGCTGTCTGAAAATACAACACACGTAAAAATTGGAAAGGGAGTGAGACAAGGTGACACCATATCTCCGAAGCTCTTTAATGCCACATTGGAGGGTGTTTTTCAGTCGCTGAGCTGGGAAAACAAGGGGATAAAGATTAATGGAGATTATCTAACCCACCTTCGTTTTGCTGATGACATAGTCATTTTTGCAACTACCCCATTAGAGCTACAGAGTATGATCCAGGAACTTGCTGACAAGAGTAAAGAAGTGGGATTAAAAATGAACTTTCAGAAGACAAAAGTGATGTTCAATGCTTTTACAAGAAATGAAGATTTATCGATTGATGGAGAAAAGCTGGAGATAACAGACACATACATTTATCTTGGACAGCAGATATCAAGTGAGGGTCACATTGGTGAAGAAATTAATCGGCGTACAAAACTTACCTGGAGAGCTTTTGGAAGAAACAGCATAATTTTCAAGAGCAATATGCCATTATGTCTTAAAAGAAAAGTGTTTGATCAATGCATCCTTCCAGTTCTTACGTATGGTGCAGAGACGTGGACCTTAACTAAAAGAGACATACAAAGGCTGCAGACAACTCAATAAAGTATGGAGAGGTGCATGCTTGGTGTAACCAGGAGAGATAAGAAGAGGAACACGTGGATCCGAAAAATGACAAGAGTGGAAGACATCATGATCAGAGTTAAATCCCTGAAATGGCAATGGGCTGGACATACTGCCAGAAGAACAGACCATCGATGGACAGCCGAAATTTTAGATTGGATTCCAAGGGACAGGAAAAGACCCAGAAGAAGACCACATGGAAGATGGGTGGATGAAATTCGAAAGTATGCAGGGGTGACATGGAGGAGACTGGCACAAGACAGACCGTTGTGGAGGAAACTTGGGGAGACCTTCGTCCAGCAGTGGATTGATAATGGTTGACAATGATGATGATGATGATGATTAGTAAGTAATTTAAACAATATATATATATACACACACACAGTGTAACCTCAATATCTCAAATCTCACAGGAACAGAAAAAAATTCAAGAAAAAGAGTTTAAGATATCAAGGTTCTATTTTAAATAAATCTTTTCAGATCAATAAAACATTATAATTCATAAATATATACGTATACAACATACCTTAACAAAAATAATTTGTCAATAAAGTCTGATGCCTAGCTAAGTCTTTCTGTGACTGAACAACATTATCTAAGGCACCAATTGAGGCAAATGATTTAGGACCTATATTTTCCGAGGATTCCAGAAAAGTATGCAATGTATTAACAGCTTTTTCTGCTTCCTTCACAGTCACTTTTTAGCAGTCTTCCGGCTGTTCCACTTCATCATCTTCTTCATCTGATGCTGCTTTTACATCCTCTACAATACCACATGTTTGAAGGGAAGTGTCAACTTTCAAGAAATCATCCAATGAAATGGTAAGATTTAGGTTCTGTTTGATGATCATTCACTGTTTAGAATTTACACTATCTCTATCTTGAGCTTTGACTACATTTAAATTGGCAGCCTGCTTTTGTTTCTCATTATTGAGGAACAAAAGCAGACACTGAGAACACTGCAGCCTGCTTTTGTTTCCTTAATCCTGCTTTGATGAAACATTTTTTTTTATTTTTTCCTTAGTAACATTTCTTCAAGCGAAGTCAGCCATCCACACTGCATTCAAGACATTGATAGTGGGGAGGGCTTTACCTTCACCAATAATGTCTACAAATTTCCTAACCAGCTGCTGCCTGTATCCAACTTTGAAGCCAATGAATAATACCTTGATCGAGAGGTTGTAATTTTGATGTTGTGTTAGGAGGAAAAAATTTCCCAGTGATATTTTTTAGACTTGGAAGATTGGAGTGGGCATTACAGTTATCAGTAAAAAGGAGAATCTTTCCTTTTTTCAGAGCCATAGCTTTGTCAACTCCCTTCAGCCAATCACCAAAAATTTTGTTTGTCATCCAGACTCTCTTGTTTGTTTTGTACATCGTGGGAAATGATTTGACCTTAGCCAAAAACCTGTTTTTTTTTGGTTTTTTTTTTTGCTTACCCAATCATTAACAACTGAAGTTTTTCACTGCCACTTTGATTCGCTGTTAAGAGCATAGTCACATGTAGTTTGCTTTCTTTACCGCCATAGCACTCCTCTCCCCTGAATGTAGCTGTTTTATCAGGAAAACACTGGGAAAATAACCCTGTTTTGTCTGAATTAAACACATCATCTGGCTCGTATCTCGAGTAGAAAGCTTTTTGAACCACTCTACACAAACACTTTGGTTAACCAATGCACTTTTGCCACAAAGCTTCCTATTAGACAATATTCTGCAAGTTTTTGAAGTTTTCCAGCCACCCGTTGCTAGCTTTCAATTCACTGTAGCCAAGCTCCTTAGCAAAGTCCTTGGCTTTCTGCTGCAACAGTGTTCCTCTGACAGGAACTCCTTGATCGAGGCATTGCACAAACCACTTCCACACACACTCTTCCAATATGGGGTATGCCGATTTTCGAATTTTCTTCCCCTTTTTCTTGTTTTTATCATAGTTTTTTTCAATAGTTTCTCTATTTTTTATGATTGTTGAAAGCATACTCAAAGGTATTTAAAACTTTGAAGCAATTTCACTTTTCTTCATTTGTATTTTCGTCCAAAAATTTCAAGATTTGTACTTTTTGTTCAATTGAAAGCATGTTTAACTTTAATTTTACTCCTGCCATTGTCATGTATTAACGTTACAATCACTTATGATGGCCACTGACTACACGCGTACAACACTCAAGAACATCCAGGAATGTCCTACTGTGTCCATGAACTTTGCAAACTGGAACAATTTCCACGAACATAGAGGGATGGAAAATGAACGCTGTTCTGGTCACATGGTCTCCTATTCACAAGAAGTGAGTGAGATCAGAAATGGCTCTGAGTGGAACTGGTTCCGAGCAGTCTTGAGTGATGCCATGCTCTCTCAATTCATGCTCCAAGAAAGATTTGCTCGGTCACAGAATACTCCCACCCTAAACGGAATTCTTAGAATGCATTCCTTTCAGATTCTAATAAAAGACTCATCCCCCTAAAGGAAATGAACAATGAACACAAAGACATCTAAACACCTGTTTGTGTAAACGCCTTGCATTTCTCCGGCACAGGAGTCTAATAATTCGAGACAGCAAGGGTTTTGAAGAAAATGCAAGATAACTATGGAAAATACACTGACTTAATGCCTAAAGTGAAGGGAAAAAATATTTTTTCGAGATATCAAGGTTCGACTGTATATATTTCACATCTCCTTCACAAAAAGAAACAACTGAAGTTTGTTCTTTTCACACAAAAAAAAAAAAAAAAAAAAATTGAGAACAGCACTTGAAATTCTGTTCTAGAACACCTGTTGGGAAAAATCATAGACTACTGTAAAAACTATTAAGAAATTTTTGGGGAAAAGTTATTGTTCACTGTGACACAAACTTTCATTCAAAAGCATACGAAAAGTTTCTCTAAGTTTGGGCCCTACTGTTTACAGTTGTCAGTTCAAGAAGTGAAAGTCCTCTTAAACTGACAACTTAAAATGTTATTTATGCTGAACACAGAACCAATCAAAGTTTGAAGTGAGGCTAGAATCTCAAGGATGGAATAATTGCTACATTATACTCTGATTTTCCCCTTCAACTGTTTCCTTTTCAGTTACCTTACCTTGACACCAGCTATCTTCATACACACAAGAGAAGTAATCATTCAGTCCTGATATGATACATTGCAGCAGACTGACTTTGCTTATACCTAAAACTTCAAAGGCACTTGAAGTTGAATATTAATAGACACTTAGTTTATGAAGGTTTAATGGAACAAAACTGCGATAGTCTTTTGTTAGGTATCAAATCTGTCTTTGAATAACTGTTCTACAGTGTCAAGACTTTCATAGCTGCCAACCCTGAAGGGTAAAATACAGAGATTCAGATTTGCGCTAGTGGAGGAAGCACAGAATAGCTTCAACTAGCACAAATATGAATAGTTTTCAGATTTCTAAACTACATCTGCTTAGCTTCAGTTGCTTGGAACTTTCTTGTCCTGGGTGGTGTAATGGATAGCATGCTCGAACGGGCATCAGGGTTAAAAATGGAAGTCATTTCTAATCCTGGATTTTGACGCAGTGCAAGATGAAAATTATGTTAATTTTTAGCAAATTTCTCAGGAGTCATGGAATATTGCTTGTAGTATGATGTACTATTGAAATCATAAGTTCTCTCTCTTGTTATCTGCAGTTTTAGTTTGTGGCAGTCGCAGGGTCTTCTGTACGAACTAGACCTCCATTTTTTCATGTGCTGTGCCTCCTTTATTATCTTTTTCCACATATTTTTCTTGGTCTTTCTACTCCTTTATTTCCTGGCACCTTCATTTCCATTGCTCTTTTTTTGTGTGTGAACTTAGTTTTATTCCTCTCTTCTCAATACATGCTTGGCCCATTTACCAACTCTCTCCTAATTTTTCACTGATTTCTCAAATTTCATTCTTCTTACTTACATTCACACTTCTATATTTTTTTCTTTACATCCCTTTCACTATCTAAGTAAGCATTCTCATTTTTATTTTTTTTTACAGTACCCAATTCTATGATTTACATAAAAGAGCAGATCTTCCAGCTGTTCTGTATGTTTTTTATTTTACTTTTACTCAAGGCTTTCTTGTCACTCCTAACATCTCATCCCATTTATTACAACCTGCTTTCATGCACTTCCTGCCTTTTCCCAGGTGCCATGCGTTTTGTAAGGTTGAGCCCAAGTATTAAACTGTTTTAATTCTATATTAGTTGTTTACTTTCTCTATCAAGTGTAAACACGTCTCTTGAACTAGCTATCATCTCCATTTCTGTCACATTTATCTATTATGTAATTAATAAAATATTTCTCGGCCTCTGCAGCTGGTTCTGATGTAATGAGTAAATCATCAGCAAACATAACACTTCGAAGTGCATCTTTGGTTGCATTCTTATTGAGTGTTGAGTGCATCCAAAATAGTTACAGAAACACAAGGGCTGACTGATCCTTCACGAAGCTCAATCTTTAAGTGAAAATGTTGTTCTTACAACTTCTAGTCTTAATACAGTAGATTCCAGTTAATTGGGACACATCAGGGCTGGTACACTTTGGCCCAATAAAGGGGCTGCCCCAAATATGTGAAGATTTGTCACAAAGACCTCATTTGGGATGTTCTTAAAGAACTGTCCCAAACAAACAGTGCACCGATTTAACCAACTGCCCAATTAACCGGAATCTACTGCAGTTGTTTTTGTGTTTACATCAGAGTTTAAGCTGGCTCAAAAAATGCTGTAGCAAAAATGCTAAAATGGGGAAAAAGTGGTAGCAAAATGCTAAAGAAAGTTAGCCGCTTTTGTCACTCGGAGAATTGTAACATCAACTGAATCTTTGGACATCGCTGGAAAACTAATGTATATGGCCTTGAGGGAATGGCGTAGATGTCATGGTTGACTCAGGTTTAAACTTGAACTTTGAATGGGGGAAGGGATCTAATCCCTCTAGCCTCTATAACTTTACCCCACCCTTTATGAAGTGCTCTAAAATATATAGAAGGTGAGGGGGGGGGTGATTGAGCCAACAGGTGCTGTGAACCTTAAGAATTAAGAAAATGACATTAGTGGAGTGGGAATCTCGGACAGAATTGTAAACTAGTTTTCACAGAAATAGAAAAGTCTGAGCAGAATCTGCTGATGGATTGATATTTAAACGGCTGGTGCTATTTTGCTATGGACACTAATTTTTCTCTCGAATTTTGGATTAAGTCATTGCATTTTGCGAAAATAGTGACCGTAGCTTAATCTCTGGTTTACATACTTGCTTATACCACAGCACTTACCAATTTTTCAAATACTCCTTTCTGTCTTAATGCCCTCAACACTCTATCATATGCTTTCACCACATCTACAAATAAAAGATAGACTCTGTAGATCTAGTATACTAGATCTATGGAGTCTATTTTTTAAAAATATCTTAATTCTGTTCATAATTTAAGCATTTTAGAAGTTACCTATTAGGTCTTGCATAATTTATATACATATAAATTATGCAAGACCTAATGGGTAACTTCTAAAATGCTTAAATTATGAACAGAATTATGATATTTTTTGTGAAGTCTTTCAACATGCTTAAATTACTGAGATATTCTGTGGTTAAAGGCATTTTTACAAAAGCTTGTATATGCCAAGTACTGATTTGTAATGGATATTTAAATATTCTGGCATGTGACTACATATAAAGCACACACATTTTGTCATCTGCTCTCAGCTATCATCTATTGTAGAACCAATGATCCCACATAATGGCAATGAAGCATATGTGGTCTTTTACAATCTCAGTAAAATGCCAAAAAAAAAAAAAAAAGTACATATACATATAGTGCTTCAATAGCACATGACTTCATTGCTCGAGAATGAGGAAATGCTACTTTATCTTTAAGTACACATTTTAACAAAGCTACTTAGTTGCCACTAAATGCCACACACAATATGGTAGTAAACAGGTGATACAGAAATTGTACAAATCGCATTAGTGGAAAGCATATATGAAATAGGTTAAAAAAAGATGTACTACTTGCCCACCTGAAAAATGTACTCACCAACAGCATATTGGTGCATACATTTTTCCAGCTCTGCAATCATTGATATAAATGTTCAAAAACCAAAGTACAGCTGCAAATTAGAGTTACAAAAATTCTAGGTTTACTCAGTATACCAGATTCTGTAGAAGTATTTGCTGCTGAAAATGCATACATAGCACTTACATCACACAACTGAATATCAATATTCAAATGAACAACTTAAGATGATTGATTTTTTCTTTTAAATTGAAAAAGTTTGTGAAGTCTGCAAAAAACCAATACATACAGTTTGGTTTTTTAATGAAAACTTCTGGCAAGCATTTTTTTTCGCTTAGGCTCATGGTTTCAGGGTAAAAATAAACAGGATAACTAATTTAGCTACATTAAACATCAAAACACTTTACTGCTTTAATTACTGAATAAAAACAAAACCTTACGCTTAATAATGAACATTTACCTGGCACCAACAAAATACAAGTCACAAGAGTACATGTCATATGACAGATCACGACCAAACTTTGGTATCCTTGTCCTATAATATGATCCATACTGAACATGAAATTCTACACCACGATCACTCTGAAGAAACACAATCTAAAATGGGGGAAACAAAGAATTGCATATAATTCACATGCAAAATAAATAAATAAATAAATAAATAAATGCAATAATCTCCTGAGGGCACGGAAGAAGAACATACTCACTTTGAGGAACTCTTAACAACCTCTTAACCTGCATTTTGGCACTTTACTTCATTTTTCTACCTAAATACGTGTGTTTCTGATGATGGAAATAACATTAGACATTTTTTTAGTCAGGTAACTTCATTAAAAATATGTCAATCATGCTCAGAAGGAAAGCCAACATCCAATTTGTTAACATCGTCACACATAAGACTACCATAGGCATTCATTATCATCCACAGCTGCCCCTTCTTTTCTAACAGGGAGAGCAAAGCTGTGATGTTACTAGAGGAGGACCAGGAAACTGTCCCGCAATTTGCAAGAACCTATCTTTTTCTAAGAAATGCATTATCATGATTTACTAAACCTAACATGGCTACTAACACCTACCTATGATGGCCACTGGTTTTGCCATGTATGCAATTTAAAAAATCTGGATGCTGGCTTTCCTGCTCAACATATTCTTAACAAAGCTACGTGGAGGGGAAACAAAAGGCTTATGAAATGTTTTTTCTATTACTGGAAATATTTATTTAAGTAACAAAACAAAGTAACATGACAAAAAAGACACATTGGCTGACTTACTCAGAATTCATAAAACAAGTGCATCTGTCTTTTAAAATAAAAAAGTTCAGCTGGTACATAAACTATGTAAATCAAAATATTGTATCAATTTTTTTTTCAATTTCATTTTGAAAATAATAAGGAATTTTGTTATCATGAAAAAGTATTACTAATAACCCAGAGGTCACGCTGCTGGTTGCATTCTTCGCAATCTGCAAAAATAAAAAAAAAATTCATTTTGGCAACATTTGGAAAAACCATTTTGGCCATTACCTTTTTGTAATATTACAACACTTCGGTGAAAAAAAAATCTGGCGAATTGGTTGGCGAAAATTTTAAAAACACCAGAGCAAATGCTGGTAACCAACTATCTTGCTTGTACAGCATTTCATGCCAATGCTGTA
Organism: Macrothele yani; assembly: GCA_039090855.1. Taxonomy (NCBI): domain Eukaryota; kingdom Metazoa; phylum Arthropoda; class Arachnida; order Araneae; family Macrothelidae; genus Macrothele; species Macrothele yani. Next base: position 110,778,868 of record CM076990.1, read on the forward strand.
ATATAATTCACTGACAAATATTTTTACCAGACACATAAGAAAAAGTAAACAATTTCAACAATATTGTACGAATAACAGCCATTCACTCTACACAAATGGTTGAAACTTCAATAGCTAGTGGTCAGTATTTTCATTCCTCATGAGATATTTCGAGACCAGAATACCTGGGTATATTTTTACGGCAGCACAAAGTAAAATAACAGGCATGAAAGTGGTCATGGCAGAAAAAGTTTGAACTTTTCCCACATTGGAATATGCAAAATAATTAACTTTTCAGCATTTATTGACTATATATGCATATATAAAAACTATAAAATTGTCTAACATTTCTTTAAGAATGAATAAGAATTTTATTTTATTTTAGTCAATGTGTTTACATCAAACCAATAATGTCAATCTCACATTTTTTTTATACTGATCTAATTTGTTTTATTGCAATTATTGCATTTCTGAGTCGATCTCAGAAACTCCCCAGATGACTTTCAAAAAGGCGGAATTCCGTTTTTGGTGGAACTCTTTCACCTCTGTAATAATTAACCAATAAATAAAACTGCTCAATACATAACTGGTAAATCCCCTGTCATTTTTGGCATAGCAAGAACTTTCCACGGCATCTGATTCTCCATATGGCAGATTTTATATACACTAGATATAAAGAAACAGAGCAGAAGTCTCAAAACCAGTATTCTTTATAATTCCAAACAAAATTTGATTTTAATCTAGATAATTTTTCAGCATAGGACATCAGACCTAACAAATATGCACGAAGCAAAGGTGTTTGATAAAGTGTCAAGAAAATCGATAGAATCATGACCAATTCTTTACAAAATACTGTTAATATTTTGTAAAGAATTGGTCATGTTGGAGAGATTGCCTTTCTGTATATCTATTAGGGGTGCAACTTAATTATTGGCCACAGGCACAACACGTTGACAGCAAATTATAGCAGATTGAATACATACCTAATCAGGGAAATAATTCCCGTCATGTTGGATACATTTTAGCCATCGGTCAGAGAGATGCCAAATGCCACTGCGGAAAAAGAGGGCTGTTTCAAGTTGATAAAGTCATCAATACTTGTGTGGACCTCCTCGACAGAAGTGAAGTGCGTATCACTCAGGTGATGTTGCAGGGAACAAAAGAGGTGATAATCCGACAGGCAAAGTCTGGAAAATATGCCGGGTGCGACAAAATCTCCCATCCCAGGTCGGTGATCATGTTTAAAGTTGTTTTCGCGGTGTGAGGACACGCGTTATTCTGAAGCTACAGGACTGGCCTTCTGCCCTTGCCGGTGTATGGCCTTTTCGCCTCCATTGAGTCCCTCACACGAATGAGTTGCTGGCAACAACACTCGGCATTGACCATTTCACCAGGTTTGAGCAACTCATAGTGTACAACACCGCGCTGATCCCACCAAATGCACAGCAACAACTTCCTGGCATGATTCGGCGGTACTGGTGGTAGGCTGATCTGGATAAATGCACGATTTGCACCGCTTAGGATTATCGTAGAAGATCCACTTCTCATCACAGGTCAAAATCTTATGGAGGAAATCCGTTTTCTTGAATCTGGAAAGCAAGGACACAGCAACATCGTAGCGCCTAGACTTGTTTGCAGCTTTGAGTTGGTGGGGTACCCAACGACCCTCCTTGTGAATCTTTCCAAGTTTGTGCAGGTGCTTTGCAATGGCTTGCCGTGTTACTCCGATTTCCTGGGTGAGCTCTGACTGTGTAAGACAGGGATTCGCGTCCAACAGTTGTTCCAGTTCCTCATCATCAACTTTCTGTGGCTGTCGTGGACGTCCTGCATCACAGAATCGAAATTTCCCTGCTTAAACCGCTGGAACCACTTCTTAGACGTACTGTAGGACACAGCAGCCTCACCCAAAGCAGCATAGATCATTTGCTGGGCTTCCATGGCACTTTATTTTAGCTGAAACGCGAGCAGGAGGCAATGCCTCAAATGTTGCTTCTCGAACGACATTATTTTCACCGTCAACTTTCGTCCCTTTTGTCACTACAGCTGTGAGCGGTTACGGTTGCCTGGAAAGCTGTTGGATGGTGCTGCAGTCAGCCATTATTGCACACAGCTATTTGCATTTGACGACGTTCTATGATCACCTACGGTTAGGAGCCGAGAATTAAGTTGCACACCTAATATATTCCAAATTTCTGTGATAAGGGAAATATTTTTTACTTCACTGCAGAGTAGCACAATGTACATGTGTGCTGTATGTGGATAGTTTCCAAATTATTAGAAGATTTTAGAGAGTTTTTGCTTGTAGATTAAAAAATAAATAAAAAATGTTATTTACAGTTAATTAAAACACTTACTAGAGGCTTTACTCAGATTAATGTACTCAATTCTATTTTAACTTGAAGAATGCTCAATTATTTTTTACATCTTCTGAGTTCTTTTGTTTTTACAGACACTTTCTGGCTTCTCGATTTTATCAAGGCATGTAACAAAAGTTTATGTGAACTGTATCAAAAGTTTCACTTATACAGAAAGATTTTAAATGTTATTGTGAAGTTCCTCTTGCAGCTGCCAGTTATTAAATTAAAATATTTTGCTTTCCTCTTGCAGCTGCCAGTTATTAAATTAAAATATTTTGCTTAAGTATTTCATAAGTTTACTTTTTGAATTAAGTTGTTGAAAATGCTATTTATAATTTTTCAAGATTCATTAATGGAACTGTTTTTCTAGATATTAAAATTTTCTTTATTTAGTCTCTTGTTTTAATGAGGTTCATAGTCCAATATTTTAATTTTTGCCATAGACTCATTTCACACACATTGCTGCACATTCAATTGTAATGTACTTATTTTGTCCTCACTGGAATCTGTAATGTTCTAATAATTCACATACATACATACATACATACATACATACATACATACATACATGCATACATATCACTAAGCTGTTCTCTGGGATTCAGAGGTTAGCTCCATAAAGAAAAACAAACTACGAGATAAATTTGAATTGATTATGTACTTACTGTTGCCATATCAAACTTCTCCATTTACAGTGATCTTGACATACAACTCGGGCTTCACCGACATCCATCACACGATGCACACAAGATCTTCTATACTTCATACTCATGATCTTTTTCTCATGCAGACACTCCTGAATCTGATCGTCCCATGACTTCCTTGGCCTCCCTCTGCCTTTCCTTCCTGCCACTTGGGCTAAAAAAAATTTCTTAGTAAGCATCTCATCACTCATTCTTTCAACATGCCCAAACCACCGAAGCACATTAGTCTCCACCTTGCTAACAATATTTTGCTTCACATTACACAACTGCAACACATCTTCATTCCTTACACAATTAGGACGAGTCTTCCCACACCCCCACAAGTAATTAGCAATTTATTGTTTTATTAATTTTTCTTTAAATTATCTTGTTCTATTGTTAATGTGGTTCGCGCTTTGTGGGTTTGCAGTAAGTTTTCTGTTTCAATGGTTTTGTACACAGATACATTTTATTTTTATACAACTCTGTTTCACTGATATTTCTTTTCACATAAAATATTATTGTACAAAATTATAACCTTAACTGAATTGCCTGTAAGAAGATAAACAATGCACACAATTTATATGCAAACATTTGTTATTATAAAAAGCAAGAGTTTCTTTTGTAAAATTTTAAGCTACTCTTAAAATCTGTGAAGAAATACAGTAGTTCTCTCTATGTATACATGGAGTTAAAAAAAAACAATGTATTGCACACACATACACATACATGAATGTACATATTTTTTGTTTTAGGGTCAAATATACTCATTTCTAGATATTGAAATTTTCTTTACTTAGTAATGACCAACCATGGGCAATTGCTGGTCTATATAGCATTCACCCATCCCTAATTTTTGGCTACTAGTCACAAAAGGGGAGACCCAATGCTACAAGACCAGCAGACGTGCCAACCTTCAAAATCTAAAAATCAGGAGATTTTTTACAGCTCATAAAATCACATAAACACTATTTTTTATTGACATTTTTCAGATGCAGGAGCAATTTTCCAGAAGTAGTATTATTGGTACATAGCATTTTTAATGTTTAAAAAGTTATTCTAAATGTAGACTATGTTTATATACAAAATAAAAAGCATAGTGAAAATAGTTGTCAACCAGATACAATTAATAGCATTAATAATTAATACAAGATATGTACTTAATTTTTGATACATTATTTAATCATAATTAATCTTTATCCTTATTTAGTGAACGTACAGTAGCCAATTTAGCTCTCCTTAACAAAGATCTACAAAAGTTTTGTTAAAAGCATTTTTCTTTCATTCTGGACTTAACTGTCAGCAGTTTTTCCAGTGTAGGAACAGAGAGAGAGACTGAGGCATCTGTTTTTTTTTTTTTTTTTTTTTTTTTTTAATTGGAGGTTTAACGACCACCGTGAGCAACTCAATGGGCTATAAGCAGTTGCCCTTCCCTAATTTAGGGTCACTGGTTCCAGGGAAGGGAGAGAGCCAGTGCCGTAAGACAAACACAACATCCATGCCTCACCGGGATTCGAACCCGGACCCCTGTTCGGACGAATGATCAGAGGCCATCACTTAGACCACTGCGCCACCGGGGCGGCCAGAGGCATCTGTCAAAACAAATGTGGAAGTGTCAAGCTTTCTTCTTGGTTGGAGGTTTAACGACCACAGTGAGCACCTCAGTGGGCTATAAACAGTCGTCCATCCCTAATTTAGGGCCACTGGTTCCAGGGAAGGGAGAGAGCCAGTGCCGTAAGACAAATACAGCATCATACTTGCCAACTTTGGAAAATGTGCATCAGTAAAACTTTTGCGCGAACGCCATACCACAAAACAAAACATAATTATATTAATAAATATGCAGTAAAAATCTCTGCATATGCCACAATAACTAAACTAGTATTATCTGTGTTTAAAATAAAAATTTAAAAAACCATAAAATAAAATCTTAATTTTGTTCAATGTTAGCCTTGCAAACCTGTGGTGTTTCAATACTAAACTAAAATGTTCATTTGCTGGTATCTTTGTTTCCCTTCCCATTTTTTTATTATCGTCTTTTTTTTAATGCCCTTGGATGACAATTTTATCCATCATAAATGCATGACAGCTTTCACTATTTTAGACAAAAGATGAACAGTGTAACTTTGAAAATATAAATACTTTTGAACACCATGCATCAATTTTTTCAAATTTTTCAGCTTCATCACTACCGTTTTCGGACCCCACCCCCGTTTATCAAACTGAAATGCAAAACTTTGGGGGGGGGATATTTAAGAATACGGGATACATTACATGTTCTGATCATTGTTGGGGGAAAAAAATCACAGTTACAAGGGATATCTTTGCTACGTCCAATTTCCGTTTTCGGACATTTTCCCTCCATTTTCAAGTTGAAATACAAATATTTATGAAATAAAATATTTAACAAAACTAAGCAGAGGAAACATCATGTGAAAAATAAAATTACGATTACGGGAGAAATCTTCACTGCGTCTAACTTTCGTTTCCGAAAGTTTTGAAAGACGAAACTTCCTCTTTCGAAAGTTTAGAAAGTTTCAAGCGGAAAACATTTTCCACCACTACTAATTGCCCCAAAATTTCTATTCAGTTATGCATCGATCTCGTGGATAACCCAAATTATGACGGAAAGGCAGAAATTCCGCGAAGCCTCATGCCTAAAGATTACAGCGAAATTTTTTCGCCCTCGAAATTCCGCTTTCGGAAACTTTTCCTCCAGTTTCAAATTGAAATACAAATATTTACGGAATGAAATGATATATAACAGCAATACTGGACAGAGGCAACATCACAGGAAAAAGAAATTACGATTACGGAAAAAAATCTTTATTTCGTTTACTTCCGTCTCTGAAAGACGAAATACCGTCCCGATGTGTATTTTTACAAATTGGTAAAATTCTTCGATGAGTAGTTTTATGCCCCGAGAAAAATTCCTGACGCATACTTTTACGCGGCAAGAAAAATTCCAGATGCGTATTTTTACGTGTTGATAAAATTTCGATGCGTAATTAGATTACGCATTTTGGAGAACTCTGGTCGGTACGTCACTTGATCACTCCAGTGGAGAGAGAGAGCTACCCAAGGAGACGCCACAAAGCAGAGCCATCATTATACTTGATGGCTTCGCACGAAGCCGGCGAGTCAAAGATGACATCATTGCGTAACACTGTGCTCGTAAGCTCAGGTAGAAAATCTAAATGGATAGTTGCAGGAGATTGAAATATTTCGATTGAGCAATCGAAATACTAAAAAATCCATAAAAAGACTTCTATCCGTAAATCAGTAATATTAAAAAGAAATCCGTAAAAGTTAGCAAGTATGCAACATCCATGCCCCACTGCGATTCGAACCCGGACCCATCTCGGACAATTTGTCGAAAGCCGGCACTGAGTTTCACAACTTGATTATGCAGCAAAGACAATAACAGCTAATATGTAAAGAAGAAACAAACTGCCAAAGATATGGCATAAAATAAAACATTAAAAACCGCGAAAGTGGAAGGAAAAATCTCCCGCAAAATGTAAGCAGAAAGGAATGAGAAAAAAAAAAAAAAATTTGCAAACTAAGTAAGTGTACACAAAATGCTACAATAGAAGATAAAATAAAGCTGACAATAACAGATTCACAACTAGAGATGAACAAAGCAGCACATTAATCCACAAAATGCGACGAAGAAGGGAAAAGAGACAAACATGGTGCAAAACAAGAAATAAAAATATCCACAGTAAACTGAAAAGCACTCCCCAAAACTTTGAAGAAAACATAAACAGAGCTCGCAGCTAAGAGCGGAGAGACGTGAAACGATAAGTAGGTCACAGCTGGCGCGTGCTTGTGTTTGTAACCAACATAAAATAGACCACCGCGCCACCGGAGGTGGCTTTCTTTTGCAGATATAAGAGGAAAAGTATGATATTGATGACTGTAAATGACATTCTGCATCGACGCAGAAAGAAAAGATTTCACAAGCAGTTCGAAATCTTTTTCTTCTGCGTCGATCCAAGATAGAATTTTGATAGAATTTTGACCATCGTAATGGCTAATTATCGGCAAAAATCGGGAAAATTTGGCATTTATCCGGAGGGCAGGAGGGATGGCTGAAAATTCGGAGTCTCCCGCCTAAATCCGAAAAGTTGGCATGTCTGGACCAGGCTTCAAACCCAAGCACATTTGGATGAACAATCAGAAAACAGAGCTTAACCCACAAAACCACCAAAACTGGCATGCGTGTGTGCATAAATACACATTTACACACACTATTTTTGGGCATCCACCCCCAAACATTAATCCCGGATACGCGCCAATCAAGAATTGATTTCTGACATTCATACCTGTCAAGATAAAAAAAAAAAAAATCCACAGCTTATCTACCAAATTTGGCCACTCAATGTAGTGCTACAGTCTACAGATGGCAGCATGTCAGGGCTCACTCCTCTCTGTCAAGCAGGAACTTGTGAGCTCTGCACATTGTGTTTTCTGTGTATTCTGTTACTTCAAGCAGGAAACCGTCAGCTGCAATATCATATTTTTGTGCGTGCTCTATTAAGATGTGGAATTGTAGGCATTTTTATGAAGCCGAAGATGTGTGTAGGAATTAGAATACCAGAGCTGCTTGGTGCAAAAGACATGGATTACTGAACACTGATACCATGAAGATTTCCTTGGGCCACCCCTAGTGGATTTTTCTCGTCATCTACTTCAATTCATGTGTAGGAAGAAGCATGTTACAGGAAAGAAAGAGCAGTGTGCCTGGACACTTGGGACATGGTTTCTGATGTACTGTTTTCCCAAAGGATTGTCCAACAAAGACACAATCGAAGAATCATCCCTGGGCAATATTATTACATTCTCTGAGACAGTCAGCGACTGATATCAGTACTTCAGAGAACTTACCTCAGAGTTCATGATAGCCTGCCCATCTGATGTGGAAAGGCTCAGCGATGAAGGGGTGATCATTGGAGTGGATCAGGTGAAGGTTGATAAAGTGGAAGAACAACTGTGGTACCCTCATTGAGAAAACCTGAATCCATGGGATATCTAAACAGGATTCAAAGCAGTTCAGGATGGAGATATGCCCTGACAACAACTGCTCAGCCATGACATGGCTGCTTCTGATCCAGAAGAATATGGAACTTTGAACTATCATCACAACTAATCAGTGGGCTGCACATTGAAACCTTCCCAGCATTAGATTCCAACATCTCACAGTAAATTACTGCCTGAATTTTGTTGATCCTCTTACAGGGGCTCACATTCAAGGTGTGGAGAGCAATTGGGGTCCACTGAAATGGAAGCTCACAGAAGCAATATGGAAGACCACATTCTGGAATATTTATTCCAATGGAATGCCTTTCGCCTTTCCTCAGAGTACTGCTTTGAGACATTAGTTTTCATCATTAGGCAGTTCTTCACTGGGAGATAAGCAATCTAGTTGATTTGTTTGTTCGACAGCTTTACATTCACGAGAGAAAAAAATATCCTGTCACAATAAATATTTTTTACAGTAGAGAGACAATTTACATTTATGATGGCCCTTTTAATGGCCAGCTAAATCACTATATATACAGTAAAACTTGTCAAGTTAGACACCTCTTTTTGTTGGACACTTCACTAAGTTGGACACAGTTTGGTTGAACTGAACAAACTCACATGTTTTCATGTATGTAATACTCTCTAACTTGGACACCTCTCTATCTTGGAAGTTGGATGCTATTTACATGCTAAGGTGGACAAGTTCCTTGAAATTAACTTTTGTGTATTAAGCATGAAAGAAGTCTCCTGCTTCGTTATTGTGTGCACAGGCAGTTAAGTGTATACAGAGGCCATTGGAAGGCCATTAGTGTATGTCCTACCCCTTTTGACCTTCATTATTTATCCCCAGGGACAATCACTCAGTTGTTGTCACTTCTAGGAACCTCTTGATACGCTCCCAGCTGTGGGAAGGATACTCTCAGAAACCTCCAGATTCATTCTTGACTGTTGAGAAAACTATTCTGACATTACTTTTCCAAACAGTAGAAATGATTACTGCATCAACTTGGCTGTATCAATTAAGCATAAAATATATGCATAGTCATTGTTATGGAAATATATTTACGTGGTTTTCTTGATTTCTGATTTTAGTATGTAAGTATACACAGAGTGGCCACTTTATTATGACCACCTGACAGTTTTAAGCAAATGAGCTATGGCTGCACGCTGTTGCCACCAGAGGGCGAAGCTAGCATAAAAAGAGAAAGCTTAGTGCTTGCGACAGTAGTAGAAGTGATTTTTGGGTGACGAGACGAGATGGGTAAAAAATGCGATTTGACGGACTTTCAACGTGGGATGATTGTAGGAGCTTGGAGCCATGGAGCGAGTAACACCGAAACTGCCGCATTCGTGAAATGTTCCAGAGCAGCTGTTGTTAAAGTGTTTAAAGACTGGACTGTCAGCCAAAAAACTGGGTCTCTAAGTGCAACAACGTGTGGTCGTCATCGACTAGTGACTGCTCGGGCGGAACGGAGAGTGTCCAGACTGGTAACAGACAACAGAAGGGCAACAGTGCAGCAAATTACAGACCATCTTAATCAAGGATCCCCTCAAATGATCTCTGCACACACACTGTTCGCCGTACACTGCATCGGATGCGATATGGCAGCCAAAGGCCTGTTCGAACACCTTTGCTGTCTGCAGTTAACTAGAGAAAAGGTCTCCAGTTCGCACAAAGATTGGACAGTCGATAATTGGAAACAAATTATGTGGTCCGATGAATCACATTTTTAGTTGCACCCTGCCGATGGCCGAGTGAGAATTTGGCAGAAACAGCACGAAAGCATGGATCCCAAATGCATTGCTACAACCTTTCAAGCTGGTGGAGGCAGCGTTATGGTTTGGGGAATGTTTTCCTGGCATGCTTTGGGCCGTTTAATTCATGTTGATCAGCGTCTGACTGGCATATCATATCTAAACATCGTTGCGGACCAAGTGCATCCTGTCATGTGGATGGTTTATCCTAATGGTGATGGCTACTTTCAACCAGGGGTGCAGAATATGTCCGAACACGTGAACAAGGTTCGGCGGTAATTAAGGCAGCTCTGGGTAAATTTTTGCCCGAGGGTAAAATAATAGTAATAATAAAACGAAAAATTGACTTATTAACAATGAATATAACGTGAAAAATAGGAGTAATTTACTTCACAGTAATAAGATAAGCGTTTTGAAAAATGTTTAGTTTTGAATACAAGAGGTTATAACGCTGTGACGTACTGCAAACTGCTGCTCGCAAACGATTCACAGAGCCTAAATTACTTTACTAATGCCAAGGTGGAGACAGCATGGTGCGAGTAACAAGTACGATGCAACCGCTAATCACGATAATAAATGCCTCCGAAACTAATGGGCCGCTCCCGTAGCAAAGTCGTTTAAGTGATGGCTTCTGATCATTCGTCTGAGATGGGTCTGGATTCGAATCCTGTGAGGCATGGATGCTGTGTTTGTCTCATGGCACTCGCTCTTGCCCTTCCCAGGAACCAGTGGCCCTAAGTTAGGGACAGGCGACTGCTCATAGCCCACTGAGTTGCTCTAGGTGATCGTTAAACCTCCAATAGAAAAAAAAATAATAATAATGGCAGCGAATGTGTCACAGGTGCCGATTTGAAAAATGATTGGGGGTTTTGGACATTTTAAAGCAAATGACCCATGCATTTTTCAAAGGATTTAAGACAAATTCAAATTTCATTCAGTAAAATTATCTGGCACAATTAGAAGCCTGGAATGCTAGAATGAAATAAATTATAATTAATTACAGAATTTTTTAGCTGTTTATTTTTCAGCCTCTCTGCCCCAGGTTATTCTTGATTCGCCTGTTCTTCGTATGTCAAAAGTTAATGGGTTCCGCCATTTCAGGCAAGGCCAGAATTCTTGATTCGCCTTTTCCTGTCTTGCCTAAAACTAGAGAGAAGGGATTCACGTGGAGCACTAAATCTTTCGTGCGTTAAAAAAAGAAAAAGACAATTTTTTTCGTGAGAAGAAAAAAGCTAGTTATTCTTTGGAATAAATATTATGTTTTTTTTTTTTGTTTTTTTTTTGTTTTTCAAATTTTTAAGTAATCGGCTTTAAGGATAGTTCTTGATCATCAACATATAACCTAATAATCGCTTAAACTTGTATGAAAATCCGCTACAGTTTTGGGGAAAATTTCAGACGAAAAAAATGTGTTCTGGAGAAATATTGGGCCCTGAACATTTTCTGCACCCCTGCTTTCAACAAGATAATGCATCCTGCCATAGTGCTCATATTGTACAGGATTGGTTTCAAGAACATGCCGGTGAGTTTACCTACAATCTCCAGATCTCAACCCCATTGAGAATTTGTGGGATGAAGTTGAACGAGCCATCAGACAGCTGGATCCACTACCCTGCAATCTCACACTCCTGGAAAGTGCTATTCATCAAGCATGGTCTCAGATTCCACAAACAACCTATCAACATCTGGTGGAGTCCATGCCACGAAGAATTGACGCAGTATTAAAGGCAAAAGGTGGCCCAACGAAGTACTGAGGGGGTGGTCATAATAAAGTGGCCACTCAGCGAATAAATTTTATAGAATCATACATTACATGTATAGCAAGAATTACATTGCATGTGCAGCACTTCTTAATGCTATATTGCTCAGTGATTTATAATAGTAATTACAGTATTTAATTCAAACCATCTGTTTTCCACATTATAAAGAGTCTTTTGATATGCTTACTTAAAAAAAAAAAGGAAAAAAAAAAGAAGAAAATTTCATGATATCATACTGTATATCTTGGACACCTCCCTAAGTTGGACACGTTTAAGAGGAAATATTGGTGTCCAACTTACACAGGTTTTACTGTAGTTCCTTTTAAGGTACTTCCACAACATAATTAATTGCACTTGATAAAGAGCCAACCTACAGCCATTTATTTAGTTGGGTTTTTTTGTTGTTGTTTTTTTTAAAAAAAGACCCACAAATGGGCTCAATTCAGAAGAATTACCTAATACACTGCAACATGATGGCACAAAGCTATCACCACACAACAGCTTTTAAATAGCTTCACATGCTTACACATCAAAAGAGCAATGCATTGTATACACCAGCCTGTGTGGGCCTACCTTTCACCCTCACAACAGCAGCAGTACATCATGGCATAGATTCTACCATGTGTTGGAAACGTTTAGGTGGTATTGTGACCCACAAAGCCACAATATCTGTCCATAAAGCACCAAGAGTTTTCATTGGTGGGTTCTGAGCTCGAATGCAATTCTTTACTTTGCCCTACAGAGGCTCAACTGAATTCAAATCTGGTGAGTAAAAAGGCTATTTCAAAAGTGCAAACTCATTGGAATGCTTCTTCAACGTCTTTTGCCAAATAAGAGATGGGGCATTGTCTTGCTGAAAGAAGGCATCCTGCTATGGGAAATGGATGGCAATGAACTGGTGATCAGAGAGCACATGAACAGGTTTGTGCAGTGATGGTGGTCTCAACACATATAATGGGCCTCACATACACATACTTTGACTTGACAGTTAGGGTATATGGCCTCATGTGATGTTCACCAAACATGCACCCTCCAGTCAATGTCTTGTAGTTGGAACCTCAATTCATCATATCATCTATTTTCTAGTCTTCTATGGTTCAGGGGCAATATTCCTTTGACCACTGCAGCCTCATACCTTGGAGACATGCTGTTTGTTCACAAGGGTATTTGATTTTGATGTCAGCTGCAATGGAAAACTTGTGCTGTTGTACATCAGTCTTCGTACAAACCTTCTTAGTGCTGTTTCTTTGAATGCCAACATTACCCTCTCCACTGTGAGTGACCCTCTGTTCTAATGTGGAAGAGGTAATGCTTACCTCAAACATCAATGCCCCCATTTTTCTCAGTGGTAGCCAATTTTGATGTAGTCCTGGTATACATGGTTAACAGTCACACAGAAATTTCACACAATCTCAGCAGATGTGGAGATGGAGCAGTGCTGAGTTCAGGCTCAATTTAATGGAGCCTAGGCCTGAAACCATGACTAACCTGTTCAGGCATTAATAAAAAATAATTTCTTTTTTCACACTTCCCCTCCCTCCTCCCCCTGCAATTAACAGCTGTATTTCTCAACTGGGGAGTGGAAAAGGGAATTCTTATCTGTTTCTATATAGCCTCAAACTTTCTTTGGCTATTCAGTTCCTCCTGAAATATTTCTGGAAGTTTGGCATCCAGAATGATTAGGAAGCACTAAAGATTAAAACTGGTGATTTTTTTTTAAGTGGCCATTGGCCAGTGGGTGGCAAAAATCTGGTGGCCACTTTCCTTACGGCTATTTCATATTGTATACACATTTTATCACTGCACTGTATACCTTTTCATTTATTTAGACAGTTAAATTTAAGCTTAGTAGTTACAAGGGTCCACTGTCTATTGCAATTAAATGAATAAATATAATCTTAAAAGTTATATTTTTCTTCAACCACATTTTCTAGCCAGTTATTATTGGAAAGATAATTTCATTTTTATTTGGTCTCTCGCTATGTTCACTAATATAATCTCTCAATCTCTCCACCATAAATTGATAGCAGTGGATGGGTAAAAATTTTCAGGCAATTTACTTACTTTGGCTTACTTTATTTGCTGTCTATTTTCTGAAGTCATTTTTTGCCTGAACATTGTCTTGTCGTCAAGAACATTGCCCACAATGCTTGGGTTCTCTTAAATTTTGCATTGCTTGGCATAATGGTCAGCAGTATTTCAACAATTTGTGCTGTGACCTTCATGTACTAAAAATCGCTTGTTTTTAGTTCTCTAGCAGTTTTTGGTGAGTTATTGATGGTCAAAAATGTTCAGACATTATGTTTCAAAGCTACTTCCATTCTGCTAAATTTTTCTTTTCATTCCATTAATTTTTGGTTACGTTATTCTTGGTATCAAAATGAAAACTGGTTGTATGTATAGCTTTCAAAAATGAAAAATAGCAGAATCATTTTGTGGTACTGTGTGATTGCCAGTACAGAATCATAGCCATGCGTCTACAGAGATGCCAACCTGTTTCAGATATTTTCAGCAGTACTCGTACAAATTTTCAGTAGTTTTGGCCATTTTTCAGTAGTCATACCAAAAAGAATACTGTATATACTTGCGTATAAATCGAGAAATTTGGGACGAAATGAGAGCTTCAAAGTAATGGGGTTGACTTATACGCGGGGTCTAAAAAAATTGTAAGTCCAAAAGTTCTTCCCGTGAGGCAAAAGGCAATCCATCCCAAAAGAAATTAAAATGCCAATGCGGTATTAATTACGAAATCGCAACCTCCGAAAGAAAAAAAAAGAAAGAAAGAAAGAAAAATCACCGATGTGGTAGAATTACGAAATCACGACCCTCCGAATTTCTCCGCGCTTTGAAAAGTATCCTCTCTCCTGGCTTTGTGCATCCACAGCGCAGTCACAGCCGCGCATAGAAAGCTCCACCTTTCCGACTACCAGTTGATTGCGCTGACCTTCGACGTAACGGAGCCATGCGACAGCCAGTGTTAGGTGTTGCTTGTTCTTAATCGCCCGTGTGTTTCTTGTTCTTAATCGCACGTGTCTCGCTTCTCCTATTATGGGTGACACGGATTGTGTAAAGAAACGGATGTCCTATAACGCAGGATTCAAGTTGAAAGTGGTTTCTTTTGCAGAAAATACTAATAACTGTGCTGCTTTACGTCAATTTGGCATTAACGAAAAACTGATTCGAGATTGGCGTAAAAAAAAAACGGACTTGGTGAAAATCCCAAAATCGCAAAAGGCGCTACGCTGTGGAACGACATCTTTCCCAGAGCTGGAAAGTGTCTTGAATTATTGGATTGTGGGCTGCAGACAAAATGGTTACATTGTAACGCGAACTGGTATACGTTTGCGAGCAATGAAGCTCGCAAAAGATGAAAAGTTTGCAGCCGCAAATAACACTTTTCGTGCCTCACTAGGTTGGTGCACAAGGTTCATGAACCGCTATGGGTTGTGTCTACGCCAGCGCACCAAAATTGCACAAAAGTTACCTCGTGACCTCGAAGCAAAGATAATGGAATTTCAAAAGTATGTAATTCAAAAGAGAAAAGAGACTGCTTTTGAACTTTCCCAAATAGGGAACATGGATGAAACCGCCATGTGTTTCGACCTTCCTGGAATAAGACGGTGAACCAAAAAGGGCGAAAAAAATATCTTGATCAAAACGACTGGCCACGAAAAATCCAGTTTCACGGTTGTTCTTTTCTGTTTGGCCGACGGCAGTAAGCTACCTCCGGTAATTATTTTCAAATGCAAAACTCTGCCGAAAAGCGTTGTCTTTCCGTCTGGTGTGCTCGTTTGTGCCCATGAAAAAGGATGGATGAACGAATCCGGAACAATTGACTGGTTAAAGAATGTTTGGAACAAAAGGCCAGGTGCACTTTTGAGGAAACCTTCTCTTTTGGTGTGGGATATGTTTGTTGCACACCATTGTGCAAAAGTGAACAAAACTGCAGAAAATTCAAAAACAACTCTTGCTATTATCCCAGGTGGGTTAACATCTGTTCTTCAACCACTAGATGTCTGCCTTAATAAGCCCTTCAAGGACAATGTACGGAGGTATTGGGCAAATTGGATAAGTTCCGATTTGCCGACTGAAACCAAGGGCGGAAATCTAAAGAAGCCGGATATCGTTTTGATTGCGCGATGGGTCAAGGATGCTTGGGATGCGATACCTGCGGAAATGGTCGTGAAGTCATTCAAGAAATGTTGCATTAGTAACAAACTTGATGGCACAAAGGATGATGAGATTTTTATGAATGATGATGACAGTGATTCTGATGACACAGGCATAGATGGGAATACTGATGTTTATGATGACGCGCCGATGACGGAGAAAGACTTTTTCGAACTGTTTGGCGAGTCTGACTCGGAATAGGATTTTGAAGGGTTCCGATGAAGTTTTTGGGTATGCAAATTAAATTTAGTATTATATATATAATTTTTTTCGTTTTCAAATGTTTTTGAATAAATTCATTGAAATTTTTTTTTTTTCTCATTCCGGGTTTTTTCCCTCTGAAAGTGGGGGGTCGACTTATACGCGAGTATATACGGTAATTTTAACCGAAGAAAACATAACATGTTATTACTCATTTGATTTAATTACGTAGTATTTTTTACTTATTCACTTATATATATACATGAAAATCTGTATCAAAATATTTGAAATTTTTCACATGGAAAATAATATATACCATGACAAATATTTTTTTTTACAAACAAAAAATTTATTAAACAGCTTTCTTTAGTGATTTGGCTATACATTGTTTTGCAGATTTGAGTTTCTCAGCAGAAAATATTTCTTCATAACACACTTGTCCAGAGGAGAACGTATTCATTTTTGCAATAAGAAGTGTTTTTACAGTTTCTAAACCTAAATTAGGTCAGAAATGGGTTTGATTCTTTTGCAAAAACTCTCTCACTCGCAGTATTCGAGTGAGGAACTACAAGTATTACAAACATTACTTTCGGGAGAATAGTATACTTAACAGCTCCATTACAGCCTCTTAATTTTGAGATTTCTGACCAAGTGACATCTATTCTATCTGTGTTTACTATGGTCTCTAATTTGTTAGCTTGATAACAAGCAAATTCAACTTCCAGTATATAAAGTTCATTTTCAGTTTTAAATGGAAAGAGCTCCACTATATATAATACAAAAGTAAATGATGTTCTGGCTCTAAGTGAAGGATCTGCTACTTCTGCATGTTTTAAGAATTCATCATAGATCAGTATCTTTTCTTGAATATAAGAATATCCTTCAACGTAAGATTTTCTGACAAATGTATATAACTTAGATAGGCCTAGTTCATTTTTATTTAAAATTATTTCACTTTAATACACTGAAGAGCAATTGAATTAGAGATATCTGTATAGTAGCGTGTAGCACCATCTTTCACCCTGATGACGGCGGCGATTCGTCTCGGCATGGACTCTACAAGACACAGGAAGCGTTGGGAAGCCATACAGATCCACGACCCCTGAACAAGCTCCCACGGATCACGAAGATTTGACGGAGGGGATCAGACCGTCAGAGCCTCGAACATCTCTCTCGATGGCATCCCAGATGTGCTCGATGGGATTGAGGTCAGGTGAACTAGCTGGCCAAGGAAGTGAGGTCATGTCGGTGGAGTGTTCATCCAACCATTCGGATACAATTTAGGAGAGATGGCATGGTGCATTGTCTTGTTGCAGGATGAGGTCCACAGTGGGATGTTGAAGACGCACAAACGGGAGCAAATGGTCGTCCAGGATATCCCAGTAATGTTGACCTTAGAGGGATGATGTCACACGTACCAGGGGTCCCATTTCAGTCCACGTAAACAGTCCCCAGACAAGAATACCACCTCCACCAGCTTGAAGAGTACCCTGCTGGCAAGAAGGATTTATCGCTTCACGTGGTTTGCGCCATACTCGTATCCTGCCATCTGCATGTACCAACGTGAATCTCGACTCATCAGTCCAGGCAACATTTTTCCACATGTCTAGGGTCCAGTGGCGATGTTCTCGCACCCGTGCTAATCTTTACACCCTGTGATGTGCGGTCAGCAGCGGTACCCTCGTGGGACGATGGCTTCTGTACCCCATAGCGAGGAGATGGTTCTGGATGGTGTGGCTGCTTACACGTTTTTGTGCACCAGCTATAAATCGCTGAGTGATTTCTTGTGCTATGGCCCATCTATCCGCTGTTACAATGCGAGCTAGCTGACGATGACCCTGCTCATCCACACGCTGTTGCCCACGGCAGTTGGCCCTTGCAGGGATGGTTTTACCAGATTTGGTGTACTCACGGTGCACCCGTGACACAGTGGCTTGTGAAAATCTCAGTGCCTGCACAACTTCCGCGATGGAGTGACCTATTTGTCGGGCCCCGACAATTTGCCCACGATCAAATGCGCTTAGATGCTTCGTCTTATCCATACTGTGTCCGACTCTTACTGATTCCCGTCGTATCACTCCTTATATTGTCGGATTGCTGCATACGTCATGTCGTTTCCGTTTACAGGGCTGCCCACAGCGCCACATTTGCATAACACCAGCTGTTTCTAATTCACTTGCTGTTCAGTGTAATTCCCTACCTATTTCTTCACCACTTTTCTTTCTTCTTCCCCTTTTATTACCTCAGATGACAATAATTTAAATCCATCATGATTGAAAGAACTTTCAGCCTGAGGACCATGAATGCACGATATCAAAGCTTTTGCTACTTTGGATAAATGGTGTGACTTTCAGAATATGAAAACTTTTGAAAATCATGCATCAATTCTAACAAATTTTCAGTCTGTCACTTCTGTTTTTGGAAAATTTCCCCTCCCTTATCAAGCTTAAGTGCAGACATTTATGGGGGACAACACAGGATAGTGAGAACATCGTGAGAAGAAAAAAAAAATGCGATTACGGGAGAAATCTTTGTTCTGACCGTCTTCCGTTTTCGGAAACTTTTTCCTCCATTTACAGGTTAAAATGTTGTAATTGTGGAATAAAATGATATTTAAGAACAATACTGGGCAGAAGAAACAGCATGAGAAATAAAAATAAGGTTACGGTAAAAATCTTTGCTGTATCTAACTTCCGTTTTCGAAAGTTTCGTAAGACGGAATCTCGTCGTCAAACGAAAAATGAATCCCCCCACCATTATCCCCCCTTCCGCTCCAAATTTCTGTTCAGTTGTGCATTGATCTCGAGAATCCCCAAAATGATAACAGAAATGGTGGAAGTCTTCGAATCCACGGAAGAATCTTTGCCTGAAGACTAAAGAGAAATCTTCGCGCCATCTTAACTACTTCCGTTTTTGGAAATCATTGCCCAGTTTCATACTGAAATACGAACATTTATGCAATAAAATGCCATTTAATAACAATATTGAGAACAGGCAATATCGTGAGAACAAAGAAATTACGATTACGGGAAAAATCGTCACTCCATTTAACTACAGTTTTTGAAAGTTTTGAAAGACGAAATATCATCTCCAGGCAGAACCCCCCCCCCCCTTTCTCTTCAGTTCTGCATCAATCTTGAGAAAGACTCAAATGATGACAAAAAAAGCGGAATTCCATGAATCCGCGGAAGAATCTCATATATGAATATTATGTTCTATTTGAAAGCAAACAAATAAGCTCAGCTTTAATTGCATTTGCAGTATCATCCTTAGTAAAATAACTGGTAACAATCTTTGTTTTTGCTGCAGCTGTCAAATACTCCGTAAGTTTTTTGGAACGCATGTGACAATAACAGTCATCTACAATGTCATGCGCTATGTTGAAATCCTTTGAGCACAATGCACAAAATGCCATACTTTCGGATAATTTTGATTGTGAAGGCAAGGAAACTCCATAGCATACGATGCTTTAAACTTCTGGCAGTTCTTAGGTATTTTCGCTACTGCTTGTGGTGTTGCTTCATTTGATAACGTTCGCTCCCTGGAATCTGTATTTTTTATTTTCAGGAACGAAAACTAAACAGAATTAAATCGTTTTCATAAAACAATGTTACGCAGCACCAAGTCAGAGTCAGTTCACATAAGAACGAAATCCAAACATACTTTTCTCCAACGTCGAGAAAAAAACTTCAAAATATTAATTACTGACATGAATGGCCGATGCACACATAAAAAACAAACTCCGATGCCAGGCAATGACACTCACTTTCGGCACTAAACAATTTTCAAAAGCTCGGCACTGCGCTAGCGCATTCATGAGACCAGTGTTCTGACCCAAACTCCACCCATAGTACCAATGTGAGCAGCGCTAAAAGTCCCCAAAATGTTGCATGCTGGGGAGGGAGGGTTTTCACTTAGAATGACTCAGCACAAGGCCACACTCATCGAGTGCTGGTCACACAAGATCTAAGCAGCCTTGAGAAGCAGAACTGGAGGTGCAGGCATCATCGCAAGCAAGACGAATGACGGATCGTCAAGTGCCCGCCGTTGCGTTGGGGGAAAGGCAAACAAAATAAAAATTTATAACTTTTGTTAATTTTCCGTAGAAAAAATCGCAGTTTTCCGTATTACAAGAGCTATTTCGTAGGAACTACGGAGATTCCATAGTAGTTGGCATCTCTGCATCTACCGCAGCTGAGATTGCGAGAAATGTGATACCAACCTGGTCACTTTATTTCATAGACTCCCAGTGATTCCTGACCACTAACAGAAAATAAAAGTTCAGTAATTTCCTGGGTTGTTCTAATAATATTACATTAAAAACATTGATAAACCTTCACAGGTGTTGAAAAAATATTCATGACGAAATAAGAACACATGCAGAGCATCCTGATTTCATCGGATTCTGTCCGGTTTTCGAACCCAGTGTCAGGAGGGGTTTTTTTTTTTTTTTTAATCTTCCAGAAAACGTTCAGTTTTGGTGGAATTTTAATGATTTGTCATTAAAATATATTTGTCCAAATGCTACGAATTATCCGTAGTCACTACGGAAATCGTTGATCGCTGCGGAGTACGGGAAACATTGAATATACTACAGAGATCAAAAATCTGGTTATCAGGTTGTTTTTTTCTTTTTTCTTCAGGAAATGTTCAGTTTTGGTAGAATTTTAATGATTTGTCATGTTTTTCTGTTTGCCCACCTCAGACCTTCCAAATGCTACGAATTCTCTGTAGTCACTACGGAAATCATCGATCACTATGGAATACAGGAAACATTGAATACACGTACTACAGAAATAAAAAAATCTCTATGAAATAATGTTATTCAACATTTGTTCAAAGCAGGGACATATTTAGAGGGGGACCAAAGGGGCCTTGCCACCCCCACCCCCCGAAATCTGTTTCATTTTTTATGTTATCTGTCAAAATAAGGTTAAATAATCAAACTATGCTTTCCAATATAATTTTTTTATATGTATGCTAAATCAAAATTTGTGTTATGAAAAAAGTTTCTGCATCATGAATATTTACTGCTGGAATAATCCAACTGCTACGTAATGATTCAGTGAAAGATCATTGCGCGAAGAAGACAGAGGTCAGAGAAAGAAGGGTGGCTCATATCCGTGGTCAGGAAGACAGCTGTAGGTTTTTGCAGAGCCAACTCCTAGTTGACCAGACCAGGGATGGTGTCATGTGTCACAGCTCCTCTCTGCCAGGCGCCAGTCGTTACTAGGACACATGCAGTGACACTAGACACCTCACTTCACTGCCCAGCCACCTGTTTTGATACTTTACTGATTACGAGCTGTGCGTTGACCATGTGGGTGGATTCTTTCATGTTCAAACAGAGTGAAAAAGTGAAACTTCTGTTTCTGTTTCGTCTATATCCTTTTAATTCAAAATCAGTATTTATTCGCCCTTTCCCGCAGCTGCTTAAAACAGTTTGTTGAGGTTATTTCAAAAATGAAACTATTTCATCAACAAAGTCTGTTGACTTTCTGTAACAAAAGAAGAGCTGTGGAAACTGAAATGCTAGCTGAACCCACTGATATTGAAGTTCCAAACCAATGCGTTGAAAGCGGGAGTAATCCGGAGAATTATGAGCTTCAACCAATATGAATGACGGAGATGCAGATGGTAATGAAAAGTCTGAAAGCATTTCAGATTCGAATGACATAGGATTGTATGCAGGTAACAGTGAGTTTGTAAATTCTTTGAGCGACGAGAAAAAAGTTGATTTGTTACATAGCATATGGAAACCTACTGCGAAATTTAGATTCCCTAAAAAAATCAGTTCCAGTCGCAATAAAAATCATATGAGAACATTCCAAATTAAATGGCTGGAAGAGTATAAGTGGCTGTCATATTCACGTCTGAAAGAAGGTTCATTTTGTGAATATTGTGTTTATTTTACGAAAAAGATGTTGCTGGTAAAGGCAAACATCAGACTTTGGGTAGCCTCGTTACAAAGCCTAGTACCGATTTAAAAGATGCGAGAGAAATATTGAAAAAACATGAAAAGAATAAATATCACAAAGACGCTGTATTGGCAGCTGAAAATATTGCATCAATAATTCATAAAAACAAGATAGTGTAATTTTACAAATGAATAAACAGAAAAAGCAAGAGATAACTGACAACAGGAAAATGTTGATTCCATTTGTACAAACAATTAGATTATGTGGAAGGCAGCAGATACCTTTTAGGGGAAAAGTTGATTCTGGAAGAATTTCGCTTGAGGAACCAGCAAATAATGATGGCAATTTTCGCACTTTATTACAATATCGTGCAAATTCTGGAGATGCCATTTTAAAAGAAAACTTAGAAACTAGTGGAGGTAATAGCATGTATGCAAGTTCAGTAATACAGAATGAAATAATAAACATCTTTGGGGAACTTATTCAACAGAAAATTGTAGCAAAGGTAAAGCATTCAAAATTTTTTTCAGTATTGGCAGATGAAACAACTGACATTAGTCAAATAGAACAGTTTTCACTGTGCATCAGGTATTTTGATGAAGAAGAACTGAAATTAAGAGAAGATATTCTGGCTTTTATACCAGTGAAAAATTTAACAGGCTTGTTCCCTTGCAACAACAATAATGGAAAATTTAGTGAAATTGGGTTTTGATTTGAATGATATGAGAGGGCAGGGGTATGATGGGGCTGCAGCAATGCAATGACAGTTTCATGGAGTGCAGGCCTGTATTAGAAAAAAATATCCCAAAGCAATATATACTCATTGCATGTCCCATTCCTTGAACTTATGTTTGTCGGATGTTAGCAAAATGCCTAGCATAAGGAACTGTATGGGAGTTATATCAGAAACATGTTTGTTTTTCCACGCTTCTGCTAAACATACCAGTATTTTGAAAGAAAGTATCCAGCGACTGCTACCTGATTGCAAGAAAGTTAAGATGAAAACTTGTGTGAAACTCGATGGATCGAAAGGCATGATGCCGTTCTTATGTTTAAAGAAGGTCTGCATCCTATTATATCATCCTTAGAAGCGATTGAGCAAGAAGAGTCAGCAGAATCACCTGTCAAAGCACACACTTTGCTTAGCTCTATATAACAGTTTTCATTTCTAGTGGCAAATTTTGTCCTTAGTAAAATATTGTCCATCACATATAACCTATCTGAAAACTTCCAAAACAAGCAAATCGACTTAGTCGATGCATTAGAAAAAATATCAGAAATTACAACACTCCTAAGCAGCATGAGAACTGAAGCAGAAAAATCCATCAGCTTAATTTATGATGCTGTAAAAACATTGGCTGTAGGCCTAAAAGTAGCAGAAGAAGTTCCACGTAGATGCAGTATACAAAACAATAGATGTAATGTCCCATATTCAACTCCAGAAGAATATTTCCGCAAAATTATATTTATAACCTTTGTGGATGACATAATTGAATCATTAAATGAAAGGCTTCAATCACAAAAAGAAACACTAACTTCATTGCAAAACATTCTACCAGTTTTTGCTGTGAAGAATGATTATTCCCAAATATTATCTGCAGTGAAAATGTATGAATCTGATTTTGGATATTCTGATGTAACAGAAAGCGAGTATCAATTATGGTGTCAAAAATAGGAAAGGGAAAAAGCAGACGTGCGCCCCAAAAACTCAGTTGAAAGTTTGGCATCATGCAATAAAAACTTATTTCCCAACATTTATATTTTGCTTCACATCTTGGCAATTCTTCCTGTAACCGCAGCATCAGTGGAAAGAAGCTTTTCCAGTCTTCGTCGATTGAAATCTTATTTGAGAAACACTACATCAGAGTCAAGACTGAATGAGCTAGCTTTATTATCTATTCATAGAGACATTCAAGTTGAAGATGAAGAAGTCATTGACAAACTCGGAAATGTACCTAGAAGAATACATCTCAGTTTTTAAGAATTAGGTGAGTCCAATCAATTTCATTATTTCTCAAGAAGAAATTTGTTTTGTCACTCTTTTTCTTTTATTATGTACTCATAAGCTTAATTTAGGTATATATATGTTATATACCTAAAAAAACTAAAAAGAAATACCTTTTTTATTATTATTAACATGTGTTTTTTTCTTATTTTATTAACTTCCATTTTATCCTGGTGGATTTCAGAAATTTAAAATTTTTTGCCCCCCCCCCGAAAAAAATTCTGCATACGCCCCTGGTTCAAAGTTTATTTTCATGTTTCCAAAATTCTAGCATTCAACAAACATTTTTGGTACTGTTTATTGGATGTGTTTAATGTTGCGACATTTGTTTGATATAATTTGGGCATCTTCATGCCGTTCGTCGCCTGAAAATGACTGTTTTAGCACGGATGAAAATGTTCCGTAGTTTTATAAATTTCGAATTTTCTTTACCCCAAGATGCGTTTTTGTTTTTCACTTTCTGGTTATATTTTTATTTGTTATATTTTTTTCTGATTAAATTTCTCGTTTTTAATATCTTCAGTAATAGTGAAAAAGAACAACTTTGTATTTTAAAAGTTTTTTCTAGTGAAGCAGAGTTTTTGTTATTTCTAACAACCAATTCTTCAAAAACCTATCAATATGGAAAATATTTTTATTTTTCTGCTTTTTTAAAGCTAAATTAAATTTCAAAATTGGTACTTATTCCACCCGTGATGGAATCAGCCTTTTCCGTGATCCTTAAAATTACTATCACGGCAGAGTAAACAACACAGTACTGAATTTTTATATTTAATTTTGCTGAAAAACTTGTGTTTACCCATTCTTTAGTAAGATTTACTGTATTAAGGGGCAGAGCAAGACTTTTCTTATTTTGTTTAAAGCAAAATTCACACGTGCAAAGGAAACATGACTCTGGGTGGAATGAAAAACGATGGCAGAAAGTTAAGTTCTCATTTTCAACCTTTGATTTTTTTTTCCTTTTTTGAAAACAAAAGAGAAAATGCTTGCCCATTTTGTTTGCTGCTGAATATGGTTACTTTATGCCCCAACTTAAATAGGAAAACCGAAACAGCCGCCCCATTCTTGAAGAGTGAATCTATAAATAGATCGTACTCACTTATTTCTGGAGGAAAGGGCTATTTTTCACCATGCGTGAGTTGGATGATTTCAAAATTCATTTCCTCTAACAGGAGTGTTTTAAGAAATGCACATAAATTTTTTAGCAATGAAAAACCAGGCTGGCCACCAGTTCGTGTGGACAGGCAAATTTTCAAGGGTGGCGACTAAAGTAACTTTTTCTACTGGATTTTTTATTTCATCCAGTCGCCACATAGCGAGTGGTGACCACTAATTTTAATCTTTAGGCAGCACAGCAATGTATGAGTAAACATGTAGTTTAGCGTCCTAAATTATTTTGGTGGAAATGTTGAAACGATTTCGAAAAAGTGATGTACAAATTTTAAAGTATGTAATTTCATGGCGAATGGTGAAAACAATTAATATTTTAAATGCGTTTTACCATAAAACTTACCTTCAAGTAGATACAACAACATGAACACCAGCTGCGGCAAACCCAACACCACGACGACAACATAACACTAAAACGATGGTCTCATTCCGGCGGCCATTTTGCTGGCAGAAGAGTACAACAGGAACAGGGAACATTCTTGCCAGAAAAACATTCCATTTTGTAGTGCTACGCTACAGAAAATACCTCATCATTTCTGTCTCAGTTTTTCACATCACAATCTGACAATTTCTTGCTTTTTTTGTGTATGGTTCTTTGATGCGCAATGTATGAACATATTTCTTCTTTGAGAGTCTTTTTTTTTTTTTTGTAATCCAATTTGAATGAACAGCAAACCACACTATCAATAGGAGCAAAACTTTGAAAACTTTCAATTTCCTATGCCATGTGACTTCCGTTGCAGAGAGAATACGAAGAAAGGCATTTGCATGCTTTCTATTTCAAATCGGGGAATGATATGCATAAAAATGAAGCAATTGTCACCCTGTGTTTTGAAAAATTGAGACAGAAATGAAAAACTATTCTTTGTAGCATGGCACTACAAACTGGAATGCTTTGCTCACAAGAACATTCCTTGTTACTCTTGTACTCTTCCACCAGCAAAATGGCCACTGGAACAAACAGCATTTGTTTCAGTGGAGTCAAGCTTCACATGGTCACCGCAGCGTTGTGTTAGGCCTGCCACAGCGGTGTTCACATCGTCATATTTGAAGGTCTGTTTTACGGTAAAAATCTTTAAAATGCATTTCACACATGAAATGTTTTCACCATTTGCCATGAAATTACATACTTTACAATTTTTATGCCTCACTTTTTCGAAATCGTTCAACATTTCCTGCGAAATAATTTAGGATGCTAAACTATACATTTACCAATGTATACAAATGTTACTCAACAGATTTAGCAGAGGGCTGCCATGTGAAGGTATAGAGCAAAATGTTGTCAGCATACTATCTGCTATTTACTTCTTGAAGAAGTTTTTTCTTCTCTGCAGAAATCCAATAATGCATGGCCTATGGAATTAGCTATCCAGCCCCAAAATAAATAGCCCTCCCCAAGCTTCCTCTTCACACCCAGACCTAGAATTATCTTTGCCAACTAGGAAGTGTAAGGACTGACTCATATGCTAAATCATACAAAATCTTTTTTTTTTTTTTTAAATAAAATTCTCTCTCCCTCAGTCTGAGCCTGAACCACAGCAAACATTATGGAGCCTGAGGCCATCTAGAAAACACAAGGTGATGACATTAGAGAGATGAGTTCCCTCTTTTAGTGATGTAATGAGAAAACAAAGCTTTAGATTGGTTTCCAATGCTATTGTGTGCAACATCAAACACGGCATGGACGTATCAGGCTGTCACATGAGAGTGATGTCACAAACGGAGAAAATTCGTCTCTAATGTCATGGCCTTGGCCAGCCTTACTACAACAGCACACCCCGTCTACCTCGCACCAACTACATGCCCATGATCAAGTTCAGGTTGTAGTGTTGATCCATCATCACAGTCACACTATACAGCATGTTGGAATCTGACCTATTTGTAGCTCACACAAGTGCATAGCTGAACACAATATTTCTGAGCCAAAAAATTATTAATTAAATCCTATATTTGAAATGAGTACAGAATTACGCATGTGAGTGCGCTCAGTGTTGCCCATAAGCAGGGTAAATACAGTGGCAGACTTTGAAACACTTTACCATTTCACTGTACTTACCTTGGAATAATCTTCGGATAATATTTCAAATTGTACTACTTCAGCATTGAAACATCTTTCAAATTTCATAGACAGCTCCTTCACATCATAACATCGAACTCTTGGCTTGTAAGTACCAGTAGCCAAAATAAATTGGCCGTTTCTTGAAATTTTCACACCTGTGCTAACTCCTGGCATATCAAAATCTTGAATCAGTTCAATCCGGCGACGAACATCAACATTATTCTTCTGCAGCATACGACGTTTTCTTTCACTGATCCACTCAGGGAGTGATTTTCCACAACTAAGATTATAAATCTTAACATTATGGTGCTTATGGACTTGCATCGTTAAAACACAAATATGACTTCCGTTTACAAAAAAAATTGACACGTTACGTAAAGAAAAAATTACGCAAAACAAGAACTACACACACGACAAACCTACAAGAATTGAAACCAAACAAATGCTAAAAAGCATGGCTTACGTGCGGTTTGCGGTTTTTAGGAGCAGTCTGGAATTAATTACTTCTTGGACAAATCGTTCTTTCGACAGGAACCTATTCACGAACCAGTCAATACTACATATAGTGAGACTACCGTACGAGCTGAAAACAATCAGTTCATCTGATGAACAGATTGTTTTAGCATTTTAAATGCTCTTTATTGCCGTCAGAACTTAAAGAAAACTTTATTATCGTGGGTTCTGACGCAAACATGGCAAGACAATATATATTTTGGGGGGGGGGGGGGGGTAACGACCACTTCGAACAATTTGATAGGCTATAAGCAGTCGCCCGTCCCTAATTCCTAATTTACAGCCACTGGTTTCATGGAAGGGATAGCTTTGGATAAAGCCAGTGCCCAGCACCGTAAGACTGACATTACTTCATGGCCATACTTGTGCTCATGGTGGTGGTAACCCTCTTCCTTCTCCCCGAAAAACCCAGTAGACCTAGCCTTGGGTGTTTTACTAAAAAAAACTTGCAGACCAAAATTACCCGTCAGAGTATTGATGGAGCAAAACTTCTGAATTTTTTTTTTTTTTTTTTTTTTGATTGGAGGTTTAACGACCACCGTGAGCAACTCAATGGGCTATAAGCAGTCGCCCGTCCCTAATTTAGGGTCACTGGTTCCAGGGAAGGGAGAGAGCCAGTGCCGTAAGACAAACACAACATCCATGCCTGACCGGGATTCGAACCCGGACCCCTTACGGACGAATGATCAGAGGCCAGCGCCTTAGACCACTGCGCCACCTGGGCGGCTCTGAATTTTGACCCTTAAGAAAAAGAATAATTGTACAGATATAGCTGATAGAAATATGATTGTCGCCCCGGTGGCGCAGTGGTCTAAGGCGCTGGCCTATGATAATTCGTCCGTAAGGGGTCCTGGTTCGAATCGGGCAGGCATGGATGTTGTGTTTGTCTTATGGCACTGGCTCTCTCCCTTCTCTGAAACCAGTGACCCTAAATTAGGGACGGGCGACTGCTTATAGCCCATTGAGTTGCTCACGGTAGTCGTTAAACCTCCAATCAAAAAAAAAAAAAGAAATATGATTCTTTAAGAAAGCACTATAAAATTTCCCTTTCTATTGGGAAATTTCTGTCGCAAAAACCTTTCTGCGATATGTTTGTGGATTGCTGAAATGAGAGCACACGTCTAGGTTTGTTTATATTGTGATTATATTCGCCGACTTAGGAAATACGATTGTTTTTATTGCGTAGAAAAAGATAACACGTACTGATACTGTAAAATTATGTTGTTTGAGCAGAATATTTGTGTTGCAGAAAGTCTTATTTAAAAATTAAACGAGTCTTTCGAACTATACCCATAGACGAATTATTTGGTCAAAAATAGCTATCGTTTGATGTGGTTTTTGCAAAAAGCAAAAACATGACTTCTGAAAAAGATGCAGGAAGTATAACGCTTCCTCAACAGGATGTTTTCCGAAATCTTAAGAATGCAAAGAGGTTTGCCATAGATATTGGTAAGCACTTGAAGGCTTTTTTGTTATTGCGTGTTGTAGTGGTTAACTTCCGTGTATATATATTATACGGTGTCAACTGTCAAGTATGCATTGCATTATACTGAAATATTGGTCGTGTAATAAATTGGGAATTAAGCTCCCAACTTAAAATATAGTTGCAGGTTTTTGTCTTATTTTAATTATAACGGAGCATTGAATGGAACCCTAAGTTAAAATTTGGGTCCGAAGTTTTTTTTCATCATAGAATTTTAAACATTTTTCAACATTGTCAAAATTATGGGTTGCATACCAACTATATACCACATATACAATTGATACACAGGATTTCTTTTCACTTCTGACAATTTTTTCGCGAATAAATGATGAAATAAAAGTATAAATAAAAATTATGAAAATGTTAGCCTGATTTTAATAATTATAACAATGCCATCCTAATTAAAAAATAGGTGAAAAGGTTGCACGTGGGAAGTTAACGTTATGCTATATATGTATATAACAAATATTTTTTTTTCACTCTGTGTTTGAAGTATAAAGACCCCTTGATTTTTACATGTTCTAAAGCACAGAGAAAATTTTTTTCACATAATGCTCACTCGATTCTTTTTAACTTGGGTTACATATTGAAGGTTGCATATCTTTGCAATCAGATAAATAAAATTTATGTGCTTTAGATATGGGGAGCAAAATTTTGATCTTGTGTGTAGTTCAAAGCAAACACATGGTTTGTATGCTTCTTGAAAACTGCTTGAAAAAACAGTTTGTTTTTAAGTCCTACTTGAAAAAGTTTAAGAATCCATAAGTAGTACTTGGAAACAAAAATTGTTCTGTTTTTTTTTTTTTTGATTGGAGGTTTAACGACCACCGTGAGCAACTCAATGTGCTATAAGCAGTCGCCCGTCCCTAATTTAGGGTCACTGGTTCCAGGGAAGGGAGAGAGCCAGTGCCGTAAGACAAACACAACATCCATGCCTGACCGGGATTCGAACCCGGACCCCTTACGGACGAATGATCAGCGGCCAGCGCCTTAGACCACTGCGCCACCTGGGCGGCTGTTCTGTTTTTTAAGGAAGGATATGAAAGAGCATGTGTAAAATAATTGTGCTAAAAAGTTGTATAGGAAATTTCTGTGTAGTTCTGATAAAAACATATAGCTGATCAAATAGCACAGAACTCTGTTCAACTCACAGCAGGCACCTTGGCTATGTCATCCCTATGGAATAAAATAAGTAGAACATGTATTTAGGTATTGTGATGGGATTCTGTTGACTCTGATTAGGGACACCTTCTTGCTGAAAGATAAATATGAAAATAATGTGGTAAACCTTCCACGTTCGGCCCGGAAATAGTTTTTTAAAGGGACGATAGATGGTGACACGTTAGCATTAAGCGTTTCGTTATGTTGTGAAAGTGGCAAAGGAAGTGAATAATATGGATTAAAGGTGGCCCTTAAAAGGACCTTTTTAAATGTTGATTGTGGCATATGTTTGAAATATTTATTTTGACGGAAGAATTGTTGTCCTCATGAATATGAAACTGTTGAGCTAGCAGAATAAAAACAAGAAAAGTTTTATCTGCTAGGGAATAACTGTCTGATCGGGACTTCAAAACAATGTTCAGAGGAAAGACAACAATTCTGTCGGAATAAATATTCCGGAATATGATCTGCCAAGTACATTTTGTGGTTGCCCTGTGTTAATTTATGTTTAAGGGGATGCCAATTGCTCTCGACTCCTTGTGTACATGGGTCCCTGTGATGGGATCATTGAAGTTGAGGGAGTGGTTGACGGCGAAATGGTCATAGCCAGAGCTTGGCAGGTTCCGATATGCAGCCCACTGGTCCATCATAATTGTGGTTCCTGGCTCCACGTGTTTGAGGAAGAGGGGCAGCAATATCTGCAGATTTGTTATCAGGGCAGATCTCCTCACTGAATTACTTGGTATCTTGTTCAAAGATACCAAGAATCCAGGTGCCCTCGACGAGATAACCGCAGTTGTATTTCCATTTGCCCACTTTCACTTCGTCCACATCTGCGATGATTCCATCACCACCAAGCTTTCGTTCCTCATGTTGCGAGGCTACCATAAACTCTTAGACTAGTTGTCTGCTATACGAATACCAGTCACAAACTGTCTCAGTGGATGTGGTAACATTGCCATGTGAGGTTTCTTCAATCGCCTCATCGTAAGACAGTCCTTTGGCGAAATAATACCTCAGAATCATCACTCTATCAATAGGAATCTGAGCATTAAAAAAACACGTACCAAGTGTACGGGAAGAGTACTCGTCATTTCCTGAAGCGTGCTTGTTCCAACACCTGAATTGTCCTAAACGATGAGACGCATTCGCACGTAGAGTCATGATATGGCCCTCAGAACATCTTTTAGAGGTGGGAAACAAACCCTGTTGTTCACACCAGGAAATAGACGTTTCCTCATCCTTCCCAACTTCATTAAGAAACTTTTTCCAATTCCACATGTCACAGTAACACAGATCGAGAAATAAATGACGTAACACAGGAGCACAGATCGAGAAATAACTTACCTAACTAGCTATAACGCATTGCACGTTAAAGTGTGAGAAGAGCAGAGAAAAGCTGAAGTGGTACCATGGTGCCATCTACTATTGCTTTTGAAAACTAGCTCTGATCCCATCGAGCCGAACATGCATGGAAGTTTAGCCATTAATGTACCCTTTGAAAATATTCCACAAAATAAAATGGTTTCAAAAGACATTAAAAACAGAGGGGCAATTCAAAGTTAATATTTAAATAAACCAACGGGGGGGGGTGTAACAAGCAGTCAGCAGTCTCCTCTGTCGACTGGTAAAGGGCAATAGAAGCACGACACTGCAACAATTGACCACGCAAATGAACGCTGGGCACCTAGGTACGTGTCCCCAATAACAGTAGAGCGAACCCTGTTACACATGGGTCTCCGGAGTCGACGCTGCATCAAGGGTGCCTGTGTTAACCCAGGTCTATTGGCAATGACACTTGCAGTTCACATGGGACTACCATCATTGGACAGTGGAAGAGTGGGAACGCCGTCCCAGTAGAGCAGTGGTCTAAGCAATGGCTTGTGACCATTCTTCTGAGAAGGGTCCAGGTTCTCAAATCCCGGTGAGGCATGGATGTTGGATCATTCCATGTCGAATCACGCAGCGTTTTCACAAGATGTCACCCACCCATCTCAGATTTTTTGTAAATTAGTACAAAGTATTGTACCTCCGAGATATGAAACCTGTTAAAATTTTATGTCAGTCAGTCCAGTAGATCTTGAGTAATGCCACTTTAAAAATTGTGTAGAGAGCTCTGCCTTTAAGGTTTTCGCACTATGAGTTTTCACAATTACACTGTAGGACAAAAGAATTCATAACTTCACAACTAACTGTTGCAGCCACATAATTTTTATTCTTAAATGATCTGCATGATCTACTGAACTGACTGCAATGGACTGACCTTTGGGAACAACTTGTTTCTGCACATTTTTAGAATTAAAACAACTTTTTTTTTAATTTAATGACAAAAGGCAAGAAAAAATGAGGCCACATTTTTATTAAACAAAATAATTTTTTTCAAAATGAACCCCCACTTTGAATTTGCTAAAAATATTTTCGTATGTGTATTATAACGTAACCTTTCAGTAGGAGAAAAAAATACTTTGGGCAATTCCCAATTTTGGCAAGAAAAAAAATCTAAAATGGTGTGTTTGATATATGGAGCATTCTGACACGATATTACCCAATTTTTTAAAACCTTTTGCAGTTCCTTGGTTACTCGACCATTTTATATACACCTTTCCCCCACATAGTTTTAACCTATCAATCAGTAGCTCAAAACAATTTTTATTTTATTTTTATGAGCTACCATTTTGGATATAGGTTCATTTTTCTTTTCTGCGGCAGGCCAAATTAGGGCCTCACAACGGTTTTGAAAAAAGGCAATTACTTTCTTCTTATTGTAGATCAAAAGTTTTGGTTTTGACTACATTAAAGAGGACATTTTAGGCTTACAGAAAATGTATAGAAATGGTAGAAAATTTATTTTTCTAACCTTGCTTAAAATGGCGTTGAAATCTGCAATACTTGCAAGCATAAATCATCATTTTTGATCGACTGTTAAGGTGACTGGGAGTTGGAACCCCAAGTTGGGAATTTTTGTGTAATAACTATATGGCTGTACAGTTTTCAGTTATAAAGAATAAAGAACTTAAGTCCCCCCCCCCCCCCCCCCCCGTTGCAAAATTTTCAACTTTTGCAGATTTCAAGTTACATATCTCGAAAGAGAGACCAGAAAAAAAAATTTCCACCAAAGATACCCCTACTGGTACTCAAAAAAAAACAGTGAGTTGCATTTTATGGTTCAAACTGGTTTAGAAGTTACGGGATCTGAAATATTTGTGAAAATTTTTAACATTTAAGCACTCGGAAATGCACAGAAACTGATTAATATTTGTTTCTGTTTTCAAAATATTTTTTTAAGTCTTATGGAATTATGTTTAAATACCTTTCACTACCAAATACTGTATATACCCCATAGCAGAAAGTTCGTGGTCAGTCTGCGGCAGATATCCTTGTGCCACAAAATAATCTGTGGGTGGTCACTAAGCAAAATAACTACTAGATGCGATAAACGATGAAAATTGCACAGACGTATTTTTCTACCTAAACAAAATGTCTAACCTAGGTACGTACTACAGCAACTTTCAATGTTAATTAAGATCAAGAACATTCTGGCCCTATGTATCTGGAATTTTGCCACCATTTTCAGGCTAAAACACAAAGATTTGTGGAATAAAATGATATTTAACAACAATAAATTGCAGAGGTATCACTAGGAAAAAATTGTCATAACAGGAGAAGAAATCTTTGCCTCGTTCTACTTCCATTTTCCGAAAAAATTTCTCCATTTCCCATCTCAAACGCAAATATTTATGTAATTAAATGGTGAATAAACAATAGTACAGAAGCACAGTGTGGGTGAAGGGATTAGAGGGAGAAATTTTTGATTACAGAGAAATTTTTGCTCTGTACAACTTTGAAAATGAAGAAAAATTTTCCGAAAACCAATCTTAAATGTAAACATTTTTTTAATAAACGATATTTCATGACCATATAGGACAGCGAGAACATCGCAAGAAAAAGAATTTAAGATTATTGTGTTCCGTCAGAATTTCGTTTTCGGAAATTGTTGCCTCCATTTTCAAAGTAAAATACAAATATATGTGCAATAAAATGATATTTAACAACAGTATCGGCAATCTTTTCTTCAAGCATCGAGGGAACGCCGCGAGAAAAAAATATATATATATTATTACAGCCTAACTTTCGTTTTCAGAAATTTTGAATGGCTGAAAACTTGCATCTATGATCTAATGGGGTTCTGGGGATATCGTTTTTGTCTGCAGGACCAAAATAAATCTACGATGTACGTCACTCGTAGCCGCGATTCTGCTACAAGAATGAGCACAAAATAAATCTGCGATATTCGTAGCCTGTCGCCGCGATTCTGCTGCGGGGATGAGTACAAAGTGAATCTGTGATGTATGTTGACCGTCGCCACGATTTTGCTAAGAGGATGAATAAAAAATTTATCTGCGATGTACGCTGCCACAACTCTGTTACTGGGATGAGTACAAAATAAATCTGCGATATACATCGTCGGCGACACGAATCTGATACGGGGAGGAGTACAAAATCAGCAATATACAATGCCCACCACCGCAAATCTGCTGCAGGGTCAGATGAGTACAAAATATATCTGCGATGCACATGGCCCGTCGACGTGATTCTGCTATGGGGAGGAGTACAAATAATCTTCGATGTACGTCGCCCATCGCCGCGATTCGAGGATGAGTATAGA
The DNA here is from genome assembly GCA_039090855.1 of Macrothele yani. Taxonomy (NCBI): domain Eukaryota; kingdom Metazoa; phylum Arthropoda; class Arachnida; order Araneae; family Macrothelidae; genus Macrothele; species Macrothele yani. The sequence continues at coordinate 110,813,776 of CM076990.1, forward strand.
ATAAAACTGCGATGTATGTCACTGTGATTTCTGCTATAAATCTGTGACGTACATCACCCACCATGAGAAAAGAAAATACGATTATGTGAGAAATTTTCACTTCGTTTAACTTACGTTTTCAGAAATTTTGAAAGGCAGAAAACTTGCATCTATGATGGAGAGTCTTCTAGATGATTTAATAGGGTCTGTCAGGACCAAAAAAAAATCTGCAGTGCACGTAGCCCGTCGCCGTGATTCTGCTACGGGGCTATATATATAATTTATACATAAGATAAATAAAAAAACCTTACCAGAGCATATTGTACAGTTTACGATTCACAAACTTTAGCAGCAGCACTTGTCTAGATGTATAGCCTTATTTCTGTGAGTGCACTTGCAACTCACTATATTTGTTACTGTTGAATTTAATATTTTGACCAATTTTAATTTGTAACTGATCAAAACTCTAGCCTGCAAAGCTATGCTCACAATCACCAGTCAAATTGCCAAAGTTCTTTTTTACAGTTGCCATACTTAAGAATAATCACCAATTGTGAAAAATGCAACCGACGGGGCTACCTATGCTATCCCAAGCTTTTTTTTTTTTTTTTTTTAAGAATACAAACAACTGCAAAGATTAGGTTCTCTAAATTTCTTACTAATTTTAATAAAAATATGAACTAATGGAACAAACCATTTTATGAATTATTTGACATTGAATGGTACATTTATGTGTGAATTATAAATAAACTTTTCCATGATTACATAAGAAATAAATGAATTCTTTTCTCTGTCAGTTTGAATTAAAACTAAACACAGTTACTGATTTTCATATACGAAAAAGATTGATTGAACCAGGTCTTCAGCCTGTTTGGATATGCTGTATGTTCTTCCTGTTGCAGTGTTTATCTTAACCAGTGTTTACCTTAATAATGATTGTTGTGAAGTCGGAGGTACTTCACAACAATCATTATTAAGCAAATAAAACATGAAGGCCCATGTGGGTGCACGAATTGAACAATCACATATGACCATCATAGTTAATCTTTTCAACAAATCCCACATACCAACAGGAATCATATACACATACTACATAGCAGATAGGATGTGACTGTAACTCATCTTGAAAATTAGTTACACTGATTTCGGAATTCATGCTGTAAAATTTATCAGAACTTAATCTCTTAGCACCAATTCTGAAATTGGGAAGTGGTGTAAAGTGATGCATTGTGCGTGTACCAGGAAGAGTTTTTGCTTTCTCAAAATGGGGACTAAGCTGATTACACACTTTGTTCATCGCTTCTGCACATACAAAGAAAAATGTAATTTCTTTTATATTGTCTTTGCAGAAGTTATACATTGTGTTGCAGCAGATGTTATTTGTTGAGCTGAACGTCGGTGCAAACTGGCTTTTGTGTGATGCATTGTGCGTGTACCAGGAAGAGTTTTTGCTTTCTCAAAATGGGGACTAAGCTGATTACACACTTTGTTCATCACTTCTGTACATACAAAGAAAAATGTAATTTCTTTTATATTGTCTTTGCAGAAGTTATACATTGTGTTGCAGCAGATGTTATTTGTTGAGCTGAACGTCGGTGCAAACTGGCTTTTGTGTGTCTATTCTCTCCTAGACTTTAAGTTCTCCATAGCTGAAAACTAGCCGTAGTTATTACATAAAAATTCCCAACTTGGGGTTCCAACTCCCAGTCACTTTGACTTAACAGTCAATCAAAAATGGTGATTATGCTTGCGAGTATTGCAGATTTCAACGCCATTTTAAGCAAGGTTAAAAAATATTTTCTATCATTTCAATTCATTTTCTGTAAGCCGAAAATGTCTTTAAGGTAGTAAAAACCAAAACTTCTGATCTACAATAAGAGGAAAGCAATTGCCTTTTTTCAAAACCATTGTGAGGCCCTATTTTGGCCTGCTGCAGAAAAGAAAAATGAATCTATATCCAAGATGGTGGCACATAAAAATAAAATAAAAATTGTTTTGAGCTACTGATTGATAGGGTTAAACTATGTGGGGAAAAGGTGCAAAAAAATGGCTAAGCAACCACTTAATTAAAAAACCGGGTAATATGTCGGATCGGAATATCAAGTATGTGAAACACCCCATTTTGGAGTTGTTGTTGTTTTTCCTCGCTAAAATTGCGAATTGCCGGAAGTATTTTTTTTTTCTTTCTGAAAGGTTACATTATAATACACACATAAAAATATTTTTAGCAAATTTGAAGTGGGGGCTCATATTTAAAAAATTGTTTGGTTTAATAAAAATGTGGCCTCATTTTTCCATGTCTTTTGTTGCTAAATTAAAAAAAAAGTGTTCTTTTACTTCTAAAAATGGGCAGAAACAAGTTGTTCCAAATGTATGGATCATGCAGATCATTTAAGAAAAAAAATTATATGGCTGCAACCAGGGCTCGCCAATCCCAGGCGCCTAATTTTCATCTTACTTGAGATTTCGTAATTTGCAGTAAATACCGTAATTTCTGTTGTATAATCCATAGATTACCTATTAAAAAGTTATAAATTTATGTATTGCGGAAACCGGTAAAGAAAGAAAAAATAAATAATAAAGCTGTGCGGCATTTTAAAAAGTCGGCGAGGTAATTGTCAGGAGAGTGTTCCTGGGAAAGTACCGAAAATGCGGTAACAGGCAAAATGTAACATAACAGCGAGAAAGAAAACCGCAAAGTGATTGTAAGAATATATACACTGAGTGGCCACTTTATTATGACCACGCCTTCAGTACTTCGTTGGGCCACCTTTTGCCTTTAATACTGCATCAATTCTTCGTGGCATGGACTCCACGAGATGTTGTTAGGTTGCTTGTAGAATCTGAGGCCATGCTTGATAAATAGCACTTTCCAGGAGTGAGATTGCAGGGTTGTGGATCCAGCTGTCTGATGACTCGTTCAACTTCATCTCACAAATTCTCAATGGGATTGAGATCTGGAGATTGTGGGGGCCACCTAAGCAAAGTAAACTCACCGGCATGTTCCTGAAACCAATCCTGTATAATACAAGCACTATGGCAGGACGCATTATCTTGTTGAAAGTAGCCATCGCCATTGGGATAAACCATCCACGTGACAGGATGCACTTGGTCCACAACGATTTTTAGATATGATGTGCCAGTCAGACGTTGATCAACACGAATTAAAGGGCCCAAAGCATGACAGGAAAACATTCCCCAAACCATAATGTTACCTCCACCAGCTTGAAAGGTTGTAGCAATGCATTTGGGGTCCATGCTTTCATGCTGTTTCCACCAAATTCTCACTCGGCCATCGGCATAGTGCAACTGAAAACGTGATTCATCAGACGACATAATTTGTTTCCAATTATCGACTGTCCAATCCTTGTGCTCTTGTGTGAACTGCTGTTTCCACCAAATTCTCACTCGGCCATCGGCATAGTGCAACTGAAAACGTGATTCATCAGACGACATAATTTGTTTCCAATTATCGACTGTCCAATCCTTGTGCTCTTGTGTGAACTGAAGACGTTTTCTCTTGTTAACTGCAGACAGCAAAGGTGTTCGAACAGGCCTTCGGCTGCCATATCTGATCCGATGCAGTGTACGGCGAACAGTGCATGCAGAGATCATTTGAGGGGATCCTTGATTAAGATGGTCTGTAATTTGCTGCACTGTTGCCCTTCTGTTGTCTGTTACCAGTCTGAACACTTTGTTATGCCCGAGCAGTCACTAGTCAATGGCGACCACACGTTGCACATAGAGACCCAGTTTTTTGGCTGACAGTCCAGTCTTTAAACACTTTAACAACAGCTGCTCTAGAACATTTCACGAATGCAGCAGTTTCGGTGATACTCGCTCCATGGCTCCGAGCTCCTACAATCATCCCAAGTTGAAAGTCCGTCAAATAGCATTTTTTACCCATCTCGTCACCCAAAAATCACTTCTACTACTGTCGCAAGCACTAAGCTTTCCCTTTTTATACTTAGCCTTGCCCTCTGGCGGCAACAGCGTGTAGCCATAGCTCATTTGCTTAAAACTGTCAGGAGGTCATAACAAAGTGGCCACTCAGTGTATACATTAACATATTTTTTTTTATTTAGAAGCATTTTGACAGAAAATATGACGCAAGGAAGGAGTTACTATTTGCGCGTACGGAAGCCTACTTGTGAGAATCGTGGCTCTCATTAATCCCGCAGTTTGTACGGATTCCGTAGCATATAACCATTCTGCGATCGCATTGGCTAATACTGTTCACTTAATTTCCTTAATTAAATCAGTGAAATGCGAATCGCATTGCCCAGTTTTGGTGCGCTAATTGTGTTAGTTAAGTTTTTTTTTCTTTCGGTATTCAGTTGAAACGTATTCAGAAATAAGACAATGCTGTGGACTGTCCACAATTTCAATGGATTTTTTAGTGTAACTAATGAACTACAGTAATGCTGCAACAGCTAGCGATTTTAGTTCTTTATTTACTTAAAAGTAATGTAAAAGTACTTCGAAATGACAGTTACTTTTTCAATAAGATGATCATTTCTTTGTTACATCTTTGTATTCTGAGTCGGTCCTGTGAATCGCCGTTTTTTGTCGGAAATTACGATTCACGATTAACATGATAGGTGCGGATTATAGACTGCTATACATGCCAATTACTATAGAATGTCCATAGTTTCTACGGATTTAGTTGTCAGACTACGGATTCTACAAATTTTCATTTTGTTTAAAAAAAATTGTTTTGCTATTACTTTATGATAAGCATAAATTCTTAAGCGGATTTGCAAAATTCTCCATTTTTTTTCATTTGTCATCACTTAGATCGTTCTCAAGATTTATGCAAAACTGAAGAGAATTTGGGGGGAGGGGGTCAGTTTCCGTCTGAGGGCGGTGGTATTTCATGTTTCGAAAACAGTGGTTAAATGAAGTAAAAAGAATTTGCCCTAATTGCAATTTTTTTCTCCCAATGCTGCGTTTGTGTCTAGTATTCTTGTTAAATATCATTTTATGGCATATACGTTTGTATTATAGCTTGAAACTGGATTCAAAAATTTGCGGAAAAGGAAATTAGACTCCGCGAAATCTCCTATATGGCCAAATATGCATCAATCAGTCTCCTATATGGCCAAAATATGGCCATATAGGAGATTGATGCATAATTAAACAGAATTGTTGGGTAAAGGGTTAGATGTTCGTCGGAGGATGGAATGACTGAATTGCATCTTCACGAAACTTTCGAAAACTGAAAGTCGGCGGAGTTCAGATTTTTTTTCCGTAATAGTAATTTCTTTTTACTCGCGATGTCGCATCTGTACAGTATTTATAAGTATCATTTTACTGAATAAATTTTTGTATTTCAGCTTGAAAATAGGAGAAAAATTTCCAAAACCGGAAGTATTTCCCATAATCGCAACCCCAACCCATAAGTTTTTTCTCTTAATAAGCTTTTGCTCTTAATCTTGATAAGGGAAGAAGGAAATTCCCAAAAACGAAAGTGACGAATTTGTAAAAATTGATGCATGGTGTTCAAAAGCATTAATATTCCCAAAGTTACACCATTTATCTAAAATAGTTGTTGGAAGTTTTGATATCATGTGCTCATGGTCATCAGGCTGATGGTTGTTATCGGAGGGCATAAAAAACTAGGAAAAGGAAAAATAGCCACAATGAAAAAGTAGGCAAAGAATGGTATCAAGAAAAATTACGCAATGGCACTGTGCAGTTGCAGAGTCAACAAAAGACAGACTAACAGTAGTCTGCATTCTTGCTGTCTGTTTTGATTTTTCACCAGTTAAAATGTTCAGCTTTTTTTCCCCCTTCTTTGATCTCATCTTGTCTTAAACTGCAATTTTAGAGGCAGTATGATCATATGGTAAGGGGAGGTTCGTGCACTGCACTTTTACTTGCTTGGATTTCCTGTCTGTCAAGCATTGGGAAATTCTGAACGCATCTTACTGATTTTTACTGGTGGAAATTTCTAACTTAAATCTCGCAATCATGCCCTCGCCAGGGAATCAACTTTGTGTTTTGCACGTGTTGAGTTTGTTTCATTAGAGTCCTTGTTTGTTGTAGCGTTTTGTTGGAGCACATATTTGTTTTTTACAAAGAGATGGATCATATCGTAAAATAGTCTATGTATTTCATGCAATACCAGTTATTAGTAACAAGGCTATTGCTAATGTTGGCAGGTATGGACTAGTTTTTTTTTTTTTTTTTTTGAAATGTCATGGTCTGAGACATGCTGCTGCGGATTACGCAAAGGAAAAAATTGTTTTTCTCTTTAGATTATATGCCCTTGCAGATTCTCACAAAGGAAATTTTTTCCTGATTTTTTTATGGTCTACAGATTATACAAAGAAAAAAAATATGGTACTTTGAATGAATATGTACAAAATATGACACCCACAAATAGTATTTTAATAAAATCGAAATCTTAATTTTTTTGAGATCATCTACTGAAAGAATGGAAAAAGAAAATTATGAAGCGAATTTGAACTTCATTTTGCAATAAGTGGTGTTTGGGTAAAAAGAAAAAAAAATTGACATTTAATATGGTTTACCACTTTTGTTCCAGCATCATAACCAAACATATTTTTGTTCATGCGTTATTGACTTTGTTTCACCTGGCGCCTAAATTTTGGAGTTGGCTCCTAGTTTTAGAACATATTTGTTGAGCCCTGACTGCAACAGTTAGTTGCAAAGTTATGATTTTTTGTGTCCTACAGTGTAGTTGTGAAAACTCATAGTATGAAAACTTTACAGGCAGAGCTACACAATTTTTAAAGTGGCATTACTCAAGATCTACTGGACCAACTGACCTAAAATTTTAACAGGTTTCATATCTCAACAGTACCAATTTTCACGAAAATCTGAGATGGGTAGGTGACATCTTATGAAAATGCTAGGTGATTTGACATGGAATGACCCTGATTAGTTTCTTTATAAATGCCTGCAAGTTTACCAAGCTTCATGGAAAATCAAAGGGGTTCAGGTCAAAAATGTCACATTTTTGTGCTGATCTGACTGATCTGATCATGACCCATAGGTGATTCCGCATTTCATTACTGGGAGACGGGGGCAATTTATGAAATGCAGTAAAGTATTTTGTTTCTTTGAACCCAAGAGTAATGTAGAGTAGGACCTTCAGTATCATCAATTGCTATCAAGACATCAGTTTATTTGAGATGAGCTGTTTCTCAGTCTTGAGTTTCAATACTTCGTTTTCAAAGGATTAATGAAATAGAAAATGTAAATGTATACTATGGCCTTACAGTATTCTTAAAAGATAAGCCTTTTTAATAAATTTTGATATTTTTTTTTTCTAGGTGGTTCACTAACAAAAATAGCCTATTATTCAACAGTGTCTTATAAAAGAGCCCTGTATTCACTTGATGATGATGAACAGGCGGAAACATATGTAAGTTGTTCATATCTTAATTGAAATTTGGTCAGTACCAATTTTGTTGTTGCAATGCATAATGATATGCAATTGCAGCTGTGTAAATGTTTGAATTGCTGCGTGTTATTTGTGTGATGTTATACCAAAGTTGGACTGAATTTATGTCATATCAATATGAAAAATATTGTTTGTGATGTAAGGTTATGTAAAGATCATGTGCACACAAACACATACACACATTAATATTGTTAACATGTTCAATAGCCAGCGTTTGAATTACCCAGTGGTCCGTCCGCTGGCCATTATTAGCCAGTAAAACTTCCATCAGACCACTGAACTATTGATTTTACTGGCTCAGGTGGCCAGAATTATTTTTTTCTAATTTGTTACAAGCTAAAAAATGAATTTCTATTTCTTTTACTGTGCTGTATGGTTTTCTTTTTAGGCTGCAAACTAATGATAGGTTTAAAAGATATTGGAGATAATTCCATTGAAATGATGTGTTATTTTCTACATATATTGCAAATGTTTCATTTTTTTTTTGTATTTTTTTTTTTTTTTTTACGGACCAGAGGTTTGCAAGTTCTAGTGATCTGCTAGGCCAGTAGAAGATTTATTTCTAATTCTAACGCTGTCAATAGCAATATGAAAATATTATTAGCATTATTTGATAACATTATAAAATTATTGTTTGTGGTGCTAGCCACTTAAAGATAATTATGCAATGAGACTGTTTGCACTCATTTACAAATCTTGCTCTAATTTTATTGTCAATGTTGTGTGATTTGTTTCTTATGTTGGAGACTTTTAAACATGCAAGACACTTCTTTGTCCTGGGGAAATTTCTAGGTTGAAGGAATAATTTGCAAGAAAATTCCAAACTTTTGATGAGTTTGCAAAACACTGAAGCATTTGCTTCGTCAAAGGTAGTAAGAATATATCATGACTTTGTGTTTCTTTTTGCATGATGAAATACTGTCCTGCAAGGGATGGGTGCTAATTGCCAGAATTCTTAGTTTGTCACATGCATGTACAGCATTTGGTTTCATTGTAAAGAACATTCAGAATACATCTTACTACTCTTTACAGTAGAGGGATCACCTAGTATCAAACAAATTGCCATTATCATATTATGTATTTCCAAATCTCCAATTGTTTAGCTAATGATAGACTTGTTGATTTCAAAGCCCGTTTTCATCTTGCTGAAGTTGGTTCACAAGCAAGAATGCTTAATGAACAGTATTGTGAAGTCTTGAAGTAAAAGCTTTTAATGAAGAAAAAAGCTTAGTACATTTGTGGCTGATTCATCAAACAGAAGACTATCAGAGCACAGGAATTATTTGAAGAAGGAGGGGGCATAAATCAGCAAAGGTCATAGTCTTGAGGTTCACTTTCTTTCAAGGAAAAATAGAAAAACCTTCATTTTTTCTGGGAAATACTGGAGGGACAAAACCATCTAATGGAAAGCTTTAGAACTGCTGGGAAAAAAACTTGTAGCATCACATGCAGGAAGCCATCTCCTTCCTCGTTTACTCAGTGCTGTCACTTTGAGTGTGACTGCTAACTGTACTTTTGGCATTGTGTCCAGTGTTTCACTTATTATTACTCGTACACAATTTCAGATTAAAGAAAAAATGTCATGAAAATGTTGTGTCCCCACGTGCAAATCAAGTTATTAAAAAAAATTGTAAAGCATCAGTCTTCAGCTTTCCTGAAGGGAAAGACCTCAATCTCAAATGGATTGACACCATACCTCAGAAGGATTTCAAAGCAGTGTAATAAAGTTTAATGGTGGATTTCAAAGACACTTTTATAAATATATGGGAGCTTTCTTTTGAAATATATGTTTGACTTTGCATATCTTATGAAAAAAAAAAACTATATGTAATATAATAAAGGATCACATTTTTCATTGGTCCTGCTTTCTCTCTCTCTTCTTTTTTTCCCCTGTTAATGTGTTAGTTTATATTCACGATACGATGTTATTTTTTACCCACGAAGAATGTGGTGAAAACAGGGAAATTTCAGTAGAAGAAAAAAATGCTCTGCAATGTACTATTGTAGAAAATAAATACTCTTTGCAAAGCATTTTTACATAGTTGAAAGAAAAAGCGGATACAGCGTTCAGAATTCCCGATGTTTTATGTAAATTTGAAGATATCAAAAATCAACACCTTCCATGTTTATTGGATTAAATTTTTTTCAAAGGCTATAAGGAGCCTCCCTCCCTGATTTAAAGAAACACTGGCCATAGAAAAGGACACAACCTGTGCCATAGGGCAAACGTACCATCCATGTTTCCCTGTGATTTGAACCGGGGTGAAACTTTGATGACTAGCTAGAGGCCTGTACTTCTAACCACTCGACCATCAAGGCAACCCCTCCCCACATATTTTTTGGTTTCTATAAAAAATTGTTGTACTTGGCATATATCTGTGTAAATGCATTAAACAGTATACAATCATGATCAACAATTTTCAATCCACTGCTGGATGAGGTTCTCCCCTAGTTTTTTTGTAACTCTCTGACATGAGCAATTCTCTTCCATGTCACTCCAGCATGCTTTCAAATTTCACCCTTCCATCTCCCACATGGTCTTCTGGGATATATCTTGTCCCTTGGCATCCAGTCTAGAATAAGGGTTGTTGAAATGAAACATAGACTGCCTGTTGAAGTTAAATTTACTTTATTACAGCATAAGAATATGTACACAGGTAAATATATACATAACACGCAGATGTTAATAGCACTAGAAATAGGCACCTTTAACATTTAGGCAGGTGTCCCACCAGTCGATAAGCTTAAAGATCCTCTGTCAGATGCTTTGTAACCCATTGCACACACACTGTCAAATACACAGTTCTTTTTGGAGGATTATATCAGAGGAGCCCCTGCTTATGCCTATTGCAGCTGCTAACTGTTATTCTGCAGGTAACTTTCACTAGTTTGTCCACTGCTGCAATTGTGATCTGTGTGATAGTGGTGTGTGCTTGGCCGTGTCTTGGAAGAATCATAATGCTTTTGGGTCATTTCGCGAGTAACTGAATGACATTTTGACAAATATTACAACACATTATGGTCACTACAAAGTTAATTCAAATTATTAAAACAAAAGTTTCGTAACTTTCTGCTCAGCAACTAACCTGATATTAAAAATCGTATTTGCTCAAATTTTTTATTTACCACAATTAGTAAAATTCCAATTTACGACATGGTAATGGAATGACATTTTTTAGACATGTACAGGGGTGGGGAATCACACTCGCCCACTCGCCTTCAGCGAGTGGATTTCCTGGATTTTAGGCCTCTTGAAAATTGCAGCTTATAAAATATATAAAATAATAAATTGTAGGCTTTCAATATTTTTTTTTTTACACCTTAAGCTTCTTCATTTATAAGACAGGCAAGTATATTCTAATCCGAAACCCAAACTCTGAAGTCATACCTCGCTAGGCAGAGAAGCATTCTATTTTTTAGACTGACACCGGTGTTCAATCACACAAAAGAGCGTGCGAAAGAGCAAAGCTGCCGTCACAGATGCTTAGCAGTCTCTCAGGGCCAAGCTGAGTCGCTCCTTCTACTGGCAGAATAAACCGGTTTTCCCCACTGGAGAACGATGTGTAACTAAAGCCCTGTGTGTAACCACCAGGAGGCTCGTGCGGGAAACTTTGCCGACGTCCCGCCTGTTAGATCACGTGGTACCTACGGCTCTCTTCTTGGAGCGCCAACTAAATTGCCTCCACTGTCATTTTGCCTGAATGTGTGATGGAAACATAAACAACAAGGTTTTGGTGGACAAAGGGCTTCTGCAACATAAAAAATCACAGTATCATTGAAAATCAGTGTGTGATCTCAATATGTTTAATTCCAAACAATCAACTTTACTTACATTTTTCCAACATAATTCTTCTGGTAGCAATGTTACAGTGCCATGTGATTCATCCTCAATGCCACGTGCTTTGGTTGATAGCAATGTGATACAACTCAATTCTGGTTCTGAAAATGTTTTACTTAAAGATAGAAATGATGCAAAAAATTGTGAAAAGCCACAGAACAGGAAATTTCAGGAGAAATGGATAGAATTCCCCTGGATTGTTTATGAAGATAGTCTTGCAAAATGTGGATTTTGCTGCAAAGCAGATGTGAAAGTCAATGCATCACGTAAGTTTTCACAGGGATTTAGTGGCCCTTTCAAACGTGAAACTTTTAAATTCCATGATAAATCTGTGCAGCATAGAAAAAATGTTGATTTTATTCATCGCAGCTTGTTAGCACCCCATTGGCCAAATGCATTAAAAAGATGGATGAAAAAATATTTAAGTAGCTCAAAGTATTATTCAATCTGAGCTACTATATGCAAAAAACAAAAAGCCATTTTCTGACATTGAATCACTCGTCATGCTATTCAGAAAGTTAGAAGTTGATGTACAAAACCAGTACGCAAACAGAAATGCTTGCAGGGAATTTATTTCTTGCATATCAGAGGTTATAACAGAGTCAGTATTGAAGGGACTAAAGCAGTCCCAGTTCATTAGTATTATTTTAGATGCCTTTACAGACAAGGGCACAATAGAGGAATTGATGATGTCAGTATGCAAGATATTTGAAAAGTGGTGAAATTGAAGAATGTTTTTTGGGGCTTCTAGAATTAGAAAAAAACACATCTGAGTCCTATTTTTCTGCTATTGAGAAACAGTTTGCTTCTCTTGGTTTAGATTTGAAGAAAAATTCTTGGATTGTTCGTATAGCAACAGATGGGGGTGGCTAACATGGTCGGTGAAGTATCTTGTTTATGTGCCAAATTTAAAGAATTTTTACCACATATATTGTCTGTGCATTGTGTTAGTTAATTGGTTGATTTTAGTGGCTCAAGGGCCAGGTTTGGCCAAAGAGCGCCAGACGCAGAACTATCAGTTAAAGATTTTTAAAAGCGGGGAGAAATGATTAAGAGCAGACAGGCTTGGTAAAAGTTAGAAAAGAGAATGATGAAAGCTGTGAAGACTAGTTAGTTAATTAGGTTTATATATAAATTTATTAATTCACTGTTATAATTATTATAACTTTTTTTTTTTATTTAAATAAGTTTTAAAAAGTCAATCTGCTTTAAGAACGAAAATACTGCGAAAGTGTCGCAGTGGTCGCCCAAAAGCTTTTGCAGTGTAGCTGCACCGTCATCCAGTAGATGAGACTGAAAATAGTGAAACCGATGATTAAGAAAACGAACACAACTACATAAAACATGAGAGATGGTGAGTAAACAGTCGCACGCCTCACACATTGGGGCAGTGTCGCCACACAGCAAATAGCTATGCGTGAAGCGACAATGCCCAATGCGGAGATGCACAAGAACAACTTTTTCCCAACGGTTCCGGCGACACGATGATTTCCAAACTCCAAGGTCGGGTAACGAGTGTGCTGATGCGGCTGCTAGATCTGCTTCCTCTTTGGTCGTCACACCCTTGCCACTGTTTCACCGGGATTTCCGCTTTCTGGTTCACGACCATATCAAGCGAACATGGCAAGGTCTGTGGGACCAAGAGGTGGAAAATAAACTGCATTGTATTAAACCTAATCTTGAAGTCTGGAAATCCTCGTATCGTCGGAACCGTAGGGAGGAAGTGGTGCTTGCGCATCTCTGCATTGGGCATTGTCGTTTCACTCACCGCTTTTTGCTGTGTGGCGACACTGCGCCGATGTGTGAGACGTGCAATTGCCGACTCACCGTCACTCATCTTCTGTGTAGCTGTGTTCGTTTTCGTGATGTACGTTTTCATTTCTTTCATTCTCATTTGTTGAACGAGGACGGCGCTACACTGCAGCGGCTCCTCAATGACCACTGCAATACTGTTGCCGTGTTTTCATTTTTTAAAGAACTTTTTTAAACATATCTAGATTTTAGCCTTATCATCATCCTCATTTCTCAGTTTTACTGAATCAGCTAGATTTTAATCATTGTATCATGTTTTTAATACTGTTTGTTTCATTATCTTTTTTAGCCCTTCCATCGTTCTCATTTTTCAGTTTTACATGATCAGTCAGATTTTAAGCTTTTTACCACATTTTTAATACTGTTTGTTTGTCTTGTGTCTGGCGCTCTTTGGCCAACCATGGCCCTTGCACCATAAAAATCAACCAACCAACCAACCAACCAACCAACCAAACTCCAAGGAAAGGTTTTAAACTGTATTCCGTCACAAGGTGAGCTCGGGCCGTGGGGGTGCCGCTCCCCAAATAACTGGAAAACCAGTTATCCCCGTGCGGGGCATTGTGTTGCTCACTGATTGCAGTTAAGCATACTTTATACTCTGAAGAATGTATTGTATTTAGTAACGTTTGACTGTATTCTTATTTTAATTTATGCATTTTATGGACATTCCAGTAAAAAAATCGAGCACCTAGAAAAAATAGCCAACTTATTAGCACAAAAAAAAAAAAAAAAATTCATGACTACCAGTCAGTTGTATTGCATTTAGAAAATAGAGCTAATTAAAAACAATTTAGCAAAAATGCTGAAAACATAGTAAAGAAAATAAAAGATTTCTGATTTCTGGCAACCCTCAGTTTTCTCCTAGATTTTCTTCAAATCTTTAAAGGTCCCTCATTTTCCAAAAACATTTGCTTATATGTCAAGTCAACAATGAAGTTTTGAAAGCAAAAAAAGAAATTAGAAAATGTATAGAAAGAAAGAGGAAAATATGAAGAACAATTTTTTAGCTCCTATAATGGAGAAACTTACAAAGATGTAGTTCTGACAAATTTTGCAAATGGGAAGAAGTTCTTCAAATCTGACCGAAATACTATGGTAGACTTTGCAAAAAAATATTTATTAGAAAAATTTTGTGACATTAATTCCCTTGTAATAACTTCAACATATGTATTTGACACATTCACATGGCACACTGGAAAAGATTTGAGTGGCTTTGGAGACGAAATCAAAATTATTTTGCATCATTTTAAGGAAGTACATACATACATACATACATATCACTAAGCTGTTCTCTGAGATTCAGAGGTTAGCTCCAAAAAGAAATACAAACTTCCAGATATTTTTAAGGAAGTAATCAAACATAAAAACAATAAGAAAGATATCAAAAAAAGTGTGGTAGACGAATGGGTAGACTTCAAAATAAGTAGCCAGAACTTGAAAGTTGATGAACTACTTTTTAAAGATTACTGAACATAAGGAGAAAGTGAATATCATATGGCTAGCATGGGTGCTCGTGCTTTGTTTCCTAGCATCCCAGTACCTCAGGTAATTGACATAATTGTTGAAAAATTATATCAGTTAAATACAATGAATGAAGTACAAATTGAAGAATTAAAAGAAATGTTATTTTACATATATGAAAATAACATTTTTATGTTCAATGACAAGATCTACAAACAAAATTATGGTGGACCTATGGGGTCACCATTGTCAACCTTGATTGCTGAAATAATAATGAGTGACATAGAAACAAAAATAATTAGTAAACTGGAAGATGCACCACTGATATACTGCAGGTATGTAGATGATATTTTTCTGTTGTCCAGGCTAAAAAATGAAGAACTAGAAGACTTGACAAGAAAATATAAAGACATCTATCCATCCATAGAATTGACAGTGGAACAGGAACAAAATAACATGTTAGCATTTTTGGATATTATGGTAATCAAAACAAATGACAATATACAATATAGACTGCATTGAAAATCATCACATATTCCTGTCTTAATACCTTTATGGTCGTCACACCCAATAACACATAAAAGGAAATAGTATTAAAACACTAATTAAAAGAAGTATAACACACTCATAAAAAGAACAATATCAAAAAGAAGAAATAGAATATATTGAAAAAATTGCACATGATTTTTGTTACCCTAAACAGGTATTAAGGAAATGGATTAATGAAATAACTCAAGCAAATAATAAAGGTACATTATTTGCTTGAGTAAATATTCACCAAATAATAAAGGTACAAATAGTAAAAAAACGTTAAGATATGTAAGAGCGATTCCATATGTAGAAGGTATTTCTGCTGAAATTAATAAGCTTTGTGGCAAATATGACATACAAGTAGGAAATCAAGTACATACTATAAAAAATGAAAAGAACAGCCAACTTTATAGAGCTGGTGTATATGAGATTCCTATAAATCAGAAACCACCTTTGTCCTATATAGGCAGCACTAAGAACAAGTTAAAATATAGATTACACCAACATATGAAGAATTGGGATAAAAAAGAAGCTAAAACAGCATTAACTCAGTATTGTCTAGAAAATCATCAATGTCCAAAATTTGAAGATATTAAAATTATTAAGGGCTGTAAAAAGGAAAGGCAGTTGAGAGTTGCTGAATCAGTGTTAATTGAAAAAACCAGATCAAGAGTATGTAATATTAACGACCCAAACAACTTGAATGACCATTGGAAAGCCTTAATTAAAGTAGAACAACAATTAAGGGGGAAAAAAATAAAACAGCACCGACAATAGATGGCGCCAGAGATACAATGCCGCAGAGTCTGCGACTGAAGCCAGAACCTATGACGAGTTTGCTCACTTGATCTGTGGTTAGCAGAGCAGAAGGATACATTGACCTCCTGAGGATGACAGGGTAACTGTTGAAAGCGCTTGGGAATTGTGTGTGACTGGCTGAATGAGGTTAGGCTTTGCTGCAGGGTATTTACAATGTATGAGGCAAATGGAGCGCTACGTAAATCACAGTTGACAGTGGTCTGACTGCCGTAAAATGTAAATAGTGTAATTATGTAGATAGCGGTTTTTAATGAGTGTATGAATGTGTTGTATATCTTGTACGTAAATATGTTAGTACGAGGTATGTAAATTGTATGAGATGAAATAGGTATTGAATTGAATATGAGTGTGATGTATGTGAGTATTTATTAGGTGTATGGGTATGTGTTTTAGAATTGAGTATCATTTTTTGGAATTGTGAATTTAAAGGGCAAGTTACTGAGGGAGGAGTGAGGGAATAAGTAAAATACAATAAAAAAAGAAAAAAAGGGCGTAATGAAAGTCAATACACTCACGTAATAGTGAGTATGCATCTAGTGCTGACGAGCTATCACACATGTCAAACAGCAGTCAGAATTCAGCGTTTTTTAACTGTCCTGTGAATGAAAATATGAATGTTTCATGACCTGAAGAAATATAGTAACAACAACAACCTGTGAGCAGATATGATGAAAGTTTCAACCTTAAAAGGCCAGCTGCATAACAAGATGTTCTCATTGACGTGCAGGAAGTGTATAACAGGAATGAAGCCAAGAGCTTTTAGGTAAGTGTTTGGCCTTTCTGATTGTTAAGTCATTAATGACTTGCACATAAATAGTGCATTTTTTGGTGCTTATTGCCTATGAAGATGCAAATAATATGATAAGGAGAAGTGTTTTTCTAAGCCAGTTATTTTTGCCTTTTTGTGTAATACCAGCATCAACATCAGCCTGCAAACGTGGCTTCAGCCAGATGAATCTTATCAAAAATCACTTGAGGACCTCATTAGTCAACGGCAGTATGAACAGACTCCTAAATATACACATAAATGGGATAACATCGGAAAATTTTGATCCAGCAGACTCTATACATAAGTGGTACTTTGGAGGTAGAACAAAGCATGTGCAAGGACATAAAAGAAAATACAATTTTGTGATACTGAACAATTGATGTAAAAATTGAAAAGAAACAAAGCTGAACAATCATCATTAATTTGGTATGAAATATTTAATTATAAAATAATAATAAATTGGTGTCATGCATCTTTGTTATAAATCAAAGGTTTCATGGGAATATTTTTTAATCTGGTATAGTGTACATATGTATTTGGATTACATAGGGGCATAAATTCAGAATTTGTGTCATATCCTATCCCTGTACACTATTATCGTAATGTGCCTATATCGCATCTTCTTGGCTAGTGGTAATAATCCCTGGCTGGTAAGATTTTCCCGGAATTCCCCACCCCTGGACATGTATATTTGATACACACAATTGACGTGGATTAGGAACATCAAACAGAAGTCATCACTCTTTCCATGTTTATTCCTAATCTACGTCAATTGTGTGTATCAATTATTCATTTGCCTCCTAGTTATTTGTTCAGTTGCTGCTAGCTTACCATCTTTGGTGAATCCCCAGCATTGTGCGGGGCTCCAAGAAGCAACCTGCCATGTGGTTTGGCAGTTATTCGTATGTGAGTCTGGAGAGTTTGAGGCTGCTGTGGTGCAGTGGTAGCATGTCCGGAGCCTAACTGGATGACCCTGGGTTTGATTCCCGATGGCAGGCGATGAGAATTTTTCCGTGACTCGCCTATAAACATGGAAAGAGTGGTGACTTTTATTTGGTGGACATGTATATCTTTTGTGGAATAACTTTTTTTTTTACGGGTCTTTTAGAGGTTATTTTTAATGAAAGTTGGTTGTCAAATTTTCGAACTAAAGCCTAGTTCGTCATCAGGACTATGTCACTGGAGTAGTTGCTGCCACTCAATTGGAAGAGACCATCCGCAATTATCGTTAATTGTGGTACTTCTTCTTCTTGCTATTTCGATCCCTTCTTCTAGTTTTCTCTTTACTAAGTTTGACTGGTGGGCGATTATTTTCACTGAGTCCCAATTTATGGAGTGTCCACTTGCTTGTACATGTATGTCTAGCCCTGTTTTGTTCCCAATGTTCCTAATAGCTGCTTGGTGTTCTTTCATTCGGACCTTAATACTTCTCCATGTTTCTCCTATATAGCTGAGTCCGCAGTTACAGTCGATGCAGTAAATTACTCCTTCTTGCAATTGGATGTCCAATTCTTTCTGCTTTAAAGCTGGCAGGAATTTCTTTATTTTGTTATTAAGATCTGGAGCTAGCCTGATATTATATTTTGCTCCGATCCTTTTCAGTTTCTCGAAAAGTCC
This sequence comes from Macrothele yani, assembly GCA_039090855.1. NCBI lineage: Eukaryota > Metazoa > Arthropoda > Arachnida > Araneae > Macrothelidae > Macrothele > Macrothele yani. The sequence continues at coordinate 110,832,034 of CM076990.1, forward strand.
CTTGTGGTACGTAATTTTGCTGGTGAATTTGAAGTTGGTTTTTTCCTGCTTCTTTATTGGCACTTGTTTAAATATTTTCTCAACATATGGGGAGGGGTAATTGTTTTCTGCCAACATTTCCTTTAATTCTTCTTTGTGAAGATCTTTTTGAGAAGCTGAAGAGACCAGGATTTCAATTTTTTCCAAAAATTGTCTCGCTGTATTCGATTTAATATAATCAGGGTGGAATGAGCAGAAGTCTAACATCTTCCCTGTGTTGGTGGGTTTTCTAAAAAGCTGAGTGAATATTTTCCCTTCTCTTGAGGTCAAGGTTAAATCCAGGTAATTGATGCTATGGTCTTTTCTGTTCCAGGGTGTACTTCAAGGTATTCTCTAGTAAGTTAAATTCTTCCAGAATCTGAGAGGGTAGAGATTGGTCCACAGTATCTACTATAATTAGGACATCATCCATGTACCTTACATAGAGAGCAAACAAGGAGGGTTGTATAAGGATTTTTGCCTCTAGTTTACTTATATAATAATTTGCTAGCAGAGGTGCTAGTGGAGAACCCATTGCAAGTCCTGAAGTTTGCCTGTAATATTTCTTTCCAAACTGGAAGAAATTATTCTTGAAGGAAAATAGGAGCAGTTCATATATGCCAAGTAGTCAGCTAAAAGTCAAACATTCAGCCAATTGGTTTACTAAATAAATATGAAACTGATATCAATATTAAGGTTAGATACCGTACTACAGTTTTCCACCAAAGTTCGAATAAAAAGATTAATTTATAAAGCAAACTTCCGTATTTTTCATTGCATTAACTCCGTAATGGAATGACAAAAAGTTCATCAAAATATATCTCTGAACATATGACGTAATTTTTATAATTTTTAACAAAGCATAAATGTTGGTTTATTACATTAATCTGTGAGAAAGAACGTTGATTTATCAAGTCAAGTCATGACATTGTGCTGCTCCTTGCTGTCAAATTTTTCTTGTTTATTAGTTATTCAGTACCTGCTTCCTTGGTTTGTTGAGCCTCCAGTATCAGGATTACCATTGTGAAAAGGTAAATTAGTTCATTAATATTCGCCTTGGCAGAACTGAAGTAAAAACTAATATTCTTGGTGCACATTTTACCAGTCTTGAACGTGGGTTAGCAAACATCATGTATAGTGTGAAATTTCTATACTTGTGCTAAACAAAGGACGTTTACGTTGAATATTATATTGGCAAGAACCTGCTGAGTACTTTTGTTGACATTTGCAGTTGACTCTTTTTGATTATATGTAATTAAAGTGAACTACAATCCTGGGTTGTAATATACTCGACGGCATGTAGTGGGTCATGTGCTGCCATCTACTGACCACTTCACTAATTACTTACTGATTTGTTTGCTCAGTGAGTATGTTCTGAAATAAGTTTCAGATATTCTGTTATTTATCTTACATGGCTAACAGAAAAGGAACCACAAGGAACAATAGGTCAGTGGTAGCAACGCCGTCTTCCAGTGTTGTGTCAAATTCAAATATGGAACTTATTATGCAATCTCTTAACGAAATACACTTGAAAATTCAGCATTCTCATTCTGGAATTCCGTTGGAACTAAAGCAATCGCTAGATGAAATTAACGCAGAACTTGACTCCATTCCTGCTTTAAAACAGGACTGTATGAATATAAGTAAACAGTTGACTTTGTTGCTGGTAAATATGATGAAATTTTAAAAAGATGCACAGAACTTGATAACGCTGCATTGAAAATGACTTGATAATGTTATTACACAAGATGACATTAAGCAACAAAAAATCCAGACCTTGACCTGTAAAATTAAAGAATTAAATCAGTACTACCAAAATAAAAATTTAGAGATTCATGGTATGGACTTAACGTCAGTAGGCAATGCTACTGAACTCAGAAATCAAATAGACAGACTTGCAACTAAAATATAAATCCCCAACTGTCAGCCCTTGGATATTGATGTTGTTCATCCACTAAAATCTAACTCGTATAATACTCAGAATTCCACTGTGATTATGCAGTTTTAATCCATATCCACAAGAGATAATTGGTTGGCAAAGAAAAAATATACAGTGCTCAATTCAGATCTGTATTCTAATCTACCTGGTACTAAAATATACCTGAATGAAAACCTTATTCCTTCAGCAATTATTTTGGCAAGCAAGGAAGCTTCTTCAGCAGGGGAATATTCAATTTGCCTGGGTGAGTAATGGTATTGTGTTTATTATGCAAAATGAACATGAAGTCAAAAAAAAAAAAGTTATTATTTTAGAAGACTTGATAGAATATGGTTTCGAGGCTCAACATACTGCTTGACTCAATATAATTTTGTAATATTGTGTTTATCACAATATAAGTTACTTGTTCTGTACAACATATGAAACAACAATGTGGCAAAGGAAAAAAAAAAAAAAGAAAACTCTACTTACTAAATTTAAATGGACAGTGGGGGTAGTGTGTGACTTAATACTATAGAGGGGTAGCAAAGGGGGAAACTGACTTACAACAGGATATTTATATACAGTATACATAATTTGACTTTTTTTTTTCTTCATCTCAATGCAACCAAATTCTTATTCACATCAACAAATTAACCACATCTTATCTACTAACCCAGGTAATTCATTAAAGCTTTTACATATTAATGCTAGGTCACTTTACAATAGAAATAACTTTAGTGAACTCATTAATTCAATCAATTAACTCTAAAATTGATATTTTATGTGTAACTGAAACTTGGTTCCCTATGCCTGACTATTATATACATCTAAACCATTATAATACATTTTTTCTTAATAGATCATATTCTAAAGGGGGTGGTATTGCTGTTTACGTACATGAACAAATTCATGATTTCTCTGTAAACAATGATCTCACTGTACTCAAATATAATATAGAAATTTTAATGATTGAAAATCAATTTTATATTATTATTGTCTGCTATCGTCCCCCTAAATCTTATATCAATGCATTTTTTTCCACCCTAAATGAAGTTTTTAAGTATGCAAACTTAACTAATAAAACATTTTTACTTGGAGATTTAAATATCGATATTTCTTGTGACCATCCAGTATCTAAACAATTAAATCAAACTTTAAATGCATCTGGATTTACCAACACTATACTAACCTCAACTAGAATCACTGTGCAGTCGAAAACCACCCTTGACCTATCACTTACTAATGCATCTCCTGATATGATAACCTCGGGTGTTATTCACTATAACATTAGTGACCACCTACCTATATTTACATTCTATTACCATAATTCCCCAACAGAAAGAAATACTGTATACTATAGAAGAAGACAAATTAACATTAATTTATAAATATTTTGTAATATATTGCATACTATTAACTGGAACGAAATACTCTCACTACACCCAAATACTGTATACAATGCATTTTTCAAATTATTAAGGGAATTATATGATCGAACTTTCTTAATTTCCTGGAGGAGTAATAGAGTGAGAAAGAAATATCGTAAGCCCTGGATAACGAATCAGCTTCTGAATCGTATAAATAAATAAAAAAATAAGTTGTATACCAAATTTCTGAAAAGCAAATCAGTAATAGATTTTAATAACTTCAAAACTTATAGAAATAAATTAAATTCAGATATACAAATACTCAAATGTAATTACTATTTGCATATTTTCTCTCTTAATGTACCAAAATTAATGTGGAAACTCCTAAATGTATTACTTGGTAAAAATAATACCCCAATAACGCCTGAATATTTAACAAACTCAGTTGACCAAAAAATTACAGACAAAGATAAAATGGCCACCATTTTAAATGATTATTTTATATCTATCCCACAAGTTATCAAACAAAATTTGGGTATGTCTAGCACCCACTTTACTCAATATTTATCTGGTACATACAGATCTAACACATTTTATGTGCAGAAAATTACAAGAACTGAACTCTTACATATACTTAAACAAATTAACATCAACTCAGGACCAGGTTATGATGATTTTCACCCCAGGGTTATTAAGTATGTTGCAGACGTCATTGTTGAGCCATTACTAAAAATTTACAATTCTATACTTTATTCGGGAATTTTTTCCAAATGCTTTGAAAGTAACCAAAATCACTCCTAAATTCAAAAATGGTTCAAAAAATGAAGCAAATCTTTCAATTTTTGCCAAGATCCTTGAAAAATTAATTTATACTCTACTAACTTCCTACCTTCAAAAATATAAGGTACTCAGTCAGTATCAATTTGAATTTTTAGCAGATAAATCTACAGAATTAGCATTGCTATACCTTCAAAATGCTATACAAAATAATTTTACTCAAAAATATACAACAATAGGTTTATTTCTGGATTTATCAAAGGTATTTGATACTTTAAATCATGATATTCTTCTTTTTAAATTACAAAATATAGGAATCAGGGGTAATACTTATTCACTTTTCAAAAATTACTTGACTAACAGACAACAACATACACAAATTGAGAATTATCACTCCTCATTTCAAAATATGAGATCAGGAGTACCTCAGGGTTCTGTCCTTCCTTTATCATTTAATATATACATTAATGATTTATTTTTGCTGTCAACTCATATGGATGTTTTTCTGTATGCTGATGATACAACTGTTCTTATAAAAGGGAAAAACTTAGATGAAATACTAACACAATGCAAGAAACAGTTGTAAACTATATCTGACTGGTTAAATTCTAATGAACTAACAATTAATGTTAATAAAACTAAAGCAGTGATTTTTTTTCTAATACATTATCTCCTTTAACACCAAATGCACAAATATCCCTTAATAATAAAAGAATTGATATAGTACCGTCATTCAACTACCTGGGAAACTACAATAAATTTTAACCTGAAATGGAATAAATATATTGATTTTCTTTTAATTTAACTATCTAGAAATATTGGTATAGTGAGTAATATCCTGACTGATCTAACAACTGAAACATTGATCTCATTGCATTACACATTATTTCAAACTCATATTAATTACTGCATACTATCATGGGGGCAAACGACACAATACTATATTAATAAATTACAAATTCTACAAAATAAATTTATTAGACTAATTGATCTCAAATCACATCCTAATACTCAACCTGTAATAAATTTTAGAACAAAAGTATATCCTAATAAATATAATATACTTACTGTTACTCAACTATACTATTTTAATCATGGTAAAATTATGTTCAAACAAATTAAATATAATTTATATTCAGATCTCATATTTCTTAATACACATGCACATTCGTATGAAACAAGGAATAAACTACAATTACAACCTATTTTTCCAAAAACAGAATCCATTAAACTTTCTAAATTACAGAGGCCCTCAATACTGGAATTCTTTACCTAGCAACCTGACTAACTTAAACAATTTTAATTTATTTAAAAAAAATTCAAACTCTATCTACTTCAATAATTAAAAAAAAAGGGAAAGGATTGGCAAAACGTCTTCTGATTGTCTGGCTTAATGTGTCTATCTGTCGTTTTATTTGTTTCTTCTACAGGGAGTATAGGGCTATGTCAGGCCATTTTGGCCTTTTCCCTTGTCTTCCCTGTTGTTACAGTTATGCTCATCATTTATGAACTGTCATATTTTTTCCCACTCCATTTTTTTCTTTTCTACTGGCATGTAACAACAAAAATAAATAAATGAATAAATAAATAATTTTTTTCACAAATTGAAATTACGTAGCAAATAAACAATTTTCAAATAGGTATTTGCTATGAATTCAAGTATAAGACCCTTCAGTTATAATTCATGGTTCTTTAAGCTTTTGTTTTATTTGATTTTTGGTGACCCAAGATTTGTCTTCTTTTCAAGGAACACATAAAAAAAATTGCCTTGAGAGTCGTGTTTGCACTTGCACAAAACTTCAATATCATCATCATCATCATCTAATGTTAACATTTGTCCAATATAATGCCTGAATGGATTTTTCCTTTCCATCTATGAGATCATACCGCAGTTTCCAACATTCAAAGTTCCCATTTGTTCCAACAGCAAAGAATTATAACTCATGTTATTCCGCAAAGGGTCAGTGTGAATTCCTTTTCACAACTTAAAATTGAAGATATTCTTTTCATCTCAAAAATAGTATTTGCATTATTCAATTACATATTTGCATAGGTTAAAGAAAAAAGATGTTTGTTTTTTTTTTCATGTGTATTACCCAATCTATTGAACTGATACTCTTGAAAGTTATTTTCACGCTGAAACGTACATGTTTCTGAATCTTCACTAAATACCATTGTGGTTATAAAGTCACTGAATTTTTTAGGAATATCACTCAAAACAGAACTCAAACTTTCTAATTTCAATCTAACACTCTCGTGATGCACACACACACACACACACACACATACATTGTGGGGAATGTCTTTCTGCAGTAGCACTAGTTGTGGACAAAGTTTACAGAACTTTGAAAAGGCCACTTGCATTGTTAATTCTTTCTGGAAAAGTCCATAACTTCTTTTAAAGTCAACACTAAATAATGCTTTTGAATTTTTTTTTTTGTTAACATCTTTTTTTCCTTGAATGCTTGCCAAGAAATATCGTCTTTTTTTTTTTTTTTTTTTTTTTTTTGTTAAAATCATAAAACACCAGCCTTCACTTCCTCACTAAGAATATTTTTGCCAACTAATGTATATGGTTCTAGAGAGATGGTATACATATTCACTATTTCTTGAACAACTCTGATATGTTTTCATGGACTTTGAAGGCAATGCTTGTGATATTCTGCAGATAGCTTTTGATAAGGTTTGAGGTAAATTATATGGATTCTCAGAATTTTTAGATGTTGATGGCTTCAAAATATTCTTTTTAGACAACCTGCATCTTTGTTGGAGGATTTTCTGCCTTACCCTAAGTTTCTTTATGTCTTCGGTGCTCAGTGATTTACACTTTTCATTCATTCTTTTATTATCTTTTTTTTTTTTTTTTCACTTTGTTGGCCAAACCTTTTGCTTTCAAATGTTCTCTACATAGTCTTTGTTTTTCTGCAGCAGCTGGAGGCATTTTTTCTTCAGCCATATAATTTAAAACAATAACTCTCCAAACGAATTTTATACAAATGTCTAAATATTTGGTGAACACTTACATACATACATATCACTAAGCTGTTCTCTGGGATTCAGAGGTTAACTCCACAAAGAAAAAAACAAACTACCAGATAATTTTTAACTAATAATTTACTTACAGTTGCCATATCAAACTTCTCCATTTACAGCGATCTTGACATACAACTCGGGCTTCACTGACATCCATCACACGATGCACACAAGATCTATACTTCATACTCTTGATCTTTTTCTCATGCAGAAACTCCTGAATCTGGTCCTCCAATGATTTCCTTGGCCTTCCCCTACCTTTCTTTCCTGCCGCTTGAGCTGAAAAATTTTTCTTAGTAAGCATCTCATCACTCATTCTTTCAACATGCCCAAACCACCAAAGCAAATTAGTCTCCACCTTGCTAACAACATTTTGCTTCACATTACTCAACTGCAACACATCTTTACTCCTCACACGATCAGAATGTGTCTTACAACAACCCCCACGTAAGTAACGCATTTCTCCAGCACACAAACAATTCCTATGTTTATTCTGTAGTACCCAGGTTTCACTGCCATACATCAGAGTAGGAACAATTACACTTTCATACACAGCCATGTGGGACTCTCTTGAAAACCCATCATTCCTGTGAAAAAAACCTTCCAAGGCAGCTATGACTTTCAATGAAGAATTCACTCACCTACTAATTTCACCATCCAATCCGTTCTCTCTGTCAAACATGCTTCCTAAATACACAAACTCATTCACCTGGTTAATCACAGTGTCGTTTATACTTACATTACATTCAGTGCTACCAGTTCCTCTCTCAAAAACCATAACTTTGGTTTTTCCCTTATTTATACTCAGTTTGAATTTCATGCAAACTTCGTAGTTCCGAGAAAATATACTCTGCAACTCACTTTTGTTCTCTGCCAACAGGACAGTGTCATCAGCATACAGCAATCTGCACACACGGATATCACCGAGACATAAACCATATTATCTATTTTGGCATCATGCATGCATGCATCCATAAATATATTAAACAGCCATGGTGACATTACACAACCTTGTCTAACTCCTGCACCAATGGAAAACCATTTTGATAAAACACCATTCACTCTTACACAAGCTGTACTGCCAGCATACATGACTTTTGCACTATTAAGTAGATTCCCAGTAACGCTATATTCTTTCAATACCTTTCACAGAAGTGTCCTATTAACTTTATTGTAAGCTTTCTCTAAATATATGAAGGCAGCAAAAACTTTCTTACCAACAGCCAGAGAATTTTCAATCATCATGCATAATGAAAAAATTTGTTTAGTGCAACCTTTACCAGGCATGAAACCACTCTGAACATCCCACACTTTCACTGATGTAAGACCACGTACTTTGTCAATAATGACCTTACCAAACACTTTCCCTGTCACACTCAGTAGGCTAATACCATGACAGTTCTTGCAGTCAGTCTGATCACCTTTTCCCTTATACAAGGGAACAATAATAGCATCCTTCTAATCCCGAGGGACCATTCCTAGCTCCCAACACAACTGGCAAATTTCAGTTAGCCAGTCAATTACAGAGTCGCCACCATATTTCAGCATCTCAGCAGTTATACCATCAACTCCTAGAGCCTTACCATTTTGAAGAAATTTTAGAGCTTTACACACCTCTTCTCTTGCGATCGCTCCTGTGCCTCTGTTCTTCACTGTGACATTATCTGCTCTGCCTCAGAATCACTTTTACTTTCTTGATCTAATAACTCTGAAATATTCACCCCATCTTTCACTTAACTCATTGGGCTCCCATATCATTTCCCCAATCCTATTCTTCACACAACTTACTATTTTGTTTCCTTTATTTTTCCTGAGTCTCATGCACTTCCAGAAAGTCTCTCTATCTTTCCAAAAAGCCAATTCATGCCTTCCCATCTTTTGCCTTACTCTGGCAAATCAGCTTAGCAACTTCACGCTTCTTACAGCGATATTCATCCACAGAAACGCTACCTTGCAGCATACCCAAATAGGCTTCCTTCTTTCTCTTTACTGCCTCTTCAATCTCATTATTCCACCAAGCATCACCTCTATTGTTACCCACTATTGTGGTGCCACATACCTCTTCAGCAGCAGTAACAACATAGTTTATAAAACATTCCCACTTCTTTTCTACATCCCTCTCGCAAGACCTTCAGTCGTTCTCTGAGTATGTCAGAATAATGCTGATGATATTCAGAGAGCTTTTCAACCAGGGTTGCAAAACACCCAGTTTTTTTTAAAAAAGCCCAACCCAGATGGGGTTTTTTTTTTTTTGGGGGGGGGGGGTATGGGGTTTGGGGGTCTATTTGGTTTTCATATCCTTTCATTATGCTATCAAAGATTAAATATTATTAATGAAAAATCCATGCAACTTACCTATTAGTTAACAAAAATCTCCTTTTTATGTAGTCTGTTGAAAATGTTTTATTTAAATCTACAGAAAGGCTAAGATACTTTACACACCACTCACTGCAATCTATTAGCTAGTATTTGATCAAACTCTAAACCCTCATTAAACATTCCTGAGATGTTTAATTAAATTTGAGTAAACCTACAAATTTCAATATTTTTTGTGACAAATTTACTGTTTGTTTTTTAAATATTTGTGGATCTTGACGGGTTTCTTTGCTTTATCAACGCCTAAGCGATTGCGAAGTTTTGACCAGACTAGTCCGCAAGTAGAAAATATCCTTTCTACTGCAGATGAACTGGCTGGACAACCGCATAGACTTGACATGTAAGAGCAAAAATCTTTCAGGGTTCCAGCTTTGGTCACACTTGCATGTCGCTCCATCACCTGCCACCATTTGGCAGCACTGAAGTTTTGCACAACATCATTTACAAACATAGACTTTGGATAGTACTTTATGTCACATATTTTAAGACCCATTACAAAAATTATCCATTCAGGTTTCTTTTCTAACACCCAGTTATCAGCAATTTGTTCTTGCTCAGGGCTCATTCTCTTTCCCTGGTATTTTGGATTCATTAAGTTTGCCAAGTAGTGGCAAGGCTGAAGTGCTTGATCCATCCTTTTTTTTTATCACCGGTGTATACAGTTCAAGATCGGCATTTTCCATAAGATCTTGCCACAGTTCCACTGCCTCAGAAATGTTTGTTTGTTCAGCCTGGAGAATGTCAAGTACTGTACTAACCTCTTTTAGCTGTTTCAGCATGTGTATTGCATCTTTGTAAATGATTACATTCTCTAGAATTTTATTTATGTTTGGGGGAATTTGCAGATCATTTGAGTGCTCAGAGGTTTGAATTTCCACTTACTTTGGATAGTTTTTCACATAAACATTTATGCAATCCATTTGTGAATTCCAACGTGTTGCATTTGGCAGTTGTGGCATAAGTCCACCCATTTCTTTCAACAATCGTGGGGGTGATGATGATTGCAGAGATACTTCTGCACCTCGATTATGTGCTTCAAAACAGCTTTGTTCATAATTTCCTCAGCTAGCAGATTGACATAATGTGCAGAGCACCCATAAGTCACCAAGGTTTTGTATTCCAGTTCCAAGAGTTCACTCATTTTTACCATCTTATTTTCATATCAGTACATACGGCAAAAACATTTCCCCCGAGTGTAGTCTTGCAGTATTCAATTGCAGTCTTGGCAATTTCCGCACAATACGCTGAAGTTTTTTTATTACTATCACAATCTATAGCACTTAAAAAAAAGAGCTTATCCCAGTGTTAATGCTTGTTGCAATTATGGCATCATTATTAACATTTGACCACCCATCCAAGATCAAAGTGATGCTACTATTGTTATCCTCAAGATGTTTTTTAAATGCATCATCAACTTCACCAGATACTGTGTCCAACAGTTTCCCTCCTAGATCAATACGACTAGGGTCAGAATAACCAGGGCGCAAACTTTCCACCATATCTTTGTATTCTGCAGTAGTTGCTGAATTAAAAAAAATGTTATTTGCATAAAAAAACCTGGCAATTTTTAAATCTAATGTAGATTTTTGATTATCTGTTGTTTTTACAGTAAAACCTGTCATCAGTTTTTGCCTTTTAGGCATACTTTCTGTGTCATGAGTCTCTTCTTGTATCAAGTTGTGTGATAGCATAGAATTCCCAGGAGTTGCTGATGTGAAATTTGGATCCATTTCTGATGGGAAAATCTCTGATGTACCAGGCATGGATCTTTTCAAACATCTGTTTAAGTGGCCTTTAATTCTTTCAATCTTTGCACTCACTTCTGAACCACAGTGATCACATTTTACTTTGTTCTTGTCATCCAATCTGCTAACCTCCAACCATTCTGGGGCACATTTTCGACCACTTCCTGCTGGCATTGTATGTAAAAGTATAACTGATGCTCCTTAAGTTTTTAAATTTCAAGTAACACAGAATAACATATACTGCAGCTGAACTGAAGAGAAAAATAGCTATGGTAGTATGCACAAGAGATAAGCATGAGATACAACAAAGGAATCCTATGACTTGTATCTGAAAAAGGTTTTTGTCAAGCCTCCAGCCTGCACCCTACCCCATTAGAATCTGATAGATTGATTTTAACTCTGATTGGTCATTGGGGTCGCCTTCCAATAGTACTGGAGAGTGCGAATTAGAACTCTGAAAACAAGTCCAGTTTGCTTTCCTGATTTCTAAAACCTAGCAGATTCCCCCTTCACATACTTGTTTGTGCCTCAGGCATTGGTGCACAGATAGCTCAAGAAACAGGTGTTTCATCCTCCTACAATGCATTCCTCAGGGATTAGTCAAACCTTCTTTCTCTTCCCTCCAGCCCCAGGGCACAGGAAACTAGTTTCCACCTACTTGGTTACCTCCTCAGGATTTCAGGCATTCATAGTTCACCGTGAAAAAGTATCAGGGAAAGGGTCTGTACTCCATATTAATGTAATGCCAGCCTTTTTAAAAGATTTAGACCAGTGTTTATGCACACACACGCACACATACAAGCATTTTTCTCTTAATTCATTAATATATTTCAGGAAATTATCATGTATAAACTTTTTTTCTTTTTTCCAAAATTATCTGCAAAAACTATTTACATGAACATTGAATTATAATTTGTAAGAACATTTTCATTTTTCTATTTTTTATGCAGCAATAAATTATTTGTGCTGATGAATCTAAAATATCAAGGAAGTCCTGACGATTAGCTTTTAGTAAAGCATCCCAAATGAAGTGGCTTTTGTAACTGCATTATCAAATAACAAAATATTTCTAATGCTTTTGTTTGCAAATGATGTACAAAATTTCAGGGCAACAAAATTAAGTAATTCTCAGAATTTTGTGCAGTGAAACTTAAACAATTTTTATTCCCACATCTAGTTTAGCTCCAGAATTTTTATTTATTGCTAATTTTCATCAGTAATCAGTTATGGCTATCAGTATATCAAAAATCAAAAGAAACAAACAAGTTAAACAAATGCAAAACATTAAAAATTAACAAATATCATCTATGTAATAATAAAAGCAACACGAAAGATGACACCAAATTTTCGGGTGTAATAAGCACGTCTTTTGAATCCGTTCTGAAGCAAATTAAATTTATCAAAGCTATTCAAAGTCAATGGAGCCGGTATAGAAAACAATAGTATCTGACGGAAGAAACAAGCTTTTCAATCGGGTTTTTAATCCCTCAGATATTGCTGTAAACGGAATTGTGAGCTTACGCCCTCTGGTTGCAGACTAGTGTGTTAAGGAAAACATGAATTTATATGAGAAACGTTTCCCACCGGAAACACTCTCCAACACAAAAAGAATTTTTCAAATCGGAATCTTAGAAACAGAGATATCGACAAAAATAAGATGACTTTACGTCCCCTGGTGGGAAAAACCATGCATTAGTTTAGGAAGAAAGTATTCTCAAAAGGATTTTCCATATGAGCGGTATCGGTCCAAGAAAAAAAAATTTAGTCGAGTTTTCAGCAGCCCAGATTTTGCTACAAATACATCAGAAGCAGAAATGAACACTTATGCCTCTGATGGCCAAACCATTCTTTACCAAACATTAGAATTTATGTGAAAAATATTTTCTATCAGGTCTTGTATGCGATACAGGAAGAAATTTTTAAATCTGAGTTTTAGAAGCAGAAATAACGCAGAAAACGCAATTTGCCTTTGTGCCTCCTTGCGGAAAGTCTATGATTTACTTGAAAATTTTGAATTTTTAGGGAAAACATTTCGCATCGGAAACACTATCCAACAAAGAAGGAATTTTCCAAATCGGACTCCTAGAAGTAGAGATATTGACAAAAATATGATATACATCTGCGCCGCTGGCTTAGAAACCATGCATTATTTTAAGAAGAAAATGTTTCTAAGCGGTTTGTCGACATGAGTACTATCAGTCTACAAACAACGTTTTTTTCAATCGAGATTTTAGAAGCTCATATTTTGCTGCAAATACATCAGAAACAGAAATTAAGATTTATGGCCCCTGGTGGCCAAACCATTTTTCACAAAAATTAGAAATTCTGTGCAAATGATTTCCCATCAGGAGCTGTATCCGTTGCAGAAAAAAAATTTCAATCGGACTTTTAGAAGCACAGATATAGGGGGAAAAACAATTTACCTCTACACCCCCTAGTGGAAGGTCTATGAATTACTTGAAAATTTTGAAATTACATGAAAAACATGTCACACTGAAAACACTATCAGACAAATTACAAAGAAGAAATTTTTCAAGTCTGACTTCTAGACGTAGAGATATTAACGAAAATAAAATATACGTGCACGCACGCCCCTGGCGGAGTAACTGTGGAATATTTTAAGAAGAAAATATTCTGAAAAGGTTTATCGATGTGAGTGGCATCAGTCCACGAAAGAATGTTTTCAATCGATATTTTAGAAGCTCAGATTTTATGGTAAATATATCAGAAACAAAAATTAACACTTACGCCACCTGGTAGCCAAAGTATTCTTTACCAAAAATTTGAAATTATATGCAAAACATTTTCCATCAGAAAGTATATCCTCTGAAGAAAAAAATGTTCAAATCGGAGCTTTAGAAGAAGAGTTATCGGGGAAAATGTCATTTACTTTTACGCCCCTAGCGGAAAATCTATGCATAATTTGAAAACGTAACTACATTGCCAGAAAGTGAAAAAAGAACACCAAAAAGGAATTGGCGGACGATCATGAAATTTACATATGTTAATGGAGTCGATTTTACGTAGGTGTGATGTTAATTTTGGGACCAACCAGTGAGCGCTTGCGCCACAGCATGGCATAATATGCAAATTATCATCGGTAGTATTTAAGGAGTACGGCGAAGTGAATGTAATCAGTCGTCGGCGTACGGACACCTGCGAAGACTTTGAAGAAGCTGCAATGCCTGGACATGGAAGACGTGTATGATTTCAGCAGTTATCGGACTTTGAGTGAGGTCATCTAGTCGGACTCCACGAGTTATCGGACTTTGAGTGAGGTCATCTAGTCGGACTCCACGAGGCCGGGTGGTCGTTTCATCGTATTTCGGAGCGAATTGGACAGGAAGTATCGGTGGTGGTACGATGGTGGTGTAGATGGTCCGAGGAACATTCCCACACGAGAAGACGTGGGAACCGGGAGTCACAGACGGACCGATGAGCGGACCGATCGACGCATAAGAAAAACGGCGTTGTCAAGCAGAACATCCACTGCGACTCAAATCCGAGCTGCCATTGCACCTGAGGTGACTGTGCTGTGCGAACAATCCGCAACCATCTACTGGATGCAGGACTACTTGCACGTGTGCCTCTGGCATGTGTACCTCTGACTCCAGCCCACCGTCAGGAATGGCTGCAGTGGTGTCGCCAACGTCTGCACTGGATAACGCAATGGTGATCTGCCATGTTCAGCGATGAAAGCAGATTCTGCTTGGGAGTCTCCGATGGCCGTATGCGTGTTCGCAGATGCACGGGGGAGCATCTCCACCCTTCTTGCATCCGCCAGCAACACACAGGGCCTACATCTGGTCTCCTGGTGTGGGGAGCGATCAGCTATCACTCCCATACACAACTAGTGTTTGTACCAGGTACATTAAACAGCACCTCCTACATCAACAACATCATTCAGCCCGTTGTTGTGCTATTTGTAAGGTCGGTCCATCGTGGTGTTTTCCAGCAAGATAACGCACGAGAGCGAATTGGACAGGAAGTATCGGTGGTGGTACGATGGTGGTGTAGATGGTCCGAGGAACATTCCCACACGAGAAGACGTGGAACCGGGAGTCACAGACGGACCGATGAGCGGACCGATCGACGCATAAGAAAAACGGCGTTGTCAAGCAGAACATCCACTGCGACTCAAATCCGAGCTGCCATTGCACCTGAGGTGACTGTGCTGTGCGAACAATCCGCAACCATCTACTGGATGCAGGACTACTTGCACGTGTGCCTCTGGCATGTGTACCTCTGACTCCAGCCCACCGTCAGGAATGGCTGCAGTGGTGTCGCCAACGTCTGCACTGGATAACGCAATGGTGATCTGCCATGTTCAGCGATGAAAGCAGATTCTGCTTGGGAGTCTCCGATGGCCGTATGCGTGTTCGCAGATGCACGGGGAGCATCTCCACCCTTCTTGCATCCGCCAGCAACACACAGGGCCTACACCTGGTCTCCTGGTGTGGGGAGCGATCAGCTATCACTCCCATACACAACTAGTGTTTGTACCAGGTACATTAAACAGCACCTCCTACATCAACAACATCATTCAGCCCGTTGTTGTGCTATTTGTAAGGTCGGTCCATCGTGGTGTTTTCCAGCAAGATAACGCATGCCCACACACGGCACGTGCAACGCAGCATGCACTTCAGGGTGTGAGACAACTTCCATGGCCTGCACGTTCACCGGATTTGTCCCCCATTGAGCACGTGTAGGATTTTATGGGACAACTACTTATCCGGTCTCCACGGCCAGCCACGACCATCCTGGATTTACGCATCTAGGTTGAGGATGCTTTGAACTCAATACCCCAAACTTACATCCAACATCTGTACGACAGACTCCATGCCAGAATTGCACAGTGTGACGCAGTTCATGGCGGTTCAACCTCATACTAACCATGTTACATGGAAATGTTATTTTTCAGTTTACCAGCAAATACAGCTGTATTTTGCCACAATGTTTTGATCACGTTATCCTCTGTATTCTGTTATTATGCTGTATAAACTTCATTGGTATCAGATGTCTCCTTCTTGGGGTTCTTTCTTCACTTTCTGCCAGTGTATATCTAAAATGAGGGTCACATCATGTATATCAAGTGAGGGTCACATTGATGAAGAAATTAATCGGCATACAAAACTTGCCAGGAGAGCTTTTGGAAGAAACAGCATAATTTTTCAAGAGCAATATGCCGTTATGTCTTAAAAGAAAAGTGTTTGATCAATGCATCCTTCCAGTGCTTACATGTGGTGCAGAGATGTGGACCTTAACTAAAAGAGACGTACAAAGGCTGCAGACAACTCAAAGAAGCATGGAGAGGCGCATGCTTGGTGTAACCAGGAGAGATAAGAAGAGGAACTCGTGGATCCGAAAAATGACAAGAGTGGAAGACAAGACATCATGATCAGAGTTAAATCCCTGAAATGGCAATGAGCTGGACATACTGCCAGAAGGACAGACCATCGATGGACAGCCAAAATTTTAGATTGGATTCCAAGAGACAGGAAAAGACCCAGAAGAAGACCACATGGGAGATGGGTGGATGAAATTCGAAAGTATGCGGGAGTGACCTGGAGGAGACTGGTACAAGACAGACCGTTGTGGAGGAAACTTGGGGAGACCTTCGTCCAGCAGTGGATTGATAATGGTTGACAATGATGATGATGATATCTAAAATGCTCTTCGAAAATAAATGGAATCGAAAGATAAAAGAATTTTTTCAATCTGATGTTTAGAAGCAAATATGTGGAATAAAACATGTTTTTGAATTCGACATCATCTGCATTTATGCCCTCTAGCAGCAAATTGTACATCATAAAAAAAAAAAATGAAGAATCATCATTCGTATATTTCAAGCTTCCCAATGCAAAAAGAATTTTTCAAAAATCAGACTAATAGCTGCAGAGATGTCGTGGGTACAGACGGACGGACAACCCGGTAACATAAGCACAATCTTTTTTTACAAAAGACGTGCTAAAAAAGGCATAATTAAAAACCAATTTGAGCACCAAGTTTTTCCATTTTAAAATGTTGCTTTTGAAACTCTGAAGAAAATATCCCAAAATTCCATTAAAACTCCAAAGTATACTCCAGTTTAAAAAAAAAAAAAAAAAGGATAAAACCCACTACAAAGTGGGTTTTATTGGGTTTTTTAAAGTTTTTTTTTTTTTTTAAACCCGCCCGGATTTTTGGGCCGGTAGGTGGGTAGACAACCCTGCTTTCAACCTTTATTCTTTCCATCCTGGGCCTCTTCCTATTCCTTTTCCTCCAACCAACATTCAGTTTCACTCGTGACACTGCCAAGTAATGATCAGGACAAACGTCCACACCTCTCATCACACGAGTGTCAACAACTAAGTGTTTCAGACACTGATCGTAGACAACAAAATCTATCACATTCTTTTGACCAAGAGTGCGATTTTCCTAAGTACAGGGGGATTCAAAAGTCCCCGAACTCTGAATTCAAATATATCTACCACGAATATAGTGATGTATAACTATTTTTACATACTGTTATATTGACACTCATACTTTCAGGTAATGAAAACCACTTTACAAGAGATGCTGGAATTGTTCACCATTCTGTTGAAGACACAAATTCACCCAACGACACATGTTGGCGAAGACTCGTTTCAGCATGTTGGCTGGTATGTCCCTCACAGCTGTAGTGATATTGTTCTGCAGGTCCTGTGCCGTCTTAGGGTTGTTGTGTTAAACTGTGTCTTTCAGATAGACCCACAAATAAACGTCTGGAAGACTCAAGTGTGGTGAGAGAGGCGGCCAAAGTTCTTTTGAGATTAATTGATCGTGGAAGAACTCACGGAACATCTCCTTTGTGTTGTTTTGATCTGTGGCACGTTGCTCAATCTTGTTGAAACCAACAGTAATGTTCGTGTGCTTCCAGCATCGCTACAAATTGATAGATGATGTCTGCATACACAGCAGAATTTACAGTTGTGTCGAAACAAAATGGTCTACAATTCGCCATCTAGACATGACGCACCAGACTCCAACTTTCTGACAGTGAAGTCCAACCTCATGCAATGCATGTGAATTCTCCGCAGCCCATATGTGAGTGTTCATACAACAGTCACAAGCAGCAATACTCAGATATCTTTTATGGTTTTACAGCAAATACGTTTTAAAATATAGAGTTCGGGGACTTTTGAATCACCCTGTATATGTGTGGATATACTTGTGGTTGAAAAATGTATTTAGATGCACACAAACCATTCTCAATGCAGAGTTCAATTAATCTTTCACCATTATCATTTACACAAGGATCATTATACTTATGCAGAACACTGTCAGAAATCGCATTCTGCACTCCTACTCTAGCATTGAAATCCCCTACTATTATAACTTTCTTCTTAGCACCAAAGTGGCTCAAAATAGCTTTTAGCTCATTCCAGAAATCTTCCTTCTTATTAGAAGGTTTCAAGTCACAAGGAGCATACACTACAACAATTACTACTCTCTGAAGTTTCACTTTCAAACGAATCCAAAGAATTCTCTCATTTATGCAGCTATAGCCATCAAGTTGTTCTTCATCTTTTCACTTAAAATCACACCTACACCAGCTAGTCCCCTCACATTATCCAATACTGCGGATCACACACTCACCGTGCCATTCACTTCTTCTATCCCACTTTCCTTCTTTTTGGTTTCACGTGCACACAGCACATCGAATCTATACATATTCATCTCTTCAATCACCTCATTCATCTTGCCATTTATGCCTCTAGTATTCCATACACCAATCTTACACTTACTGAGCTGTGATCTCTTTCTCATGCGCCTTTTAGAAATTCCGAGTCTATTCTGTGGTGGACCGTCCTTCTCAAGTGTGGTAGGTCCACCATATCTCACACTTGAGTCCTTTAATTTATTGTCTTTGTGTCTTTTTAATCAGGTAGGTACATCAGTGTGGGGGATTAGCCCACAGCTAACAGTTCCAGTTGGTCATTCAGCCTAAGGATTTTGAAGCAAAACCCAATGAGTTTGGGTCTTTTTGCCAATGTCACACAGAACTAGCTGGCACCTCTCCAAGATTCATAGAGGCCCTTGTTGCTGTTCTGTGTGCCGTTGCCCACAGAGTGCCCCAAGGAGGCAAACCCATCTCTTAAAATATCACTAGAGGTGCAACATATGAAGATTTCAACATCAGTTTGTAAAAAATTACTGTACCACATATGGTTTTGAAAATAACTCCAAGCAACCGTGTGCTTTATAAAATCAATTGCTATATGGTTACACAGTTCACACATCAAGCAACACATTGCTTTATGGTTCCGGTTAGAAACGAAGTTTTAGAACTTAAAACCTGTAAATAATGATTGGTTAAGAAAAAAGACTTTGTGCTGCTACTATTTACTCACATTATTCAAACCATAAGAATGTGTTCTGTCATGCTAATTAATAATGTATATTTGCATTGTCATTCCATTACCATGCATCTGTGCCATTCTGTTACCTATATAAAATTTCAAAATTTATTACCCATTGAAGCCATAAAAATATCATTAATTTACACCTGAAACTTGTTTGGAAACCAAAAAATTAAGTTGTATAATCAAAAGACAATTAGTAGAAATAAGTACTTCTTTTTTTGGTAACAGAATGGTATTTACACCTTGACTGAAATGAATCATGAGAATCAATTTTTTTTTTAAACAATGAATTTTTTTTTCATTTTATTTTAAAAAAAACACTTGAGAGTGCATAGTTAGGCAAATTGTGAACTTTTATTATATAAAATATATCATGGTGAATTTGTCAAAAAACAACAACTGCTTTTTAGGTCACTGAATGGCAGTAGCGGCTCGTCCATAAGAGCACGTGAACCCCCTATAAAAAATAGAAAAATAATTATACGATATAAATAATACATCTTTATTGACGCAGTACTAAATGGCTTATCTTCAGTAAGTTTAAAAGAGCGGACAATAAAAAACAGCGTAGAACGCGCAAAGTGAGGTTAAGTGTAATGACGCGCCTGTGGCTAGGAGCGGACTGAATGTGCCGCTCTCGATACTGGACACACAGGATATGCGACAGACGGGCGAGTCCATTTGCTCGCGGTAGGGGAAACATGTCTACAAGCGGCTTAACGGAGAATACCGATGAGCTGCCTGTGACACAGCTCAGCTCAGTTGTTGCACGGCTGTAGTTAATGTCAGGTGCTCCTAACCTTTGCGCGTGTGTTACATTTGTGTTTTGGAGTTTCCAGTTTCGATTATTTTTTTGGTGATAAAGTTTTAGTTGAAATTACACTTATTACAGTTTATCTATTGTAGTGTAGCTAGTGAGCTGTTGTTTTTATTTACTGTACAATAATGGAAAGTACCTGTAAGTACTCAGTTAGTAATTTAAAGGAAGTAGCAATTGGCAATTTACCCATAGAAGTTAAAATAGCAATAAAAGAGAGTGGCAGGCCAACGCCCCGACTTAATATAAGTCAAACATCGACATCAAAATCTAGAACTTTTAAAAGAGAATTTAAAGAAGAGCTATACGAAAAAATTCCTTGGCTTTGTGGTTGTGAACAAACAAACAAAATATTTTGCTTTCCTTGTTTGTTATTTTCCCGTGAAAAGGGTGCTCCTACTTGGGTGAAAAACGGCGTTTGTGACTTAGCTCATTTGACACAAAAAATTAAAAAACACGCAAGTTCTCATGGACACATAAGTGCTACATTGGATTTCAATTTGCTGGGAAAGGTTGACGTTCGTCAGCAGCTTGACAGTGCTTATCGACAAAATATTAAAAAGCACAATGAACAAGTGACTAAAAATAGGTATGTCCTTTCTAAGCTTATAGACTGTATTAAATTTTGCGGTGCATTTGAGTTGGCCCTTCGAGGTCATCGTGAGGATGACGATTCCTTAAATCCTGGCATATTTAAAGGGCTTGTAAACTTTTCTGCAGAACTTGACTCATCTTTGATCTTTGAAAGAACATTTGAGTACTGCTACTGTCTTTTAAAGGTACCTCAAAAGAAATTCAAAATGAATTGTTAGATTGTATGCTTTTTGTATGTCAAGAAAACATAATAGAAGAAATAAAAACTGCACAATATGTTTCTTTGATTGCGGACGAAACATCAGACGTCTCGTCTGTATTTCAGTTAGTTATAGTTTTCCGCTATGTTTTAGCTAATGGCCAACCAGTTGAATGATTTTGGAAATTTGATAACCCTGAAGGGCACGACGCAGAATCTATAGCCAAATGTATTTGTACCAGTTTAGATTATGTTGTGCAAAATCCAGAAAAACTCGTATCTCAAAGCTATGACGGTGCGAATGTAATGAGTGGGCACCATGCTGGCGTGCAGACCATAGTGCAACAAACCTATAAACATGCTTTTTTCGTTCACTGTTACTCTCATCAGTTGAACTTGATTGTAGCTCAAGCAACAAGCCAAAACCAAGATGTCAGAATTTTTTTTTTTTTCGGACTTAAATGATATAACAAATTTTTTTCAAATTCCCCTCAGAGAGTGTCTGTTTTGGACAAGATAGTTTGCAAACGAATACCTCGGGCGTCAGCTACAAGGTGGAATTTTAAGAGCAGAACTGTTAATACTGTTTTTGAGTACAGAGAGAAATTAATTGAATGTGTTGAGGAAATCGAATCAACCTCTAAGCAACCAACCACCATAATTAAAGCTGGTGCTCTAGCTCGTCTACTTAGAGATAATAAGTTCATATTTTGGCTTTCTGTTTTTCACAAATTGATGCCACATGTGGATATTTTGTACAACCAATTACAGCTAACTTACACTGATGCTGTGAGAACTAAAGCCAATGTTGACCACTTCGTCAAAGCCATTGATAAGGAAAGAGGTAACATGGACAAAGTGACAGAGCTGGTTAATCAGTACCCAGAAAATGCACCTAAACGATCGAGGCGTGAAGAAGATTTTTACTTAAGTAGAACAGTGGCTGCCAAAGAAACCTGTGACATTATTACAACGCAAATAAAAACAAGATTTTCATTCACAACATCTTGCTCAGCTGTATCTCTTTTTGAATCACAAAAGTTTGAAGAGTTTGACAGAAATTCCCCGAGAAATTGCTTAAAGATACAGTAAATGTGTATTCATTTCTTGAAAAAATTCGCCTCAAGACAGAGCTTGAAATCATTTACAAAAGAACTGATTTCAGAAACATGCGTGGTGCTGTTAGTCTTTTACAGTTTTTTATTGAAAACAACTTATTGTCATCATTTTCTGAAAGTTATAAACTGTTATTAATTATTGCAACAATACCAATGATGACTACTGAAGCTGAAAGGTGTTTTTCAACCCTAAAACGGATAAAGACATTTTTGCGGTCTACGATGTGTCAAGAGAGGCTTACAGCTTTAGCCATGCTTGCAATCGAGAAGGAAATGATTTCTAACATCCATAATTTCAATGAAAGAGTTATTGATGTTTTTGTGTCAAGAAAAGATAGAAGGATGGACTTTGTTTACAAAAACTGTACTTAAAGAAAATATTTGTGTAAGCTACCATCCAAGTAAATTTGTGTAAGTAAATACTAGACCTTACCATCATATGCAGCAGCTTTGATTATTTTCCTTTTTCTGTGTGTTTAATAATCTAATCTAATAATTGAGAGCATGAGGCCTTATGACTAACTATCTAAATATTTAACACTTAAAACAAGCTTTCTGTTTTGCATTTATTTTACTACTTTAAAATTAAATGAAAATAATTGTTTCAGTAAAAAAGAACAATTAGCATATTATAACAAGTATGATCAATAAAGTAATCCTTTATTATTAAGTTGTGAAACAGTTAAAGTACAGTAATATCTATAATAACATTTCGTTTCAAAATTAATACATTACATCAAGGTATAGCAGTGCCTAAATTATATGAATATTGTAAGTAACACACAAGTGTGTGACACAGTGTATCTCAAAAACTGCAATTATTAATTGTGAACCCCCTGTAGATGTACTCACGAGCCGCCACTGCTGAATGGCTGATGTTAATAGTCTATTTTTCTATCAATTTTTACTATATTTCTTAAATATTCACAATCTGATTCTACCCATATCTCAAAGGTTTAGTTATTTTAAATTTTTTGATCTCGTGTCCACTTATTCCTGGAATGACCCTTTTACGTCCACCCTGAAATTCTTTGCACTATTTCAAGACCATACTGCATGCAAGGCACATATTCCCATAAACCACCTTCATGTGTCGTAAGATTTCTGTTGATTTGCTTTTCTCTTTTGTCAAAAATTGGATCACTTTTTGCTGTGCTTGCTTGGAGGTACCCATGAGATAGGTCATTTATGTTCCTTTGATATTGCTCACATCCAATCCATTCAGGCATTGCAAATGTCGGTAGCCAGTCACCAAATGTCTACTAGATATTTTGTAGTGGCTAGTAATCTTTTAATATAGTAATAGAAGCCAACGATGGCCAGTAGACCCCCCCCCAAGTGAGCAACTATTCCCCCCCCTCATTGTGAATGAATTGAATATTGAGTTCAGTTTTCTCGCCCGTGTTCCTGTAGCTGCTTTGAAAATGATATATTTCATCTTTGCCATGGTATGTGCATATCTTTGCTATTCCAACTTAGACCATGGTGTATCTTGCACAAAGTATAATGTCATCTACAGGTAAAAGAATTATCTTTGAATCTCTATTTAATCGCATATGTAGTACTGCTCCTTGTGAGTGTGGCTTTTCAGCAATGAACCTCATAAAAATGAGTAATCAGGCATGTCTGAATAGTAGCACTTTAAATGACTTAATGATGATTAGATGCAGTGGGCCTTCAATTGAAGATTTTGATCCTCAAAAAGCTATTCAATTGTGGTGGGCAGATACCTCTGATGGGAAGATCAGACACCGTACATATCAGCTGTAAACTGTATCAACATTATTAGTGCCACTTTATGTGTACATATCCTAGCTTTTGTCCTTTGTTTTAAATATTATTAAAGAAATTAGTCATCTAACTTCAGTGGCCTCTCGAAAATAATTTATGTGTAAATTAAAACAGTAAGAGTAATGATATTATAGCACTGAAAAATTGTCAAAAAATCAATCATTTTGTAACAAAGGCATATGCAGTATTTGCAGTCAATCTAATGATCCTATGCAGTAACTATTCTGCATCTGTTTTTATGAAGTAAGTGGGGAGGGGTCTCTCATTAGAAAAAAAAATAAATAAACATTCACCCATTTAATTTTATAGAAACGTAAATACAGAAGTTACTGAATTATTAATTTTTTTTTAATTTTGCATGGTCCATAGATTTTGTCATTTGGCTAGTAAAATTGTTATTCCACTAGCCACATTGGCTAGTAGAAATTTCAGCAGTTTTGCAGGGGCTGAATCCATCACCAACTAAATTCTTCATATGCTGCTTTCCACTTTTATGTGATTACTGCAGTGCCACCCATCTGCCCAAGTCTATGTTTCATTTGGACAACCCATATATTTTGCTTGTTCAGCCGTGGTGAGTTCTAGCAGTATGTCCAGCTCAATACCACTTCGAGATTCTGCTTTGATCATAATGTCATTAACTCTTATCATTTTTCTGATCCATGAGTTCCTCTTATATTTCTTGGTAACACCAAGCATGCATCTCCCGTGCTTCTTAGAGTTGCCCACAACCACCATAAGTCTTTTTTTGGTTAAAGTTCACTTCTGTGATCCATAACTAAGAACTAGAAAGATGCATGAATTCAAGCATTTTTTCTTTTAAAAACATAATGGTAAATTATCCTTGAAAATCATACTGTTTCTCTCAAATGCACTTCAGAAAAGTTTTATATTAATTTCTTCTTCGAAATGGCCCTCAATTGATATCTGTTTTCCAAGGCAGCAGATACTTCTAGATTTGCCCCTAGGCAGCAGATACTTCTAGATTTGCCCCTTCAACTTGCAATTCTTCAGTTCTTGTGAATGCATTATACATCAATTTTGTTTTCTGTTAAGTTCATCTTTAATACCACTTCATTGTTCTTGTTAGCTAGTTTCTGTGCCATATCCGGATGCTCAAATGGGATACTTGCAAAAATGGTTATATCATCAGCAGAACAAAATACAATGAAACTCCAATGTTTGGCATACCAGTTAATGCTAATGATTTTGTACTTTTTTTTTTTTTTTGGTGTTTCTGTAAGCAGAGAAAAAGTTACTCCTTTTTAACATAGTGACAGAATTTCATGGATTTTTTATACTTAATGGTGTGCGGCAAGACTTTTCTGGACAGTAAGAACTAGATTTTATTTCAACTTACAACTTTAAAAAGAAATCCAAAAAAGAAAGAGATGTAAATTAGGATATATATATATATATATATATATAAGGATAAAGTTGTAGAAGTTGAAAGTTCCTCTGACAGAGCTGCAGAACTCGTTATCCAACTCTCAAGAAGATACAAGGCTCAGATTATTCAAACTTATGCACCCACCACAAGTCATCCTGAAGAAGAAATTAAATAATTTTATGAAGAAATTTGTCATCTAAATAATAAAGGTAAGCAGCACTTGAAGATAATTATGGGAGATTTCAATGCAAAAATAGGGCAACGGCAACAGAATGAAACTTTAGTAGGTAAATTCGGTCACAGCAACAGAATGAAACTTTAGTAGGTAAATTCGGTCACAGCAACAGAATGAAACTTTAGTAGGTAAATTCGGTCACAGCAACAGAAACCAGCGTGGAAATACTCTCATAGAGTTTGCAGAGGCAGAAGGGTTTTTCATCTTCAACTCCTTTTTCAAGAAAAAGCCACACAGGAAATGGACATGGAGACATCCAAATGAGACGACAAGTAAAATTGATTTTATTATGTGTAACAAAAATTCGTCATAGAAGACTGCAGTGGGCTAAACAAGTTCAACACAGGTAGTGACCATAGATTGGTGAGATGTAAGATGCACCTCAACACTAAACTCGAACGTGGCAAGCTCATAAGACAAACAAAATGTATTGACATAACCAACCTTAAAAAACACCATAATACCAGTTGTAAATGCATTTATGGCACCTCTATTCATAGTGATTGTGGAATAACTTTTTACGGGTCTTTTAGAGGTTATTTTTAATGAAAGTTGGTTGTCAAATTTTCGAACTAAAGCCTAGTTCGTCATCAGGACTATGTCACTGGAGTAGTTGCTGCCACTCAATTGGAAGAGACCATCCGCAATTATCGTTAATTGTGGTACTTCTTCTTCTTGCTATTTCGATCCCTTCTTCTAGTTTTCTCTTTACTAAGTTTGACTGGTGGGCGATTATTTTCACTGAGTCCCAATTTATGGAGTCAAACTTAGTAAAGAGAAAACTAGAAGAAGGGATCGAAATAGCAAGAAGAAGAAGTACCACAATTAACGATAATTGCGGATGGTCTCTTCCAATTGAGTGGCAGCAACTACTCCAGTGACATAGTCCTGATGACGAACTAGGCTTTAGTTCGAAAATTTGACAACCAACTTTCATTAAAAATAACCTCTAAAAGACCCGTAAAAAAAAAAGTTATTCCACAACCATAATACCTTCAAGTTAGAACTGAAGAACAGATTCTCTTCTTTAGAAGGCCTAACATCGGAAGAAGTGGATATTTCTGAAGTTAACAGAAAAGTAACCAAAGCTCTTATGGAAACAGCAACAAAATTAGCTGGATCTAAGAACAAGTTGCATGTGAACAAATTATCAGGAAACCCCAAAATGTTGATGCAAAAAAGAAGAGAGATGAGGACAACTAAAGAAGATGTAACTTCCAAAGTGGAATATATAGAGCTATGCAAGACAGTACGAAAAAGTGTCACTGAAGACGTAAGGAAATTCAACTGTGAACTAGTGAGGAAAGCAATTGAAAACAACCAAAGCCTAAAGATAGCAAAGGGACATCTCAGTAAGGGAAGAAAACAGATTATGGCACTGAGAAAAGAAGATGGTTCTGTAACAAGAAATAGAGGCAAATTTTTGACAAGAGTGAAAGATTGTACTCCAAATTATATGAAAGGGATGATACATGTACTCCAGACATCCTGAAAGGTACCAGTACCAGAGTTCTTCCAGTCCTCCCAGCAGAAGTTGCACATGCAATCAAGAACATTAAGCGGGGAAAAGTTCCAGTAGAAGATGGAATTACTGTAGACATCATACAAGAAGCAAGTGGAGAAATAGAAACAGTACTGCCCAAATTTTCACTCGATGCCTTAATGAAGGGAAGATTCCTAAGGATTGGAACAACGCTACAATGATCCTGCTACATAAAAAAGGTGACATTGAGGATCTCAGGAACTACAGACCTATCAGCCTCCTATCAGTGGTTTATAAAATTTTCACTAAAGTTATTTCACACCGCTTGAAGGTAACACTGGACATGGCTCAACCAAGAGAACGAGCTGGATTCAGGAGTGGCTACAGCACAATAGATCGTATCCACGTACTGAGAGAACTAATTGAAAGAGCGAGGGAATATGAACTTTTATTGTGCATGGCTTTTATCGATTATGAAAAAGCCTTTGATTCGGTGAAACCATCAGCAGTTACAATGGCTCTGAAATCATGCGGTATTGAAGATGCATACATTAATATTATTAATAACATCTATGAAAATGGGAGTGCAAAGATTCGGCTGTTTGAAAGTACAACACACATAAAAATTGGTAAGGGAGTGGGACAAGGTGACACCATATCTCCGAAGCTCTTTAATGCCACATTGAAAAATGTCTTTCAATCACTGAACTGGGGAAACAAAGGGATAAAGATAAATGGAGATTATCTAACCCACCTTCATTTTGCTGATGATGTAGTCATTTTTGCAACTACCCCATCAGAGCTGCAGAGTATGATCCAGGAACTTCCTGACAAGAGTTAAGAAGTGGGATTAAAAATGAACTTTCAGAAGACAAAAGTGATGTTCAATGCTTTTACAAGAAATGAAGATTTATCGATTGATGGAGAAAAGCTGGAGATAACAGACACGTACGTTTATCTTGGACAGCAGATATTAAGTGAGGGTCACATTGATGAAGAAATTAATCGGCGTACAAAACTCGCCTGGAGAGCTTTTGGAAGAAACAGCATAATTTTCAAGAGCAATATGCCATTATGTCTTAAAAGAAAAGTGTTTGATCAGTGCTTACGTATGGTGCAGAGACGTGGACCTTAACTAAAAGAGACATACAAAGGCTGCAGAGAACTCAAAGAAGCATGGAGAGGTGCATGCTTCGTGTAACCAGGAGAGATAAGAAGAGGAACTCGTGGATCAGAAAAATGACAAGAGCGGAAGACATCATGATCAGAGTTAAATCCCTGACATGGCAATGCGCTGGACATACTGCCAGAAGGACAGACCATCGATGGACAGCCAAAATTTTAGATTGGATTCCAAGGGACAGGAAAAGACCCAGAAGAAGACCACATGGGAGATGGGTGGATGAAATTCGAAAGTATGCGGTAGTAACGTGGAGGAGACTGGCACAAGACAGACCGTTGTGGAAGAAACTTGGGAGACCTTCCTCCAGCAATGGATTGATAATGGTTGACTATGATGATATATATATATATATATATACACACACACACACACACACACACACACACAGGGTGTCCGACAATTATTGGACACATTACAAAATTATGTTAAAAAAAAACTATGAGCATTATTGTCTGTTTTTCTATGTCACGTATTACTAACATGGTTTCTATGTTTTTCTTTTGCAGAATTGTTATTCCCAGAATCCGATAGATGGCGCTAGGTGTGGCCTGATGAGGAATGTATGAGAAATGTGCAATCAGTAGTCATGTCATCCGTACAGCAGAAGGCGATGTCTGTGTTATATCTTGCAGAATTAAAGTCTGTCATTAAAGTTAAAAGACGGTACCGTTTAGAGTATGGTGGTAATCCTCCATCAATGAATTCAATTAAGCGGTGGGTGAAACAGTTTAAAGAAACAGGCAATGTGGAACATCGAGGAGGAGCCAGTAGGCCTAGCGTCAGCGGTGTGACGGTTGACCAAGTTAATGAAAGTTTCCGACAAAGTCCCAGGAAATCCGTTTGTAAAGCAAGCAGGGAACTGATCATTCCGAAATCGAGAGTTAACGATATCTTGCAAAAGAAATTAAAGTTTCATGCTTATAAAATTCAAATAGTGCAAAAGATGCATGTAAATGATCACACTCTGCGATACGATTTCGCTGTGGATATGCTGAATCGAGTGGAAAACGACAAAAACTTTCTCAGTACTGTAATTTTTAGTGATGAATCCACATTTCATGTATCAGGTATTGTGAATCGTCACAACTGTAGGATATGGGGCAGTGAACCGCCTCATGCTGCTATTGAACTGGAACGTGATTCTCCAAAAGTTAATGTGTGGTCTACCCTATCAAAAAGAAAAGGGTTGGCCTTTTCTTCTTCTGCGAAAAAACCATAAATGGGGACATTTACTTGGATATGCTAGAAAATTTCGCTATACCCCAGATCAATAGATATGACGTCATTTTTCAACAAGATATAATTGGTCAATGTGCATACGTAAGTGTCTAAATGAGCATTTTCCCAACAGATGTATTGGGCGTGGTGGTCCCATTCCGTGTCTGCCTCGCTCTCCAGATCTAACTCCATTGGATTATTTCATGTGGGGTTATGTGAAGGATCGTGTCTATCAGACGCCTTGTACTGATTTGCAGGAACTGAAGCAGCGTATCACAGCTGTTATTAATTCCATAACTCCTCAGATGCTTGCCAATACATGGCATGAAATCGAGTATCGTTTAGATGTACTACGAGCAACCAAGGGATCTCACATCTAAATTTATTAACTTGTGTAGCTACATTGTAAGTTAGTACAGTCGGTTTCTTTCTATCTGTTTAATGTTTTGTTTTATATAATTTTGTAATGTGTCCAATAATTATCGGATACCCTGTAAATATTTTAAAACATAGTTTGAAATCAGTCACTTTAACAACCAGTTTTTTCTGTCACAATTTGCCCACATTGGTCAAATTTTCTTTGCATTGAAGGAGCAGTTTATGGTAAATGCAAGCATGCTATATTAATTTTGTTATTCTTTGCAGTTTTATAAGGGTATTTGATTTTGAGAGTTGTTGATCTTTAATTACACCTTCTGATATCCAGCATGCTACATGCAGGTGTTATTTTACTTTTATGTATTTTTAGCTCCCATGTTGCATTCACAAAACTGTCATAAACTTTTCTGCCACTAATTAATTGTGTTGATGTCCTTTACAGAGAAATAATGAAGATATTGAAGTTGCAAGGCTCCATTTCATCAAATTTGAAACAAAACACATTGAAACATGTTTGAGTTTCATTCAGCAAAACTTAATTGGCTCTCCCGATTTTATGCGAAAGAAGACTATCAAAGCCACTGGTGGTGGTGCATACAAATATACAGATTTGCTGACAAGTACTTTAGGTCTGATGTAAGACAATTAAACATTTCTTATTGATTTGTAGAAATTAATGTTTTAGCATTCTTATTTCATTTTTCAAAGTTTAATCTTTTGAATTAGTTGAATTAAGAAATCTTGTAGCACTTACTTTAGGTATTGTTTTGCATCATATTGAAATCAATATGCAGGTAATCAAATGTTTGCATAGAAAGTCGGAGTGAAGATGATTAAATTATAAGTGTTGGGAACAGAAGCTGAAACTCCATACCTGGAAAGTTTGGTTTACCTGTAAAATTCTACTAGTTTTTCTGTTATTTTACAGACCACATAATTTACAGACTGCTATTTTTTTTTGTAAAATTCTACTAGTTTTTCTGTTATTTTACAGACCACATAATTTACAGACTGCTTTTTTTTTTTCTCTTCTCCCAGGTTAGTGCAATCTCAAGGGAAGAATAAATGCCCCATAGGACCACAACACCTGTGTATTTTGGTTTACCTGATGACATTTTGACCCACTTCTTATGGGTGCAGATTAGCACTTGCCAAATGGTGATTTACTGGCAACTTTGGCAATTAAATTTATTTTAGTGGTTGCCAGTTTAGCCATTTGTCATTTTTAGTGCCAATTTAGAAAGGTATAATAATTCAGATGTAAAAGTAAAAGGAAGAGAAACCAGTCCTAATTAGAGATGGGCAAAACCCCTCAGTTTGAAAACCATTTAGTCTATAGTAAATGGTTTTCAAACTAGTGATGCCGCTTCAATTCAAATTGCCCAATACGTGCTCTCCAAAGATAAAACAGGAGGAAATGTAGCATACATTAAATCAAACTTCATCATTTTGTCCTCAACAATTATGTGTGTAGAAAAACAAGGTATGGAACTCATCGATGCGATCAGTTACGTTGAAAAAGCAAGCCAAGTTCTTAAAGGAGCCAAAGGCAAGATTGGACAATCTATCGTTGCCAGATTAGACAATGTTTTGGGGAAAATGTTGGATTCCAGATTTTGAAGAAAATCTTACATATATTGACTGATTGACTGGAGAAGCAAACAGTTTTGAAATAGAATAACTAGCTGTAAGTGAAGTTTTTTGTTTTGTTTTTCAAGTATGCCCCTGTCACATCCGTTGTTGTCGAGAGAGGCTTCTCGAGATATAAAAACCTACTTACAGATAATATACGTTCATTTACCTTCCAAAACATTCAAATGCACCATATAATTCAGTGCAATTCTGATGCATTTACATGAAGAAGGACTTTCAGTGTGCAAGCAAATGAAATTCATATGGGATTGGTATGTACCATTTCTTTCTTTTTTTTATGATACAGATAATAGACATAAGAACTGTCCTAGGTAGGTTACCTAGAGGTTACCTTTTCGCAATTTTTAAGATAATTTTATATTACTTGTAAAGGCATTTATAAAGAATTTTGGGTCATCAAAGTCCGCCCTAATAGTAATAATAATAATAATAAACAGAGACTAAGAGAATGGAGGTTCTAGTTGTTGATTTTATATATTTTGAATGAAGTATGACTGTATATATACTCTTCTCATGTTTGGCTTACACTTTTATTTTGCATGCAGTATTGTATTGAAAAAAAATTTGCATGGACATTATTACCCAGAAGTACGTTTGCAATCAGATTCTTATACATATTTTTTTCTCTGTCTCTTGTTATTTGTAACATAGGGTTGACAAAGAAGATGAAATTGAATGTTTAATTAAGGGTTGCAATTTTGTTCTAAAGAATATTCCAGATGAAGTATTTGAGTATCGAAGAAATGTAAATCCTGAATATCGCTTCCATTGTGTGGAACCCAATTTATATCCCTATTTGCTTGTTAACATTGGATCTGGTGTCAGCATCATGAAGGTAAGAAAAAGCTGAATTCATTGCAGCTGAAGTTAAGTTTGTAGAATTTTAAAAACTTTACATTTTGTGGAGTAAATTGACCTACTGTCTGACAAATTATACCTGTCTTTCATTAAATCAACATTCTGGTCTTTATATTGCATACACTTAAAGAAATTATTCAATAGGAATTTGCAAAGATTTTATAATTTAAACAAATGTATGGAGAGCATTCACTCAGTTTTAATCCTGAATATGAAGCAATTGCATATGAATATTAACTATGCATAGCAGTATTACTTTATCCAAACAAATACAAAGATAATTTCATTGATATATATTACGAAATGTAATGACCCAAAATTCTCAGTATACCATACGGGAATTCTGGATCAACAAAAATTCCACATACCAACAAACTTCTTTGCTCACCAAGCTTTCAGCACCAGAAGGTGCCTTTTCAAGGCATAAGATTAAAGCAGTAACAATAAATGCTGAAAGAAAAAAAAATTAATTATAAATAAACTGCTTAAATTAAAATTGCAAGGGTTAGCCATAATAATACATAATATGGATTTGATACTCTAATATTACAGTATAAAGTTCTGCATATGTTTACAATTTCTTAATCTTAAAGCCATAGCATGTGAGTTGATTTAAGCCATGATGCAAGTAACTCATAATGAGACACACTTATTGTTTGTTAGATACAAGTTCATTCAGTTTTTTCCAACGTTTTTGAAGCAACACAAACAATATTTTGATCAATGTTTTATGTTTTTCAGTTGTGTTTTTTTTTTTTTTTTTTTTGTAACTCCATTCTTCCTGTACAATTTCTGTTCATCTATTTCGATATTATATTTGGTTTAACTCTTTTTAGCCATATGAAGATGGAGTGCCAAGTAGACAGAAATGAGCATTTTCGACACCTGCTTCTCTTCGCTTTCAATCAAGGTTCCAAAACTGCTTGAGACATTTGTGCTGTGTACGGAGAAGGCACTACTACTGACCGAACTGCACAGAAATGGTATTATTCACGCTTCAAGAAAGGGAAATTTGGCCTCACAGACACTCTGCATTGCAGCAGACCTGTTCAGTTCAATGAGGATGGATTGAATGAGCTCATTCACAAAGATCCGTATCAATCCAATACAGAATTGGCCCAGCCGAGGGATGCTCTCATGGTACTGTTGCTCGTCACCTTCACTCAATTGGTAAGGTCCAAAAACTCGGTACATGGGTGCCACATTCTCTGAATGCAAAAGACAAACTCCAGCGCTCCACTATCGCTGCCAGTTTGCTCGCTCAACACCAGGCTACTCATGGACACAAACAGATATTTCTTTACCGCATCATCACTGGCAATGAAAAATAGTGTCTCTATGTCAATTGGAAGCAGAGAAAAGAATGGCTGAGTCCTCGCAAGCAAGCAACACCTCGAACCAAGGCCAAGCTGCATCCATGCAAGACCATGATCTGTGTTTGGTAAGGTGTAATCCACTATGAATTGCTTGAAAAGAACACCATAATCAATGCACAGCTTTACGTTCAGCAAATGCACTGGCTCAACGAGGCAATTCAGCTGAAACTACTCAAGCGATGGCACAGTGTGTTTTTTCAACATGACAATGCTCGCCCCCATGTCGGTTATCTGACTAAAACTGCTATTCAAGATCTTGGTCGGAAAGTTCTACCACACCCACCATATTCTCCTGATCTAGTGCCCTCAGATTATCACCTTTTCTGGTCGCTCTCCAACATTCTGCAAGGCGTATTGTTTAACAATGATGTCTAGCTGAAACGGTAGCTTTGATGAGTTCTTCGAGTCAAAACCCGGGCATTTCTACCGTCGAAGCATTGACAGCTTAGAGGAATGTTGGCAAGAGGTCGTGAGCAATAAAGAAGAATATATTATTGACTGATTTGTGAAAACGTTTTCATGAAAAATAAGGATTCCAATAATTGGAAAAAAAAAAAAAAAAGACGAGCTTATATGACAACCCAATATTACAATTATTTTGTCTCATCAAAATTTTGATGATTTCCCTAATTGAAGTTCCTCTATATTATAAATACAGGAGGCAAAGATCTTAATTTTATACCACATAAAGGTAGCTGCATTTCACAGAATTTCTCTTGAAAGTGCAATAGTTTTTTATTTTTACTCTCTTTTTGGGTTTTTGTTGTTGAATCAGGTAACCACAAAAGTATTTGCTGTTTTCAGAGACTGAGATGCCGTATAACATATACATAGTAGAACAGCAATTTATTCATCAGAATCATTATCATGGGTATTGAGAAAGTTCTGACAACATGTTAACAACTTATATATACCCCTGCGATAAAATGCTGGGTCATGGGAAGAGAAGTTTTGGAGGGCAATGTGCAACTCATCAAAGTTGGAGAAGTCATCACCACTCATATGATTGTCAAGTGAAAGAAACAAGTGATAATCTGAAGGAGAGATATCTGGTGAGTCGGCTGGATGACATAAAAGCTCTCACCTAAGTTCTTTGATAGTGTTTCTTATCAGTGAAGCGGCGTGTGCATGAGCATTATCTTGAAGGAGTAGAACTCCCTTTCTGTTGGCCAGTGCTGCTTCCTTCTTTTATAGGTCTTCATGAACATGTTTCAGTTGTTCATAGTACACTGCAGTGATGATCGTTTGGCTGTGTTGCAAGAGTTCATAATGAACAACACCACGTGCTGTCCACCAAACACGCAGCATAACTTTACGTGGGTGCGATGCTGGCTTCGATGTGTAAGGAATTGAGTCACTGGTGGACAGTCAATGTCTGGAACGTTTTGGGGTGCTGTACTGGACCCACTTCTCATCACATGTGAGTACCCTATCCAAAAATGGTTCCTTGTCATAGCAAGATGGCAATGCAAGACATGCTGAGACATGTTGCTGTTTGTTCACTGCAGACAATTTGTGGAGGACCCACTTAGACAATTTGTATGCCTTACCTATTGCATGCAGATGTCTTTGGACGGTTTCATCACTATGAGTAACACCAAATGACTGGGATAGTTTCTGGCATGTTTGGCTACTGTCCTGTTCAATAGCAACTTTCAGGGCTTCTGTGTCAGGGCTGATAGGACGACCACTCCAGACCTTTTCTTGAAAGGATTCTTTTCCATCTCTGAACTTTCGAAACCAATTCTGAGTTGTGCATTCCTTCACAGCATCTGCCCTGAATGCTAAGCAAACGTGACGAGTTGTTTCTGCAGCAGATGAATCTAGTTTAAATTCGTATAACAATCATCCACGAATAATCTCCCTGATATTGCCGTTGTAATTGCACGTCTTTTCACTACAAAACTGCATGCTCATCTGATTCATATATACAGGGCATCTTGGGATGTCAGCTGACAAAATACCGCAGTTGGAACTCCATCTCTCTGCAAATTCAATCATTATGAGGTGTTTCTTGTGCTCCCTTGAAAAGTGGTGAATACTTTTGTGGTTATCTAATATCTGGGTAGATCTTTTTGTCATACTAACATTTGCCCTGCTCAACATAAATGCCACACCATGAAGGAAAACAAGAAATGAGACAAAACTTGCCACAATCATGGGTGCTCATAGCTTTGTTTCCAGGAGGGAGCAAACAGAAATTGTAACTACGAATAACATACACAAACACTCTAGGCAAATTTCCACTGTGTCTTCTTTTTATCTAACCATTTTTCACCAGGCGCACGCGTGCGCGCGCACACACACACACAAATTTAATTGAAAATCAGAAAACCCTGAAACTACACAAAAGAATGGATAAATGAAATTAGGCAGAGCATGTTAAGACAGCAAGAAAATTTATTTGTTGTTATTTTGAGTGTTGTGCCTTTGGCTCACTCATATCCCACTTGGCATGAGGTACAAGTGATCACTCAGTTGGTCATCAAGAAGAGAAGAGGAAAAAATGCCCTCAAGACAAAGTTATGGACAAAAACCAAAAACTTTGGGAGATCTTTGTCCAGCAATGAATGGCTGCTGCAGAGAATATCATATTTTTCATTCCTCAGCCTTTGTGCTTTTCCATGTTGTATGTACAGTATGTATGCTGTTGTTTACCAGCAGCATGTTTTCCATGCTGTATGTATGTATGCTGAGTTTATTGTCATTTCTGAACTTTGGAGTTAAAAGTACTGCATCAATATTGGTGCGACAGACAGAGAAGCTTGCTTAGAAGTATCTCACAACACAACGTGTGATTTTAAAATGTGAATGTCGTGTTGTTCCAGTTAAACTCAAATAATTGAATGGCATCTTTTATTTGAAAATTTTGTTTCTTTCTTCAATCCCCCCCCCCCTCATTGTATTGAAGCAGAAGTTTATAAATGATTTTAGATATGCAGGCTGGCATGCAAAGTTCTTACCCAGGACAATTACTTGGAAACAAGTTGTCCAACTGATGTCAAAGTTAGGGAATCGTATGGGAAAGTGGTTGTGCACTTCTCAGTATGCACAGTTGTAGTACCTCTTGTGGCAAAATATTTAACTTCAGAAAAATAAGTTGTGAAGTACTGCAATCAGCAAAAAGTTCCAAGAACAAAGTTGTAGAGTTGTCATGGTGTCACAACATCTGAATTTGTATGACAGGCAGTAGAAAACTGCATTAAAAAGACTGATGACAAGGTAAAATAAGTATTATAGAGGCATTGAACTTTATAACTAATAATAACTTCTTCATATATGATTAAAAAAATGTATAAACAGCAATATGGCACACCGATGGAATCACCAATGTCAGGATAACTGGAAGAGATAGTACTTCAAGAAATAGAGAATAATCTACTAACAACAACTAATTATGAATTACCCATATTGTTTATATATATATACACGTAGATGATATCCTGGTTTTCTGGTAGCACTCTGAAAAGAAACGATGATTTCATACATAAATTCAACACTTTTCATCATTCAATACAGGTAACAATTGAGAAAACAACAACAACAGAGAACTACTACATTTCTTGGATGTTTCTTTATTGAAGATCAAAAATAAAATAAAATATTTTGTTTATCGGAAACCCACATATGTACCAGCAGCTATACCCAGAAATGCAAGTCATCCATGGAAATACTAGATTTCAGTATTATGTAAGAAGAGTCATCACACACTCTTGCAACAAAAGGGCAGAAAGAGAAGAAATGAATTGGATTATAAAAGAAGCGCAAAAACATATGGATATAGCAATAGCCTGATCATGACCATTCATAGAAATATCACAGAATCTATGAAGAACAAAAATATAAGACCAAAAAGAATTCTGTGGAACATTCCCGTACATCCGCCCAGTAAGTAAAATCCTGAAAAAAGAGTGCAACAAATATAATATACAACTAGCTGAGAAAATAATAGATAAATAATAGATAATGATACAATCCTAAGTACTAATTCCTATCTGAAGTAACGAGAATGATCCAAATGAAAGGAATAAAGAACAGAAAATAATATATGAAGGCAGCACCAAAAGAAGATTTAGCACAGGACTAAAAGAACACATTAATAATTCGAACAGAAAAGAAAAAATAACCATTCCTAATCAAGCATTGTATTAACAACAAATCCAGCCCCGACTGGATCAACACTAAGCTAATAACGTCACACAAAACACATGCTCAAATTTTTACATCTGAAGCCGTTGTAATAAAAAATACGAGTGATTTCAATTGCAACACCAATAATCCAGTTGAACTGCCGTATGCATGGAACTATTTAATACAAGAGCAAATAAAAATAAAAAATAAGCTTGGACGGGGAAAAAAACCAAAAGATAATAGACCGGAAAACATCCCGAATCTACAGCACTACACAATAAGGGAAGTTACCACAGAAATACGCAAAAATACAATAGGCAGAAGTACACACTTGGAGGTTGGCAACAGCACACATGAACCTTGTGATGACAACAAACAGCATAATGTGGGCACAAATGCTCAATAAAAGTTGCGCACTGAAAAGCAAGGGAAAACTGACGTGTCATAGCAAGACGGGTGAGTGAAATGGACATCTCATACAATCAGTTCAACATCAGACATTGTGGTCCGAGAAAGAAATGGAACCCACTGAAGATGATTATGATTAGGTAGTTGAAACTAGTATAGGTATAGCTACACGGGAGTGAGCATTTACTCGAGGTTTTGATTTGTATTTCTTTTTAAGGTATTTCTATTTTCTAGAGATTCAATTTCAGGTGATTGATGGTCTTTGCAGACGTGCCAACTCTCCGGGTTTAGGCCAGTAATGCCGGATTTTATGACACATTCCGGATTCGAAAATAATATTGCCGGATTCCATCATAATTTCCGTAGCATAAATTAAAAAGTAATGAGAAAAGCTCGAAGTTCTCCAAGGCATCGGATAACTTCGATTATTACCGTAGCATAAAAAGTAACGAGGGCAAAGTTCGAAGTTCTCCGAGGCATCGGTTCATTAGCGGAGAAGCGACCTTTCCCTTCTGAGTCAGCAGCCAGCAGTTTTGCTCTGTCGTTAGCAGCGATGTTTACTCTTCTGTCCGGTAATGATCTCTGGCGCTGCACGCACGGAGTAGGAGCGGGCTTGGCCTTGGCGCGCACCGTACGTACTGACGCAGATTTCTATCGTAAGCGCGCGGTAGTGTTTTGGTTTGTTTCATGTACTTCGTCTGTCTTAAGAGGAATTTCTGAGAATTTTTTGTGCACGCGTTTAATCAAGCGATGGCTGGTAGAAAATATCAGTCTGTTTTTAAGAAGTATACGACAGATTATCCGTGTATAATCGAATCAAGGAACCGCCAACGATTTACCTTTTGCTCTATTTGTAGGTGTGATTTTTTCGTTGTCCACAAGGGCAAAGGAGATATCGTTAATCACATTCGTACGCAAAGTGCATGGAAAGTGCATGGAAAATAACAAAACATTAAATTTTGCTCGAGATAGTTCCTCTTCCGATGCGATTATCCATGCTGAGTGCTTGGTTACTTCATTCCTCGTGTAGCATAACTTACTTTTAAGCTGTGCTGACCATGCAAGTGTGCTTTTTAAGAAAATGTTCCCAGATAGTAACATTTCAAAAACATATGCATGTGTGACAGGACAAAAACATTGTGCGTTGTTGCTGAAATGGGGAAATCTTCAAAAATAGACTTGCATACTTGCCAACTTTTACGGATAACCCGTAAAATTTATGGATTTCTGCTTAATTTTACTGATTTACGGATAGAGGTCTTTTTTAACAGATTTTTTTAATATTTAGATTGCTCAATCGAAATATTTCAACCCCCTGCAACCATCCACTTAGATTTTTTAACAGACCTTACGAGCGCTGTGTCACGCGATGATGTCATCTTTGACTCGCTGGCTTTGTGACATCGTGCGGTAGCTCTCCCTCTCCACGGGAGTGTGCTCAAGTGATGTGCCAACCAGAGTTCGCCAAAATGCGTAATTGCGGGTTTAGTATGCATCGAAATTTTACCAACGCGTAAAAATACGGATCGGGAATTTTTCTCGATGTGTAAAAATATGCGTTGGAAACTTTTTTCTCGCGCGTAAAACTACGCATCGAATAATTTTACCAATTCATTAAAATGCGCATCGAGACGGTACAGAAACGGAAGTAAACGAAATGAAGGTTTTCTCCGTAATCAATAATTTTTTCCTGTGATGCTGCCTTTGTCCAGTATTGTTGTTATATATCATTTTATTCCATAAATATTTGTATTTCAGTTTAAAAATGGAGGAAAAATTTCCGAAATCGGAAATTTGACGGCAAAAAAAATTCGCTTTAGGCATTAGAGTCCGACGGCTTCAAGAAATTTCTCCTTTTCCATCTTAATTTGAGTTATCCTCCAGATCGATGCATAACTTAACATAATTTTTTTAAATATTTGTTAACAGAAATTGTTTTACATTTTTTATATACCTTAACGTAACATTAGTGCTTAAAATTATGTCTATTGATATTTCAAACATACGGAAATAAGCTTGCAGGATTTTCATAGAAAATTCCAGGATTTTTCTCTTCTTAAGGTTGGCAAGTCTGTTTTTGTCATTTCCTTACATTTTAGGTTTAGGCTCTTTGAGAGTCTTTGACAGTTCTTTTAAGACATCATCCAAATTCCTTTAAATATTCAAACAGAAATCATCACTCTTTCCACGTTTATAAGTGAGTCACGGAAAAATTCTCATCGGCCGCCGCCGGGAATCGAACCCAGGGTCTTCCAGTTACGCTCCGGACATGCTACCACTGCACCACAGCGGCCTCGAGTTCCCAAGACTCACATATGACTAACTGCCAAACCACATGGCAGATTGCTTCTTGGAGCCCCGCACAATGCTAGGGATTCACCAAAGATAAAAAGCAGCACTGAACAAATAACAAGGAGGCGAATGAATAATTAATACACACAATTGACGTGGACTAGGAACATCAAACAGAAGTCATTGCTCTTTCACATTTATAAGTGAGTCACAGAAAAATTATCATCGGCCACCACCGGGAATGGAACCCAGGGTCTTCCAGTTGCGCGCCGGAAGACCGTAACTCCGAAGACCATACGTCCGACGCATAACTGGAAAACCCTGGGTTCAATTCCTGGTGGCGGCCGATGAGAATTTTTCCGTGGCTCACTTATAAACGTGGAAAGAGCGATGACTTCTGTTTGATGTTCCTAGTCCACGTCAGCTGTGTGTATTAACCTTTAAATATTCATTCCCATTCAATTGTCTTCATTCAAGACGTTTTTAAACCTTAGTGATAGCGAGGACAGTATTTATTTCATCAGTTTGATTTTTTATTCACGCCTCAGTGACCTCATCTATTAGCCAAACATTGTGGAACATGAGAAGTAACCTCATTTCAATCTCCGAGATTTGAACGAGGTGAGCATTTGTTCGAGAATAATGGTTATTCCAGGCACATCATGATGAGCTGGTCATGAGACTGAGACCTGTGCATAGAAAAGGTAATAATTGCAATATCCCATAATGAATTTATAAGAATATGCTAATAATATATACTGTTTTAATATGCAAGATTTTGTACTCCCGTGTGGCTAAAACAACTTTGTAACGTGTGAAACAGTAACTTATAGAACGACTATGTTGTTGTATATGTTTGACAGAATTCTTTAGCCATGTAAAAACAGTTCAGTATTTGAATTTGAACTAATGGAAAGGTAATCAAATATTTTACTTTAAAGCATACTCAAAGTGCCCACCATTTGTCACAGTACAGTACTGAGCACGTGTAACATTGTTCCAATGAATGGCATATAGTATGGCTTGATTGATGATCACATATGTGTTTGTTTAGGTTTTGTAGGTCAACCCCAGGTTTGTTGCATATTCCTGCAAAAAGAATTCCACAGATGTCAAGTCAGGCAAACATCTTCTCCAGGACATAGGACCTTCCTGACTGACTCATTGACTTCTAAATGTAGATGTCCTCATCCAATTGCATCCATGAAATGGTCACTGGTCAGAGTTTGTTCGTAAAAACGTTTCCCCAATAATGGTGTTCCATCCAATTATACACGATACATTTGTGCACCATTGGACTTTGTGACAGATGTTTCAAGTCCATCCGAAATTCACTCATGTCTAAGTAATGATCATTGAAAATAATTATATCATCTTGTTTGAATTTTGCCTCATCTGTCCATAAGGTGTTAAATCAAAATTAGGTGATTCTTTCACAGCGTCCGAGAGGTAATTGCACCAGTTCAGTAAAACTTTTCATTTTATTTGCTCTACAGCTTCCTGTATCACCATCCTTTAGCACATGTTTTTAAAAGACCCAGTATGTCCAAATGTTACGTTAATAAAGGATACACATGATTCAGCCCACATATGATACTTATTTCCTGTATTTTGACATGAGGATTCACCAGCACACAGGCAACAATATCTACATCTTCATGACATAATCTATGTATCTGATCACAGACAGTCCACTGTGCTTCTTGTAGTTATAACTTAAATGGCTGTAGGATGGTCTTATGCATGAACTGAACAATTCACTGGTGATTTATAGGTGCAAAGCCTTGCAGCAGTATGGGCATTCTGCCTGCATTCACCATACAGAAGAACCATTTTTCAATATTCTGTGTGTGTGCAACTAGGCATGTGCTTGTTATGGTCTTCTGTGACAGTTGTTTAAATAGCATTGTACTGCATAATGTGGTTGCCTGTTTATAAGTTGCAACTCTACCAGGGTTGCAACTGGTAATATTGTTGCTGGGTAGTTAACAACCTCAAAGATCTGCCTACCACCCGTGAATACAGTAGCAGTGTCCCATCATACAATCACTTTGTATTGCACTTCTTTTATGTTCTTTTTCCATTTTGGAAAGTTGTAACACTGATTTTTCTATTTTATTTGCTCTACAGCTTTATAAATTGAACTTTTCTGCTGTCTGCAATATTTCATGGCTTATTTTTGTAGGTTTCACATTTTGTTGCCAGGGGGCACTGCATCTGCTTTTATTGGGAACCACACACCCACTTTTCTATATGGCTGCCTTACTCCCACATAGTCTTTTTTTGGGTAATTGCTCTGGACAAGGACTTTGCATACCACCCTATATATATTTATAAAAAAAAAAAGCCATGCGAGTCATTTTGTTTTCTGAAATTTTCAGTTTCAGAGTGCTGTATAAATTATTTATCTATAGATTAATATAGATTAAGATAATACAACGTAGTTGTCACAAATATTTATTTTCTCAAGCCGACCATGGTTTCACTGGGTATTGACCTAGCTTCATCAGGACGAACGGCACGTAAATATTCAAATTGTATATGACATCATAAATGGTGTTAACAGTCACGTGTTTTGGTTAGATGCTTCCACGCGTTTGATAGAAATGGCGTGGATGCCGTGTCATTAACAAGTTGCGAAGACTTCTGATATATATGGAAAGCTTCCAAAATATTAAGTTTGGTGATTGAATCTGGTTTGTCAATAAGTTTTGCCTCTTTAAAGAGAAATTTGTGGTCCTTTTCGTAACAGTGTTTAGCCATAGATGACTTCTTTAGGTCACAATTTCAAATGTAGGTCTTGTGCTCCTTCAATCGAAAATGTAAGGCTCTACGGGTCTGTCCTATGTACTAAGCGCCACATTCACATGGAATTTGGTAAATTCCCCACGAGATTTTGTCTTCAATATAGTCCTTTGATCCTAAAAATCTCATTTTGTTTATGTGTTTAAAAATCACCTTAAAATTAAAGGTTTTGAGAATTTTTGTGATTTTGAAGGCAATGTCACGGGAAAAGGGAATAATGGTAAAATTCTCTCGCAATGGGCACATCACAGGAGTTAATGTGGAGATGGGTTTAGCTTTCCGGAATTTTGTTAGAGCCTTGTCTATAATGGAAGGGTTGTATCCTCGCTGTACTGCAACACGTTTAAGGAAATAAAGTTCTTTTTCCAAACTGTCCTTATCTGAACATATATGTATCGCGCGATATACACAACTGTAAAAGGCGCTGAGTTTTTGTTGATAAGGGTGATTAGACTTGGCATGTGGAGGTGAAAAAATAGCGAAAGGCTTCCGCTAAATTGTGGTTGCGAGCGATTGATTTAGGCGAGTTACCAGGACGTCAAGGAATGGTAGGCATCCGTT
Source organism: Macrothele yani (assembly GCA_039090855.1). Taxonomy (NCBI): domain Eukaryota; kingdom Metazoa; phylum Arthropoda; class Arachnida; order Araneae; family Macrothelidae; genus Macrothele; species Macrothele yani. The sequence continues at coordinate 110,876,145 of CM076990.1, forward strand.
GTTTTCAGTCTCGTAGCTGAATTGAATGTGAGGATCAATGGAATTTATAAATTTGACTGATTCCGGAATTTCAGAATGTTTTCCCTTCCATAGAACAAAAGTATCGTCTACATATCGTATCCATAAGTCAAATTTCACGAGTTTGAAAAGTTTTTCTTCAAATCGACGCATGTAGATCTCACATAATATAGGTGACAGTGGGCTACCCATGGCTAGACCTTCCGTCTGTTCATAAAAGGTTCCACGGAAAGTAAATCTGCCCTGTTTTATGCAAATGTCCACTAGTCTTATTATTTCCTCAACTTCAGGTTGGCTGTAATGATGCTCTACAAGACTTGATTTTAGGGACTCCAGAGCTCCTTTTACTGGAACATTGGTGAACATAGATACCACATCAAAGGATATCATTAGTTGATCTACGTATGGGTGTAGTTTAAGTCGATTGGTAAACTCAATGGAATTCTTCACAGATGTTTCGTTTGGAGTGGCCAAGGTAGATAATTTTGAAGATAAGAACTTTGATAACTTATATGTTGCTGTGCCGATATTACTTACTATAGGCCGGAAAGGAATTCCAGATTTATGTATTTTAGGGAGAGCATAGAATCTCGCACAACGGGCGTATGAAGGTTTAAGTTTGTTTTTTATGTTTTGGCTCAGAGTTTCTGAGTTTTTGATCAACTTCTGTATTTCTTTCAATTGTTTATCTGAAGGATCATTTTTTATTTCTCTGTAAGGTCCATCCGAAATAAGATTTTTGACTTTGTTATCATAATGATTTCTGTCTAACACAACCTTTGTCAGCTCTAGTAATGATTAAATTTGAATTTGAGCACAGTTCTTTAAGCGCATTAATTTCTTTGGTGGTTAAATTTGGTCTAGGTAATGTAGCGTGATTTGCGGTTATCACTTGGCTGATACAATGTCTAACTATTTTTTTTTCTTCAAAGTTGAGACTGCTTTGTATTAGAGATTCCTCAACTGAAGCAACTATGTCTGATACTGATATCTTTCTTGAGATAGCAAAATTAGAATTATATCGTAAAGTTTTCTTCTCAATTTTAGTGAGACTATGACTGGACAAGTTGACAAACACTTCGTTATCTGGATACAGTATTCCGTTATTATTACTATTGGTATAAGCCTGCTTATTCTTATTACCTGCTATCTCTTTTCTTGTGTGCATGCAGCTTCTTGTAAAGGAGCTCCACTGAAAGTTTCATTTCCCAGGTATGTTAATCAAAGATCAGTGTGAATGTTTTCACTCAATCAAGGAATATGGCTTTTGTGTTTACAATAACTTATAATAGAAACAGAAAATGATCATCCTGTGAATTTTCCTTTATCGCCTCTTTTTGCTGAAATGTACATATTTGCAACATGTTGGTGAAATTATTTTCAAACAACCTATTCCAACTTTTCATTTGGCTACGAATGATACATTTGTGATTTGGCTTCATGTCAGACACAGCTTGTGATTGTAATACTTCCATTATTGAAAGATTTACTGTCAGTAGTTTCAAAAATAGCAGCATTCATTTTCTGGATTCTTTTTTCAGGAGAAAAAATATCTGTAGATTATTTTATCACAAAGTCCACTGTTTACTATCAATATTCTTTCCATTCAATCTTTTTTCATATTTACAAATGTGCTATAAAAGAATTTTGCTTCCTGAGTCAGCATAATATGAAAAAAAAAAATTCAGTTTCTAATGGAGAGTAATATGTAAAACTTTTGGAAACAGTTTCTTAGTGTCGATTCCCTCCCTCACACACACAGATATTTAGCCTAGGTACACAGTATGAAAATACAAAGCCTCCAGCCAAGCCAAGTGAAAAATAATTTTCTGGCTCCATCCTTGACCATTTTTCCTATTTATATATTTTTAAAATAATGTAATGGAAATTGTACCCAATATATCAGGGACTTAATAATAGATGTTAATACACAAAATAACTCCAACTTTACGAGGGGGTTTGAAAAGTAATGCCTCTGTGCAGGTATCTTGTACAAGAGGTGCGAACCCAAAGCAGAATTTTTACCAACTTGTCCATTGTTCCATGAGCTGCAGTGTGCTGGGAGGTACGTCTTGGTAAACATACTGGTTTGCATTATTTTCAAGTCAAAATGAGTGACTCAGTTTCAAACATGTCGAAGTTCATGAAACAACAAGCAATTGTTGAATTTTTGACCTCTCAAAAATAAAACTTCCATCAGAAATCACTGGTTATGCACCTGCTACAAAAGCAAAGGTTATGATTTTCAGTACAGTGTTCTCACAGTAATTTGAGTAGGGTGCATCACTATGACCTGGGAATGAAAAATGAATTATTTGAACACCATCACCCCCACTTCTCCCCTAAAGAAAAAAAAATTGAGACTCAACCTTTAACTATAAAATGCATGCTCACCGATTTCTGGCACTACAAAAGGTTTCATTTAGCAGGGATACAAGAACAAAAGCATTAAGATCAATTCCAAGACTTTTGTGAACACACCCTAAAGAGGCTGAAACATAGAATCAACTGCACTGTTCAGGGGAAAAAAAGACCCATATGTTTTCAACATGGTAATGTCAGACTACATGCCAGTGCTTCCATTTCAGGGGGATTTGGAGTTGTTCCACACCTTCCGTACAGCCCTAATTTGGCACTGTCTGACTTCTTATTGTTTGCTGCACTCAAGAAACATTTCAACGGAATTCATTTTCGTTGTGATGAAGTTCAAGTTGCTATGAGAAAAATGGTTTTGAGTACAGCTTTAAGTGCTCAGACACGGGTTTGAAAAATTTGTTCAGCGTTGTATTGAACAAGGGGGAGATTACATGGGAAAATAAGGTGTAAAAAAGTTACGTGTTCTGAGCTATATTTTGATTTCTGTTTTATTTTGATGCCTTGTTGTTATGGTGTGAAGATAGAAAAATAGAGCCATTACTTCCAAACACCCTCTACTTTTTTTGGTGAAACCTCTTCAATGGAAATATTGACCATGCTGTCAGTGTCAGACTAGCTAAACATAAAGCTGATGTCAAGAACAAAAAAATTAGATTCGGCTTTGACTACCTCAACTCTGGATGATACCCATAAAATCTCATTGGTATAATGCAAAGCAAATTGTTTCATTCATTAACAAATTTGTGTTTCATTGTTCTTAATTTACATAAAGTGATGCCATCATACCTTTCCTCATAAAAATTGATGACTAACAATGATTTTTGGTGACATTTTTTCAAGAGATAAAAACAATCATCTCTTGAAAATAGCTGTTTTAGAACAGTTTGTGTGCACAATATCATAAATAAGTCTCACTCAATCTCTTTTATAATTGACTAGGGGTGGGATCTTTTTAGTCCATGGGGCTGAAACTCACTCTTTCGTCTGAAGCAAGTATCTACCACCCTTCATTTCAGCAGATATACTATCCGTGGTGTTTATTTTGGGGAATCGCATGTAGCTAAAGTAAATTTGTGCTAGTTTGATTTAATCCTCTAGTTGTGAAACATGGTAACCACAATCTAGAATCCAGGTACTAGATATTAAAACTAGCATTATTCTAAGTCATTTATCATCTGATAAACATGTTTTGAGAAGAATGTAAAAGTGGAATTATTAGTTTTCCATATCAATATCTAACCCACATGTGCATTTGAATCCAGTTAAATGGGAAGCTGTATTAATGCACAATTTAAATGTTTATTGGAATATTCCAGATGTGCTGTGTACCTCTAAGGTCCGCTTCTGGAAAAAACATCACATTTCACACATTATTTGGTCCCCGCTGCTGTCATGGTCCCTGTTTTTTTCCACCATCTTTGTTTACTCGAGTGTTACAATTATTTAAAATCTCATGATGATAGGTAAAACTTCAATAAAATACAAACACTGAAGGTTAAAAAAGTTAGATACTACTGGTGAGGTACTGTAGGTCAAGGAAAAGAAGTACCCAACGAATTAAGCCTCCTTCAGCAGCACCAAGTTTTGGTAGAAAAACACAGACATTCAAGACAAAGAGCACAAACAACCTGGTAAAACCAACGAGATTAAAATTTGGACAAAGAACACTGACTAAAAACCTTCATTAAAAATGCTTGAAATTTTTCGCCCAACACCTTGCCCATCCTCGGGAGTTTGGCGACGTCCCCACAGATGTTTGCGGTTCACCTATCACCATCGGAGTGCGACACTCCGAGATTGCCTTTCGTCTGAGACACTGTCAGAGATACGTCAAAGTCATTCTGGCACCATCTATGGGTTCAACCATTATCTATTTGTTGATGATTGTAGATATAGTCATTCTCTTCATATTTTCTTTTTCCTCTATTAATACTTTGAAGAAGTATTAATAGATCTATTTGTTGATGATCGTAGATATAGTCATTCTCTTCATATTTTCTTTTCCTCTATTAATACTTTGAAGAAGTATTAATACTTTGAAGAAGTATTAATAGAAGAAAAAGAAAATATGAAGAGAATGACTATATCTACGATCATCAACAAATAGATAATGGTTAAACCGATAGATGGTGCCAGCAAGACTTTGACGTATCTCTGACAGTGTCTCAGGTGAAAGGCAATCTCGGAGTGTCACACTCCGATGGTGATAGGTGAACCGCAAACATCTGTGGGGACGTCGCCAAGCTCCCGAGGATGGGCAAGGTGTTGGGCGAAAAATTTCAAGCATTTTTAATGAAGGTTTTTAGTCAGTGTTCTTTGTCCAAATTTTAATCTCGTTGGCTTTACCAGGTTGTTTGTGCTCTTTGTCTTGAATGTCTGTGTTTTTCTACCAAAACTTGGTGCTGCTGAAGGAGGCTTAATTCGTTGGGTACTTCTTTTTCCTTGACCTACAGTACCTCACCAGTAGTATCTAACTTTTTTAACCTTCAGTGTTTGTATTTTATTGAAGTTTTACCTATCATCATGAGATTTTAAATAATTGTAACACTCGAGTAAACAAAGATGGTGGAAACGAACAAGGACAAGGACAGCTACAGGAACCAAATAATGCATGTGAAATGTGGGTTTTTTTCCAGAAGCGGACCTTAGAGGTAAGCAGTACATCTGGAATATTCCAATATATGTTGAAAACAAGCACATAAAAACCGAATATTAATTATATCTGGCCTGTACATTAAGCCTAAATATGAGCTTCAATTTTGAGTCAATTTAAATGTTTTTAATGATGCAATGGAAACTTGAATAGCTAATGTGTTATATTATTGTGTATTTAATTTACTACTCTAGGTGGAATCTGAATCATCTTATGAGAGAATTGGTGGTTCTGCCATGGGTGGAGGAACATTTTGGGGCTTAGGATCTTTACTAACAAAAGCAAAGGTAATTTCACTATTATTATTATTATTATTATTATTATTATTATTATTATTATTATTGTTGTTGTTGTTGTTGTTGTCATGTGAATGAAATAGTATTTTATTATGGTAAAAGTAAGTTTAGCAGAAAGATTAATTTGCACCAAAAAAAGTAATAAAAGTTTTCTTTTAATTTCAAGAATTGTAGAACTTTACTCTCATATTTCCTCCATTTCCAGTTTTGAAAAACAGGAAACCCAAAATTTTATTTTCAGCATACAATTTTCCACTCCTCCATGCTGTCAATGATTTTATACCTGAATTACTGTTGCACTCACAACCTATTGTTCATCATTTTCGATCCCTTGTTGCCAATGTCAGGAAGCTAAATTCCTTTCTCAAAATAGCTTCCCACCCCTTGTTCAGGACTTACAAGTCTGTTACAGCTCTGCTTGTGTTCCTCTTGCTACAAGACTATATTAATGTAAAATTGGCCGCAAGTGAAAGAGATAGTGTTCAGTAGCCAAAGATCTTACGATGTAATGAGAGGGTGATGGAAAAAGTTTGCAGGTAATCAGCATGAAAATTATTTTGCTTTATGTTTTTAATTTTCTGCTGTCATAGTTTGTATGTATGTGTTATGTCATACCATCCAGATCACCCATTGTTTGGTATACCAATTCGATCCAATAATGATTGAATTGATATATTATATGAAGGTGTTATCTTAAAAATAAGGTGATATTTTACAGGCAGTTTTTTCGTGTGGTAATCAATAGATAGATGGAGAGTTAGACAAGATAGAGCCATATCAAAGAAGAAATTAATAAGCATGTAAAATTAGGCTGGAGAGCATTTGAAATAAACTGTACAGTTTTCAAGAACAATTTCCCATTGTGTCCTAAAAGAAAATTGTTTATTCAATGCATCCTTGGTATAACCAAAAAAGATAGGAAAAGGAACTCGTGTATCAGGAAAATGAGAAGAGTTGATGACACCATGATGAAAGTAAAGACCTTCAATTTTCAATGGGCTGGATGAACATATTGCTAATACTACTGAAATATTAGACTGGATACCAAGGCAAAAGGAAAGACCTTGATGGACACATGGAAGATGTGGATGAAATTCGAAAGCACACTGGAGTGGTATAGAAGTTGCTCGAGACAGTGAATTATGGAAGATGCTTGGGGAGGCAGTAGATAGAGAATAGTTAAGTGCTTGAAAATGTATGTAAACAGTTGTTAAAGAAAACAATAGTTATACAGCTCAATCTAAATGTTATGTCTTGCCCCACCCCACCTAAAATAGTACCGTAATTTTGGGGCTAAGAGGTGCGGCTCTTACGTTACTAAAAGTGAAATTTTTCGGGTGTGCTGCCCTTATGCCGAATTTGTTTTTGAAAAGACTGTTTCTGCGCTACCTTTTTTTCTTTTTTTTTTTTTTTTCATGCCGATGCTTAGTGAATTTTTTCAAAGAACATTTTTTTTTACAAACTCGACTGTGATCGGTTTTTTTTCCCCCTCTTCCTACTCATACGTTAGACACGTCTATTGAAAAGATAACTCCGCTCCGCTGTCTTGATGTTGGTTTAGGAGGAAAAGTGTGGGAGGGGGTGGGGGAGACGGGAAAACACTCTGGTAGGTCTAAGGTCAGGAGGTTTGTTTGTGAAAGGAATGTCTGATCCAAATGCCCTTTGCATGGGGGAGTGGGGGAAGCACATCCCGTGGCAGTAGCTTGGAATGGAGACATAAGCACACAAACCAGTTGCGTGACTTCCGAGCTTAAGAACATGAGCAATGCAAAAGCCTGCCCCAGGATGATTCCAGCGATTCCATTAGCAGTGACCTTGACCTATTTCAAACAATACTGGCGGGATGAAACACAAATTCTGTTCACTCTTCTTGGTTCATCTGGCATACGATACAGGTGTTGCATGGCTCTGTGCTCCTGAGTTTTGCTTTCATTTTAATTTTCTTTGTATTGACGGACGATAGCGGTAGTTGGAGGCTTCGGTTGGAAACACTTTCTCTCTAATAAGCGCTGTAGCTTTATTATCTGTGACCTGTTGGCAAAATCATGCCCAAAACTTTGAAAAGCTATACGCCAAGCTTCAAGCTGCAAGTGGTTGAAAAAGCAGAAGACGTCGGAAATCGTGCAGCTGGACACTATTTTAATATTGATGAAAAGTGTGTGCGCCGATGGTGAAAAGATAAGAGTTTACTCTTGACCACGGCAAAAAATAAAACAAAAATAAAATGTGGTTCTGCAACCTGGCCTGTGCTAGAAGACAATCTTGTTGTGTGGATAAAAAGCCAGAGAGAGGCTGGAATTCCAGTGTCTACAGTGAAGATTCGTCTGTAAGCAAAAATTATGGCTTCGCAAATGAACATAAATAATTTTCAAGGTGGGCCGTCGTGGTGCTACCGCTTCATGAAGCGGAAATCCCTGTCCGTTCGAATAAAAACTACAGTCGGCCAACATCTGCCATCTGACTGGGAACAGAAAGCCATGGAATTTCATAAATTTGTTTCAGATATTGTTGACAAAAAAAAATATCTGACATCACAAATTTTCAACATGGATGAAGTGCCACTTTCATTCGATCCCCCCCCAGAACAGTTGATAAAAAGGGAGAGAAAACTTCATTTGCATGCATTTTAGGATGTGCTGCTAACAGCAATAAACTAAAACCTATGCTAATTTTCAAACACAAAACAATGCCAAAAGAAAATTTTCCTTCGGGTGTTCTCATCCAGGTGAATGAGAAGGGATGGATGTCCGAAGGCGTCATGCTGAAGTAGCTGGAAGAGGTTTGGCGGAAGAGGAAAGGTGCTTTCTTCAAACCCGAGGGACTCCTGGTATTTGATTCGATGAGAGTGCACATAATGGCTTCAGTTAAAGAAGCCTGCAGAAAGGTGTCTGCTACTTTGGCAGTTATTCCTGGTGGCCTTACCAAGAAACTTCAGCCTCTGGATCTCACAGTTAATAAATGCTTTAAAAGTGAAATGCCGCAACGGTGGGAAGCTTGGATGGCAGAAGGGCTCCATTCATTCACAAAATCAGGAAGAATGCGAAAGGCAAGTTACGGAGAAGTTTCAAGGTGGGTGGAAGAATCATGAGCAGCAGTGGAACCTTCAGCTATAATTTCAGGATTCGAAGCAGCTGGAATTTTAAACACTGTGCACGAAGCCGACGTTATTGAAAAGGCAGATGATTTGGACAGTGAAAATTTAGAGGAAAACCTTTTGCATTTGTTCAATTCTGAAACCGAAAATTCTGATTTCGACGGATTTGAATAAATAATGGAAATGTTCTTGAAAATATCAATAGCTTAGTTTTTGTCATGTGAAATTAAGTTTTTACAGGATATAAATATACCTATATAGGATTTACATTGGTAAGTACACTTTTTTTGTTTTTTGTAAGAAAATGGAAGTCACTATCCGAATTTTCCGATGAGATACTGTGTGCTTTAATTTAAAAATACTCGATACTGTATATTCCCAAGTATGTCAACTTCAATTTTTTGTTAACTCATGAATTCAACATCTTTAATGTATGATTTAGCAGAGAGAGAAACATCAAGTTTTGAAATGCAATACATTTGTTAAATATTTAGAAAGCTGCATTGAAGCCGCAAAACGTTCTTCTGATTTAAAGCGGAGAACATGAAAAAGGTTGTGACAAGTAACAATGTTAACAAATATTTTGAAAGCTGCATTGAAGCCACAAAACATTCTTCTGGTTTAAAGCAGAGAACATGAAAAAGATTGTGACAAGTAACGATGTTAACAATGGGTAATTAATTTAATACTTGGCTGAAGATAAAATCTTTTCACAAATGCAAAGGAAGGGAGAGTTTCCTATTCATGTAAAAGCGGAGCTCAACGCGAAGGCTGAGTGAAAGTAGGTCAAAGCACTTAAAAGAAAAAAAAGTGAGAAAGTGGAGACCGCTGTTTCGAAGGATTGGCGGGACATCAGCGAACACGTGCAAGGCAGCTGGTAAAAGGAAGCATGGGAGGGACATGTTAACTACCCCATTTTAGCAGCTGCATACAGAAAAGCAACTTCATTCTAACAAAAACATCTGTAGATGAGAAAAAGAAAAAAGCATAGCAAAGATAGAAGGAACATATTATTAAAGAAAACATTAATCGAAAGCATTGCAAGTGATAATTTCTAAGTTAATTACTTCTAAGACGGAGGATTCTATTGCGGTGAACAGAGAACCATCCTGTAGCAGACATCCACATTGAATGGAATTTAGACAATTGTGCTGTTTTACGAGCAATACAATATTCTAATAGGAGTCTTAAGATTAACTGTGATTTATATTGATTACATAAATGGTTTTGAGCATTTAATAAGGGCAAACAAATAACATCATTAGCATTATTAATAAAAAATGCATAAATAAAAGCTTTTGCCAGTATGAAAAAATAAGTGCATAAAGCAGATCGACACTGAGTTTCAGAATTAGCCTTTGAAGTATACATATATTTATTGTGGAATAACTTTTTTACGGGTCTTATAGAGGTTATTTTTAATGAAAGTTGGTTGTCAAATTTTCGAACTAAAGACTAGTTCGCCATCAGGACTATGTCACTGGAGTAGTTGCTGCCACTCAATTGGAAGAGTCCATCCGCAATTATCGTTAATTGTGGTACTTCTTCTTCTTGCTATTTCGATCCCTTCTTCTAGTTTCCTCTTTACTAAGTTTGACTGGTGGGCGATTATTTTCACTGAGTCCCAATTTATGGAGTGTCCACTTGCTTGTATATGTCTGTCTAGCCCTGTTTTGTTCCCAATGTTCCTAATAGCTGCTTGGTGTTCTTTCATTCGGACCTTAACACCAAGCAGCTATTAGGAACATTGGGAACAAAACAGGGCTAGACAGACATATACAAGCAAGTGGACACTCCATAAATTGGGACTCAGTGAAAATAATCGCCCACCAGTCAAACTTAGTAAAGAGGAAACTAGAAGAAGGGATCGAAATAGCAAGAAGAAGAAGTACCACAATTAACGATAATTGCGGATGGACTCTTCCAATTGAGTGGCAGCAACTACTCCAGTGACATAGTCCTGATGACGAACTAGGCTTTAGTTCGAAAATTTGACAACCAACTTTCATTAAAAATAACCTCTATAAGACCCGTAAAAAAGTTATTCCACAATCACTATGAATAGAGGTGCCATAAATGCATTTACATATATTTATGTTGGGTGTGAGTTAATTCATGAAAATAAGGAAGATAATTTAGTTTTCTGAGCAGCACCATGATTTCATAGGTGCGGCCCTTACGGCAACTTTTGCTTCCAAGATCGAAAAATTTCTCGCCTGCGGCCCTTACACTGATGCGGCTCTTAGTCCAAAAATTACGATAATTCAAGCAGCAGGCTGGAGTTGTTGTTTTTTTAAGCAAAAACTAATCAGATAGTGGGGAAATGAAAAAGATAAACTATTGGTGTGAAAAAACAAAAAACCCTGGAAACATTATCCTTCTGTGGTCAAAAATTAACAAATACCTAGTAACCAGTGAAGCAGTGTTTTCGAGTGTTACTGCAGGGAGAAGTGTGGTATTTCAGTATCACCTGAAATGCTTTAAATAAAAACATTTCATGTGATACTGAATGAAACTTTGTGTGACTTTTAAAAGTAAGACTGTTCCCAGGGAAGAGTTCCCAAAAGGAATTCGTATAAGGGTTCAGTAGAAAGGATGGATAGTGGCAGACCTAATGTAGGATTGGCTCATTACTGCATGGGGTGACATGGTTGTGCATTATTACAGTGAAAATTATTTCCAATTTTTGGCAGTTTTCAGTGCCATCTTGTTGAAGCTGTCAAAAAGATGAAAGATTTAAAAGCAGATTGTGCAATCATCATTGGAGTTCCCTAGCAACTCAACATAATGTAAATTAACCTTTTGAAAGCCATTTACTTCAATTTTTCATACAGTGGATGGCTGAAGAATTATTTAATTTTTCAGATGGAAATGTTCTAAAGCCACCATTAGAATAGCCTTTTACATGGATTTTTCAAGCTCAGGGTGCAATTGCCAAAGATATAATAACTGAAAGTTTTAAGAAAACCAGCCTACCCAGTACCTTTGGGCTACAACAGAAGGTGATTGCACATGAGCAGCAGACTTTGACAGTCATAATGATGGCAGTAATAATGATTGGCTTTCTACAGTGCCAGATGATAGATTAATGTAGAAGAGTAAATTACTCTTGTTTTACAAATTTTCATTTAAAAAAGTACATTGAAAATTACTTCATTTGAAATATATTTCATTACTTTGTTTAAAAGAAAATGTGGCATGCAAGTTTGACTTTTAATAATCATAAAAGTGCGTGCGCGTGCGTGTGTGTAACTCATCTGGAAATCATAGTAGATGCTAAAAAATTTGACAAAAAAAAAATGTTGTCCTAGTTACAGGGGCTAGTTTCAAGTAAAATTCTAGAAAGAGATCTCACTTGGAATAAAAATATTAATTTTATTTCTATGGTAACCATAGAGACAGCTGAGAACATTTATGTGACCTTGAATGTGTGTGTGTACACTTCCATTAGCACATTCTTGAAAATTTTTCTATCATGTGTTGTAAGACACAAATCAGCTTCCCTTACTTGGGTATTGTTATTGCATCAGTGGTTGGAATTTTTCATGGCAATGAATATATGTTGCTGTCACGATGCATACAGTGCTTCACTGTCTGTCTTGAGTTTGGGTAAATTATTTTAACTGTAGTTCATGAAGAATTTTAAGCATATGTGTGTCAAACTCGCTTTCATTTAATTGTTTCTGAAAGCAGGAATTCATGGCTGCAGCTAGAACTATGCCATGGGAGCAGAAGAGGAATGGCAAAGAAAAGAAACATTTTAGCATGTAATGGGAAGAAGACAGTTAATATAGTTTATAAAGAGGTATGATGAACTTATACCTGAGATATTTTCTGTATTCATATATTCCAATGATATTATTACTGTGCTGCTGACAATTGCATCTTAAATGTTATATACCTTGAGCAGTGCTGTTCAGCTTGTATTAAATAAAATTCTTTGCATGTAGCTGCCTTAGTTTTCTTTTGCTCTGAATCTTTTAATATGACTTGAAAAAATTTCCCCGGTAGCACTACATAATATCACAAATTATGTTGGCTTACCAACAGTGCTCTAATGGGAATTTTGAAGTGCCGGTAATCTCATATTTAGCTTAAAAAATCATCCGGAAAAAATACATTCGCCAAAAAATCTCCAAAACTGAAAAAGTAAAGAAAAAAAAATCCCTGAAAAAAATATTCCCTTGTTTGAAAATGTTATTGACAATTCCATGGAATGTTATTTCACCATAATTCATATACAGTGGTAGTCAATTTCAGTTGGCTTGTTTGTGGATCCAGCTGGCACTACTTATGCTACACCGAGGACTGGGGTTAGACATGTTTAAAACAAGGAGTCTCTGCCCCAGGATCAATGGAATAGCGAGACTTCTGAACCTCGGCTAATCAAAAGTGATTCAGCTATAGCAGTCATTCATATTATGCATGATGTAAATAGTTTGTGGTTGATCCGGGTTCTTCATTCTAATGGGGCTAGCATGTTTTTTTTTTCTTTTGTATATTCATATGGGGTGGGGTTTATACTAAGAAAAACTTTTAAGGTCCTGAGCTAAGAAGGCAATCCCCTTACAATAGGGACTTTCATGAGGTAGAAAGTTGGGCAGTTAAAAACTCTTCAATCAGAATGAATATTCAGTCTCTATTAATAGCAATCTCACCATTCCTCAAAAAAAAAAAAAAAAAAAAAAAAAAAAAAAAAGTGAAATAAAAAAAGTTTATACTCTTTGCTGCAAAATTAAAATGTGTATTTAATCTATTACTCCCAATTCTTCATTCTATGAAGAAGCTCTTTAAATTGAATATATTAGATTAACGATGTAATAAAAATTACAGACATCTTTATTGGGATGATCTGGGGCTTGGGCAAGATGTGATGATACGCTATGGGTAGCTACATTTCCATCCTTTGAAGGATTTAACTCATAGTTCATGTGTACACCACTCCCCTACCCTTTACGGTTCCCACACAGCTGTTTCTGAAAGGCATAAGGCACATAAGGTTTTTATCTTTAAGAATGCATGCTCGTAAGTCAGGGACAAAAAAAATCATTTCTGCAGTTCCCACTACCAACATTAGTACTGGTATGAAATACTAAGAAAAAAGAAGTGTTGGTATGCCATACCGGCATATACTAGCCCATTTCAAGCACTGCTTACCAGGTAATGCATTCCTTTTCTTGTCAGGTTTTAAACTTTTTATTTGTTAAAAAGTGTAAAAATTAAATGCAGAAAATGTGAATAAATGTTTTTTCCACAGCACAAGTCATAGTAATAAAAACATAATAAGCAAAATTAATGATTTTTGATGTCAGAAATTCTCTGATGACAGAAAGACCTGCTTTAATCTTTATAGCATAAAGAAATTTTGTTTGCTGCATGTGAAAGTGACCTGTCATTTTTTTTATATTATTCTTAGGTATTAAATCATAAATGAGAAAATTCATATCTATGATGTCATTTTTGTTGTTTAGGGATTTGATGAACTCTTGGAATTGGCAGAAAAGGGTGACCACAGAAATGTGGATATGCTGGTTAAAGATATTTATGGTGGAGATTATGCTTGTATGGGTCTACCTGGAGATCTCATTGCATGTAGTTTTGGAAAAGCCATTCATTCTTCACGCGATAAAAATTTTAACCCTGGTAAGCCACTCTCTTTGTTCTTTATTTTTTCCTCCAACCATTGCTACGCCATTACATTCCTTTGAAGAACAAAAGTGCATTTAATTTTTGGAGTTTTAGTTATGAAAATTGTGACTTTCGCTAAGTTGTAAAATATGTAGGGATAATGATTATAATGAACATTACATATGTGAAAACTAAAGTAATGATGAAATTTGTTGAATACCAGAGTAAAAGCGGTGTACAGAATTTTCGGTGTCAGCGGTTGACCAAAACATTGCCATCATTTGTCCCAACTTCCTTAGTTAAAGTTTTAGAAAAATATATTTGTTTTCTAATATATGTATTAGAACTTTTCCACTCATGATTATGTTAAGGAGAATTATTGATCTTTTTAACATACAGTAATAGGTAGTTTTGTTGGTATGTCTGGTGTGGTGATCAAATAATGTACCCTTCATTTTGAAAATTACTTGTTACTTTCACATTTTCAATACAGTTATGCATTATTCATGTTGGCATTTTTTGGGTGATTTGAAGGTACATGGTCTTAAAATAATTATTTTTTGTAATAATAGGCTCAAAAAGCAGTGGTTTCAGTCAGTAGTTATCTTGGAGCCACCAATCACCAAAGTGATTATTAATTATTATGATAAGTTTTTAAACCGCAATTTGTGTGAGATGAAGTATTAAGAAAGGGAATAACCTTATTCCAGTGACTATCCACACATCATTATTCAACCTAGTTAAAGAAAGGTAATGTGCAGTAACTTAGCTAAACGCATAGAAGAACATTAATATTTCTTATGTATCATTACTGAAGCTATTGTGATTATAGGGTTCTTTTTTTGGATTTGTGATGCTCTGAACTTCTGTTAATCATGAATTATTTTATCCTAATTAAAAACCTTTATCAGCATTTACTAGAGTTGTTTACATGAATGTATAGGTACAGATTAGCACTCGCCAGATGGCGATTAACTGGCAACTTCGCCGATTAAATTGATTTTAATGGTTGCCAGTTTAGCCATTTGTCATTTTTAGTGCCAGTTTACAAAGGTATGATAATTCAGAAGTAAAAGGACATGAAACTAGTCCTAACTAGGGATGGACAGAAAACCTTGGGTGACCGATTTTAGCCCATTGAGTTGCTCACGTTGGTCGTTAAACTTTCAATCAAAAAGAAACCTCAATGTTTTCCCACCGACAATAATCAGTGTTTAAACCTCTATGTTTGTAAAGAGGAAGGGAATATCATCTTTCTATATCATGAATTGGCTGTTTTGATTGATGTTTCGTTGGCGAAATCGAATTCTTTTCCTTAAGATACTAAAGAAACAGATTCCGCGAAAAAATTGATATATCAAACATTTTAACTATGTTGCAGAAGTTGATACATAAAAAAAAAAAAACGTCAAAGGTTTCATGACCGATGTTTAAAACTGGTAAAGAATGGTCATGAATTGGCTGTTTTGGTTGATGTTTAGTCGGCGAAATCGAATTATTTTCCTTGATGCTTATGTGAAGCAAAATGTTGTTAGCAAGGTGGAGATTAATATGCTTCGGTGGGTTTGGCCATGTTGAAAGAATGGGTGATGAGATGCTTACTAAGAAAATCGTTTTAGCCCAAGTGGCAGGAAGGTCAAGAAAGTCAAGGGAGGATCAGATTCAGTAGTGTCTGCATGAGAAAATATAATGTATGAAGTATAGAAGATCTTATGTATGACATGTGATGGATATCAGTGAAACCCGAGATGTATGTCAAGATCGCTGTAAATGGAGAAGTTTGATACGGCAACATTAAGTAAAAATTATCTGGTAGTTTGTATTTCTTTGTGGAGCTAACCTCTTAATCTCAGAGAACAGGTTAGTGATATGTATGTATGTATGTATGTAAATGAATTTCTTTTTGATGCATTTTTGTAAAGAGGAAGGGAATATCATCTTTCTATGTCATGAATTGGCTGTTTTGATTGATGTTTCGTTGGCGAAATCGAATTTTTTTCTTAAGATACTAAAGGAACAGATTCAGTGAAAAAACATTGAAATTCCCATCGATATATGAAACATTTTAACAAATATTATTGTTACTCGATGATTTGAATTGGTGAGTAATCACCATTATATTGAGCAGAGATTTTACCCACTGACGTGTCCGTTTACTGCTGCAGATAGAAAAGTATGAACTGTTGGACTCATTAGCAAAATTAAAACATTTGAGGTTTTCACTGATACATCAAAAATTTTCCCTGATACTATTGATGTTTTGGGAATAAGTTACCACTGATGTCCAACATCGATGTTTCCTCACCATTGTGCCCCTCCCTAGTCCTAACACTGACTGGAATTGCAAGTGTGTAGAAGTGCTAGCATAAATAATAGCAGTTACATCCATGTAATATTAATAGTTATGCCAGAGACTTCTTTTTGGCCACTAAGATTTTTTAACTTACCAGCCATTCTTTTTTTTTTTTTCCCCACTAACTTTTGTCGACTTACCGGCCACCAGCCACTGAGCTGAAATTCCAGTCTGCACCTATACATGAATGCAGTTGGCAATTCCCCATCAAAATCAATCTTGGGCACATTTGTCTCTGTTTTCCTGTCCTCCATATTACTTGTTTGATTTGGTAGTGGAATGAAATCAATCGGTGGCACAGGAAAGAAAAAGATCAGAATGTACTCATAGTTGACATTGTTGAGGAACTATCTGCTGTTTTCATAACTGTTTATAATATATGCTGATAAAACTACAGGCCTTTGTTTGGGAGTTTGCTGTGGGATGCTTAAGATATTACACTGTCAACTTAAATGTGCATAAATGCATTGCACTGACTTCATTAGGGTAGTAGTTTTTGAGAAAGCATTTTCAGGGTGCTGAATTTTAAACAGCCACTGATTCTTTCTTGTTATGATGAATAAATGTAAGAAGAATTTGTTAATAAAAAATTCCCTAAATGTTTACAGTTTACAGAGAAATTCAGGAGTGAGACTTCTTAAGGCAGTGATGCCACAATTGGATACTTCAGATTTTTTGCAACAGTTCCACACACACATTTAATGTAATTAATAGCAATTTAAATTTGTTTTCAGCTGGATATGTCACTAGTCATGTTCTGTACTTTCTACAATTGTTTCCATAAAGTTTTGTATCTGACTGTAACTCTTTTTTGAGTAACATCATTGGATTTAATTTCATGATTCTGCTTTCTCTCCTCATAGCATTATGCTGCAATAGTATTTTGGACATTCCTTTTAACTCAAGTACCTGGTTTTTCTTTTACTGTTTTACAATGGCATTTTCTTTATGCTCTTTTGTGAAGTGAACCTTATGGTTCCAAGTAGGCAGCAGTTTTATGAGGATAAAACAAGACATTGGAAGAAATAATTAACAGTCAGATGTTGATTTAGCAGATGTACAGAATAGTATAAATGAAACAGCAGCAGAAGGAGCTAATGATGGAACTCAAAGAGAGAGACAGAACAAATTAAAAGAGGAGATTAAATTCTGAAGTGTGAAATATCAGCAATCAAGGTGCATGCATACTGGACCTTAAAAGTAGAAGCTGTTGTCGTACTGCTTAAGAGCAAAATGGCATGGAGGGGACTGTGTAATTGTGCAAAATGTAGTGTTACTGAAACACACACACATATAAATGAAAGCAAGAATTATTAAGGTAACAAATTCTGAAATTAGTATCTATTCCAAAAATACAATTGATTTCATCAGATTTAAATTCTCTTTTAAAAGTACACATTTTCCATTTTGACTAATTTTCTAGTGACACTCAGTGAGTCACAGAGTTTAACTTTTGATAAAATATGTTTTTACATATCTAAGTCTGGATTTAGCCATGATCATTTGTATATTGCCCTATCAAGAGTCAGACAATAATTTGATTCACTTGAAGTATCTTTGATTAATATATATCAATTCTAAAAATCAACATGTGTGTTACTGTTTAGTTTAGAAACTTTCAGTACACTTCGGATACATGTATGTTATGGCAGATTACAGTAAATTTTCTTCCTTAAAACATCAAATGATGTGTGTAATTCCTTTCATGGCTTTGAATTGTAATGGTTTCCTTTGGTTTGTATATATAATGTCTCACCATAAAAAAAAAAAAAAAAAAAGCAGGGTCCATTTCAGTACAAATGAAATTCTGTCCTTTAAAGTTTGTTCAACAGGCAGAACAAAAGATGTTTGTGTAATGTAAGTAAGTTCATTTCACTTCCACTATTACTTCATTCCCTTAAGACAAGACACAGAATATTTTGCTTTGAAACAGAGTAACAGTGCAATTTGTTTTCTTTTATGTGTGTGTATAGAAAGTTACTTCATAATTTTCTCCCTTCCCCCTCATTCTTTGTGAGCCATTTTGTTTTCCATGCAGTGGTGTATCCTTGTAACAGAACATAACACTGTAAATGAATTAATTTGTTAGGCTTATATTTATGTTTCACATTGTTCTAGAAATGTTCCTGGTCTCATTTTTTAAACCCATTTCAGAAGCATCACAAAGTGCACTTACAGTATATCTATGAAATTATTTTTTTCAAATTGAAATCCATTGTCTTTGTTTCAGTTTGTTCTTTTGTTCTTAATATTGGAGACTTGCTGATGCTTAATATGAACCAAAGTATTAAGTTCATTATAGCCAAGCCAGAAAAATAGTGTTTCAGAAACATAAAGTTTAACAACAACAAAGTTTTCATGAAGATTTTTTTTTTGGGGGGGGGGGGGAATTCAGAGAAAAGATACAAGAGAAATTGAGCAAACTTTTTGAAGTATCACAAACAAATTTATATTTTATGAAAGAATGATGAAATTAAATGACAGGACAAAAGGTGCAATAAAATTTTTAAATAAAACTTCTTGAGGATATCTACTTTTTCTGCAGAAATTATGAGAATGTTGAAATAAAACCAGCAAAATTTATTAAGAAAAGTCAGATTATTAGAAAATATTTTTTTTTTTTTTAAATTTTCACTCAAGTGAAAGGTGATGTTATTTGTTTTATAAAACTCCTCTTGTAGATGTTGCTTGCTTATAACCATAAACGTTGGCAATTAGTGCAATTGCTTTATGGTTTTATTAATTTTCCTAGGAGAGCAATGCATTGAAGACCAAAACTTACTGACACACTCATCTTACATTTACATATTTATTTGATGAATTCTATAATCTAACATCTTAATGGTTAATGAATTCAATTTTGTGAATTATATGATATTCTCACTCTCAAGTTATTAGGATATATGCCCTCCTCTTATCCCGTTTTTTATTATTGCTATTTTTTTTTCAGAATGATTGAGAAAATTGTGAATGATTTATTTGTTTACTGTTGTGATAAACAGTGCATTCTTTGTAGAGCACATTCTATTTTGTATTGTTTTTTGTTTCGACTTCTAAAGATAGGAAGTACATCTCTCATGATGATATGAATGGTAGTCAAGGTGATGGGCTATGGTTTTCTGATAAAGATACATGGTCTTCATGTGATACTGCAGGTTGGTGAACATCATTGGTCTTTGCGTGATTTTTGCATGCTTTTACCACTGCGAGTGCTTGCACTTTGCCTTTCTACATGAGAAGCTAATTTCCTCAAAATTATTCAGAAATGCTCTTTCCTTTTTTTTTCTTTTTTTTTTAAATTTGTGCTTGTGCACGAGTGATTAGGAGTTGTAGATTAACATTTCCCTGAATTAGATTTTTTTTTTTTTGCCTGAATTTTGAATTGTAAAGAATATTTGCTTCTTTAAATATGCAACTGTAGTGTCAACCATAGTTGCAGAATTCAAGCAGTCATACATTTATTTTTACTGAATCATAAAATTAACATCAAAACCCATAAAAATTGTTTCATTCAGGTTTTTTTTTTTAGTTCTATGAATTTCAGTCACTTGTGAAACTAATAAAATATGATTGCATAATTAAATATTTGATCAAGGGTGCAAATTGTTCTTCTGCTAGATTCCAAATCCTGAACCAGTGAGATTATATTGCATGAAACTATCATGTGAATTTAAAGATCTGAATCCTTAACTTGCTCATGTTTATTGATCTGTTATGTAAAGTTGTTTATGCACTGTAGCAACATTCCTGATTAAACTAGCAGTGAAATCTAGGTCATTTCAGCAAATAAACTGGAAACCAGTGTGTACACTACATTTCCTAAAAAGATGTATTTTTGTTATTTTGTGGCATAGTGATGCAAAAATTAACATCCATACATGTGGCCAAAATGTCAAAAAGAAAAGAAAAAAAACTCTTTTTCAGGTTTTCTGGTGATTCAGCCACACGAAAGTTAATCCGGTTAATAACAAGATTATCTCTTCTATGTAAATCTATGTAAATTTGGAATTACTTTTTCATGGATTTTTGTGACCCATTTAAATCATGTGTGGTTTTGCCGGCACTATGGACAATGTGCAAACAGCTTATAAAACAAACAAAAAAGTAAAAAAAAAAAAAAAAAAGTATATATGCACACCATGCTACCAAAAGTGTTAGGACACTACTATAGTGAGAGAAGATAGTGTATGATAAAGAAATTAAGTAGGCAGATGTGTCAGCTTCTGAAGGCTGTATGGTTTTACTTGGAAGTCAGATATGAAGTAATGCTAAATGACAAGTGTGCAAATAATTAACAGTTTCAGAGGGGATGCT
The DNA here is from genome assembly GCA_039090855.1 of Macrothele yani. NCBI lineage: Eukaryota > Metazoa > Arthropoda > Arachnida > Araneae > Macrothelidae > Macrothele > Macrothele yani. The sequence goes on from CM076990.1 coordinate 110,896,877, forward strand.
GGTCATATTGAGAAAGTGTTTGTGTGAGATACTTCAGCAGTAGTCTGTCTTAAATTCCCAGTAAGGAACTAAAAAAATAAAAGCTCAACAATGTTGCTGATGCAGGAAATGACTAGGTAGATGGTAAATTTAAACTGACAGGAGATGATGTGCCATGTCATAATATCAGCTTTTCATCAGCCGTATAGTACCTAAGTTTGGAAATATGACCAGTCGTAGCAAACCTGCAAGCATTTCTGCAATGCATAAAGGGCTGTGTGCTGTGAATTAACATTAAATTTTTATGGTTCACACTTCTTTAATGACAGAAATGATACATAAGATTCATTGTCATTCAGCAGAGCATCAGATGTATACTGTAGATCAACAGTATATTGTTCAGTGGCAAGTTGTGTGTGTGGATGCTCTTTCAATCTGATGAATATTTTGGGGTGCCGAAAATGCTTATCATATGTGATTTTCTTGTCAGAAAGTTTGAGGTTGAGTAGACATGATGTATGTGTGCTTTTCACGTTGTGAGCTCACTGGTAGCAATGCAGAAAATAGTGACTTCTGCGTGTTACAGTAATATTTTAGTTCTGTGGGACCTTTGTGGTAGCAGTTTTATGCAATCAGACAGACCTTACATGTATTTCAAAACAAGTCTTCCTTTGTACACAGCATGGATTGTGAAAACAATATCATTTGAACATTTCAGTGGCCAATACAGAGCTCCATGTTTGAGATAAATTAAAATACGTGATCAGGTAATGGACAAAATCACCACCCACTGTAGTGGTAAAGCTCATGGCAGCTTTAAAAATGGAATCAAGTGCAAAATACCAGCGTCATTACTGATTACACCAGGAAAGTTCAGTGTTCTAGAGTATGCTACAGCTGTCATCAATGCTAAATGTGGGCTGCTGTGGTATTAATTTATTTCACTTTAAAATGGACTATGTTTCTAACTGAGAATGTACCATTAGACTTTTGCTAGGATAGTTCACATGGATATATAAATATATGCAGATACATGACAGTTTTTTAAAACTTTGTCAGGTGACACTTCCATTTGTATCTGTATTGACACAACTGTTTTTTTTTTTTTTGGTTTTTTTTTATCATGCATTCTGCTTTGCACTTTTTGCTGAGTGGCTTTATTTGTTTTAGGTTTTCCTCAGTTTGATCTACCCAGTATTTCTGTATGTTCTATTTTATTCTCTTCCATGAAATTTTGTTATGACTAATAAATTTTCATAGCCTCTTATTATTCATTGTTTTACCATAAGTTAGCTAGCTAAAGCCATTAGTTGTCACTGAATGCATTTTAATTTTTGAATCTGTACATTTAATTAGGATAATACTGCAGATCACCAGTTTTGAGAAACCTTTGTACCTTTAACCACTCATTGTAATAGTCCACAGTCAAGTTGCTTTCTCCAGTGTTGGGAGAAAACAACTTGACTGTTAATCAGTTTATTAATCCCTTCAGTGACAAGAATAAAACCATACAGGATCATTTTATGTCAAATCAACCAATGAAATAGTAATTTTTGACCTAACATCTTTTGATTTTCTTTAAATTTGGTGTGATTGTTGAACCTGTGCACTTATGCATAAATCTCAAATTTTAGCCCTGTACACCCACAGGGTTTCAAGACAATGACCTGACCTTGAAAATTATAAAATCTTCCAGTAGTTTTATCCTTCTACTTAATTGAACTAGGAAGTTGAAATTTGTGTCTTTTGTAGTATTTTATATGAGTTTTAACATTATGTGCTGAAAAAAAAAATTACATTGGCCTTTTAAATGTCATAGAAATAACCTTTGACCTTGAACATTAAAAAAAAAAACATTTATTTGAAAAAAAAAAATGCATGGCATACTTCAAGTTTTGAGTACCAGTATGTGAACTTTTCACATTGCAGTTCTTTCTTACTGTGGATAAATAAAATAACTAGAAGCTGAAAAATTGGGTGGTCGGTGGGGGGGGGGGGGATAAACCAAATAAGTAAAAAAGACAGTGAAGTGGGACATACCTGGGTTTTGAGAAATGATGTCAATATTGTCATAATATGATACAGCAGAAACATACAAAAATGTATAAAAGTAAAATAATGTAGGTATGGCAGATGCTACACATACTGGCCACTGAATTAGAAACTTTTATTCAATACCCGGTTGTATCTCCTTTAGCCCGAATTACAACATGTACATGGTTTGGCATAGATTCCACAAAGTGCTGGAGTGCATCTACTGCATACCAGGTGTTTACCAGACAGTCCTGTAACTGGCTCAGATTTTATGGAAGTGGACTTTGTGCCCAGATCGGTTTTTGTAACATGTCATATACTTTCTGAATGGAGTTCAGATCTGGGCTTTGTGGTGACCATGAAAGATGGTGGAGGTTTCTGTCATTTTTTTTTATTACATAGGCATTGTGTATTCATGTGTTAAGGTTTGTAAAATGCAGATCAGTTTGGGTTTCATGCCACCTTTATTAATTGCATTATTGTTTGGTTACTAAATAACAGACAGTATGTTGGAAAACCATTTTTTTAATGCCCATTTGAACAATTTAAAGTTATTTTTAGCCATTTACAATTCATTGCTTTTAAGACAGTATCTGATAAATTCATAAGTCATTAAACCTTGATGGTTAAATGAAAGAGTTTTTTTCATTCTGTGTAATAAAAATACCCTTCCAGTGTGACACATTACACTTCATACTGGGATCAAGTAGCTTATCTGTAGGAGTATGTGTTGGTGATAATTTTTGCACTGCATGATGTAGTAGGTAATATTTTAAAGAACTAATTCTTACTGGCTGTTCTTTTGAATTGTAATGTTTAGATTCACCTGTGAAATATATTGTACTACTGAGAGAAAGAAATAAAATTGGGAAGTCCATTGGCTTTGTTTGACAGTTCTTTCAATGCATATTGTAAAGCAGAATTCTTAATTTTAAAAATGTTGTCATTTTGCATTTCTTGTTTAGAAAGAGATTTGTTAGATTGTTAGGTAATGCTGCAGGAATGGCTCTTGTAAAATGAAATGCTGTGGATGAGTTTGTGAAATCAGGCACAAAGGAACATTTAGAGTACTCACAGAACAGTTGCATCAGTACGTTTTAGGAACAGGAAATTTTAATAAGTAGATATGCTATCCATTTAATGCAGATTTAATGATATATCTAAATGGAAGAGATCAAGAAATCCTCACCGATATACATTTATCTACTGTAACTGTTTTGAAAATTAAAATCTCAGAGCAATCTCTAATTGTTTTCTCGGTACAATTGTCAATTGAGTCTGGTGCAATTAATGAAAAATTATTAGACTGAGATTATTTTCCCTGTAATACCCATGTGTGAGACAAATGCATGTATACATGTATGCCTCACATGTGTTAGAGGGTGGGGAATAAAACCACTCATTTTGGACACTTTTTCAGCAACTTCCTGTTGGCAGAGAGCAAAAGTCAGTTGCAGGGTATGTTGTCCTAGATGCACATTTGGGTGAAATTCAAAGTGAGTATAAATAAGAAAAAAAACCAAAGTTATGATTTAAATGTTAGTACTGAATTCAAGAGCAATCTAAATGGTACAGAGATAGACCAGGTGAATGAATTTGTATATTTAGGAAGCATGTTTGACAAAGAAAACAGATTAGATGATGAAATTAGCAAGCAAATGAATTGATTTCCGTAAGTCATAGCTGCCTTAGGAGGATTTCATAGGAAGGATGGGTTTTCAAAAAAGTCTCAAATGGCTGTGTATGAAAGTGTAATTATTCCTACCCTGATGCACAGTAGTAAAACTTTAGTACTGCAGAACAGACGTAAGAGTTGTTCGTGGCAATACATGTTCTGATCATGTGAGGAATGAAGATGTGTTGATGGTGTCTAAATATGTTACTGTAATGATGGATGAGATGAAAAACATCTAGAAAAGAGCAATTATTTGTCATTATCAACTATTCACAGTCTACTGTGGGATGAGGGTCTCTCCAAGTTTCTTTGACAAATATTGTCTTAAGTTTAGGCCACTCTCTTCCATGTCACTCCAACATGCTTTCAAATTTCATCCATCCATCTTCAAGCAAATAAAATTAGTTTCTTGGGTTTCACTATTTTTATTTAAAAGGAAAAAGACAATTCATACTAAGCTGCACAAAAAGTCCATGACTACCAGTAAACTATGAGACTATCGATGTTATCATCCTGCTTTTGTAAGAACAACTGTACAAGTCAACACGTAGATAAAATGATGTAATTATGGCTTTTATGGTAGTTGTGAACTTTCTTACATAGGGGAGACTAGTTGACAAAGACAGGTAGTACAGTGAAACCTGCATTAATGTACACCTCAGAACAACGGCAAGCTCTAAACAACAGCTTGTTTTGATTGATACACAAGAGCTGCCACAGGATTAACTTTAACGATAACTTCCAAACACAGAGCCTCTTAACAGGGGTCAATGGGCACCCTAGTTAGTCTAGAAAGAGGAGTTATGGACACCTTGTTAGGATGTTACTTAGCTCCTTCAGTATTTCAGTGGGTGACTAAGATGGAGAAAAGCAATGTTACTAAAGGAACTGTGCTTTGGACAAGGTGGGTTGCCCATCCTGTTCGAGGCAGGGTACAATGTTGTGCTTAAGTAAAAGAATGATACCTTTTGATATGGTCCCTCTGGGTTCTGTTCCTGCTTTCCCTTGCACGGCTGCCTAACTGTATATTTATGCCGTACTGTCTTTAAAATTGTTCTGTTTTACTTTTCTTGAGGGAACCCTAATATCCTAGCTTACTTTTTCTAAGAGCTGTTTTAGACCAGGGGTCAGTATACAGCCTTCTCAAAATCCTCTGCACCATTATTAATTGTTAAAGTTTAGCTGTAGGTCATCCAACTGTATTGAACAATAGGTGGAGATTATGAAAAAAACTCTTGCATTTAAACATTGTTTTTGATGGTTCAGAAGTTCAGCTGCAAACAACCAATTGTATTAAGTGTTTTCAATCAGGACATTTTCACTCTTGAACTAAGCTCAAGTTTCCGTAGGCTGATATTATGCAAATAAAATATCAAAGGTATTGCGTACCTAATGCTGAAATATATATCGCATGTTACTAGTAAATGTGCAATATATGTTTCAGCATTAGGTACGCAATACCTTTGATATTTTATTTGTTCAATTTGAAGCACGTTTTACCATGAAATTGTCCCTAGGGATATGTTTCATGATATGTATATTTCTGGATTTTATGCAGTCTTCATTCTGATCATGACATTGCTTACCATTGCTGATCACATTTATCTCTAATTCCACTTTCAGGATTTGTTCAACCCACATGTAATGGGCAAACAATATTAATTTAGGCCTAACCTCCAAGCAACAGCCACCTCTCAGTAATTTTCCATTTTTTTCTGTCCAAGCAATGACTGATTCATAGGTTTCACTGTAGAACTATAGATCTGTAATAAAAAAAATACACATCCAGTAAATAGTATTGGAAGAGATATGTAAGAGAATTGAGTATTAATAAATTAATTTCCAATTCATTTAGAATTGGAAATTGCTGAATTTTTTAGGAATTGGAAATAAAAAAGAAGTCTCAGCATGAGTGATTTTATGAGTTGGTCACCACCTGAAAATGTTTCGGCATTTTTTGGCCTTTAACACAACTATTCATGTCATTATTTTGTTGTTCTGGCTAGGACCAGTACTGTGGAATCAGAACCTTACTTGTTGAGGTAAAAATGTGGGAAATGTTCCCTTCAATCCTGGCTCTGCAGAATTTGTTTCTTTACTTAGGATAAGTAGTGGTCTTTGACTTGGGATCTTGAAGTCCACAGTATAATGTGCATGAGTATTTTTTTAACATTTAAAAAATATGTGGTTAATGTGTGGTAAATTTAAATAAACTGATAGAACATCATCTTTTGGGAGGGGGGGTTATGCAGCAGAAAGTTATTAAAAAATAGGGTAGGAGTGTGTACCATCTCTGGTCTCTCTCATTTATGAGTTTGCTCCACATGTTAGCAGTTTTTGGATTATCTAAAAGATCTCAAATGGCTGTGTGTAGAAGTGTAACAGTTCCTACTGTGATGTACGGCAGTAAAACCAAGATACTGCATAAAAGGCATTAGAATCATTTGTGTGCTGGAGAGATGTGTTACTTACAGGAAGGTTGTGGTAAGGCACTTTCCGATCATGTGAGAAATGAAGATGTTGTTACAGATGTGTAATGTGAAGCAAAATGTTGTTATAGGGTGGAGACAAATATTCTTAGGTAGTTTGAATATGTTGAAAGAATAAATGGCTAAATGGTAACTAAGAAAATTTATTCAGCCCAATTGGCAGGAGAGGAAGGCTAAGGAAATCATGGGAGGACCAGATTCAGAAATATCTGCATGAGAAAACGATAATGAGTGTATAAAGTACAAAAGGTCTTGTGTGAAACTTGTGACAGATGCCAGTGAAGCTTGAGCTGTGTGCCAAAAGTGCTGTAAATGGAGATCTTTAATACATCAACAGTAAGTAAATTCTGCCACCATCAGTTTTTAAATTTCTGTTTGGCAGATGGGCTTTCTTTTACGAGCTAACCTCTGAATCTTGGAAAACAACTTAGTGATATGTATGTATGCTAGCTGATTTTGGTCTGTTCAGGATATTGCTTTGTTAAACTTACATGCTAAGCAAATTCCAAGGAGGCATTTATCAAATTCTGTTCAAATAATGTGGAGAATCATTGATGGTTTACAACACAAAAGGTATGGGGAAAAAATTATTTTTGATAACTTATTTTTGTATGAAAAAATCATGTACTCAATCCACACAAGGTAGCTGTGACTTCTTACCATATATGATTAATGTGTTTTTATTTTATCCAGGACAGTTTGCAGGAGAAGACATTGCCCGCAGTTTACTGTTTATGATTAGTAATGACATTGGACAACTTGCTTGCCTTTATGCTATGATGCATGGATTGATTAAGGTTTATTTTGGAGGTTACTTCTTAAGAGCGCACTTTTTAAGCATGCATACAATCTCTTATGCCATCAATTACTGGAGCAAAGTAAGTTTTTTATTTTAATTTTTTATTAGTACAAAAAGTTAATTTATTTTCACTGCAAACCTAATTATCATGATTTTCTGTTGTTACCATAAACAATTGATAAAAGTTTGGTGCAAATGGTGAAGGGTGTGGTGTAAATTAAAATATTCTGTATTTGTGTCCACAGCTACCATTGCATTGTTTTCTAGCTGGGTCCTAGGGACCCACAGATTTTAAAAAGTGAGATATTCTGGGTCCTTTTAAAAAATCAATTTGTGAGATATTCTGGGTCTTTTTAAAAAATCAATTTGTGAGATATTCTGGGTCCTTTTAAAAAATCAAGAGACAATGAATATTTATACTTACGTAAGATGCCTACATAAATGAAAAATAAATGTAATGTACATTGTTCAACACTTTAATTTATTCTCTTTGAAAGCAATCTTTAAAAAAAGAAATCAAGTACTGTCAATTAAATTTTATCATAATGGAACTACACAAAGACAATGCATTTTAAGTCTGCTCAGAACATCAGAGTGGTTTTTATTTTTCAAAACACAGGAACTGTGTGATGACTACTCTTCAACAGGTTTTTTTTTTTTTTTTTTTTTTTTTGACTTTTAACAAACAGTCATTGAAGTAGACATACAACTTTTAGTAAAGTATAATTGTTCACAGTGCTCTCATTAAATGTAAGTTTGTTTGTTTTACAAATTTTAAATTTCAAATGTTTCAGTATTGATTAAATGAACTGAAAGGTAAATTTACATAATCTTTACAGACAGTGCATTGCTGGGTGTTTTCGTTCTTTCCCTAATCCTCACAAATTTGAATTTTGTCAAATGGCATGTTAAAAAAAAAATCCAAAATAAAATGTGGGCTCCAAAGGACGCTTAGAATTTGCAATTATGCGTCCTTTTATTTTTGTTTTTGGGTAATTTACGCACTACAGTTTGTCAGTGGCATAGCTGGTGTCCATGCAGTATATGAATATTTTAAAAAATTTAGTGGATTCCTTTGCAGTATTCTGTTTAATAATTGGATGTGCTTGATGTGCCATGATATGAAACACTTTTGCCACAGAGCAGTCTGTACATCATTACATTATTAGGGCAAAAGTTACCCTGAAGTGCATTCAGGTAACCTAGTATGTAACGTTGAAATGAACCTTTTTGATTTTGTTTGGTAAGTAATAAGTAGAATTTACTGGAAGTTATATGCAAAGGTTGTTTGAAAAGAAATGGAAACTGCATCATGGAAAAATTTATTTTTGCGTGAAATTAGTGGTGCATGCTGGAAATATTTTTTTTGCGTGAAATTACTGGTGCATGCTGGAAATATTTTTTTTTTTTGCGTGAAATTAACATTCCATGCCCTCAATGTAATCACTGGCTGGGTTAACAACTTTATTCCAAATCTGTAGGAGCCAACAAATGCTGTCAGGTTTCTATTGCCCACTGCAATATACCACCATGTAGCTCACAGCACCTCAGTCAGATTGGGAAACCATTGTCCTGACCCTGCAAAAAGACTGCATCCATTGTGCAAGTGTGCAATAGAGAATTGCTGCATCTTCACATGATTCCCTCAGTCAGTTTCAACAATTCCTTGCTTTACGGCAATGTGTCATCTCCATTTTATCTTAACTGCATTGTTCCATCTTTGCGAACATGTCTTAGGTCACTCTGGCAAGAGTCTGATGTTTTCATGGCTTTGTTTTGTCTACTTTCCTACCATGGTACTGTGCCGATGATAGCTGCATATGTCTTCAGGGATGCCATAATTTTTTTTAATATTCCTTGTATATGCCCCTTGGTTATTCTTGGTTATTCTTCTGTTAAAATAATCTTTATATACACTGCCCGACAGGGAAAATGCCACACCATGAAGGAATGCTCGAAAACAGATCAAACTGCACACACATATAGCCAAGTAGGTTCTGAACAAATGATTTAATCATGGTGGCGACAGACCTGGAAAAAATGGAAAATCGGGAAAAGTCAGGGAATTTCCTTCGATCGGGAAAAGTCATGGAAAAGTCAGGGAAATTTGTGGCAAATCGAACGAAGTCTGGAATTTTTATTTCCGTCGTCCTAACTCATCTTGCCAGCGATAAAATAATAAAACATTGTATATTGTTTTAGCCAAATACATTTGCGAGCTTTATGTCTGCATACTATTTCATTAAAATGATGTAGTTTTATCATCTAAATAACCATGTTTTCTTTGACTCCGGCTCCAACGCACCCTTGTTCAATCAGTCCACAATTCCGCATCTGCCCTTAATGCCAGCACGATGTTGCTGGAATGGCTTCATGTTGTTGTAAATATACATCATTCATACTAAATTATGTGTGCGCACACGATAAAAAAATCGAAAAAAGATATAATAATGTGTTAAAAAAAATCGGAATCAGATTGTTTTTTATTTGTTTATAGGTCTTATATTCTATTTTATTTACGAAGTGTAATAGTATAAATTATTTACTTTGTGTGCTTTGAAGTACCTTTTGCATCGGACGGATGCCCGCTGTGTGCATTATTTCTTTTTCCTTCTGATTGTTTGGGTACAAAAGTTTGTTATCGGAGATCGCAATGTTACGTGCGCTTCGCATTTTCTCGGGTTTGGCTTTAGGAGTGACCTTGAGGAGACATCCTTTGCGCAAGACCAGCCGGGTTTTCAGCAAATTTTGCAAGCTTTGTCTTTTTAGCATGTCTTTTGTAAAGAAAGATTGTGCTTCTGTTATCGGTTTGTCCAGGGCTCGACAAATCCCAGGCGCCTAATTTTCTTCTTAGTTGAGATTTCGTAATATATTGCAGTAAATGCCGTAACATTTCTGTTGTGTAATCCATAGATTATCTATTAAAAGGTTATAAATTTAGGTGCTGCGGACACCAGTAAAAAAAAAAAAAACTGTGCGTTGTTTTAAAAAGTCAGCGAGGTAATTGTCAGGAGAGGTGGTGTTATTGGGAAATTACCGAAAATGCGGTAACAGAAAGTTTTTATAACGTAACAGCGAGATAGAAGACTGCAAAGAAATTGTAAGAATATGTATTTTTTTCTTTTACTTGGAACTATTTTGACAGAAAATATGACGCAAGGAAGGCGTTACTATTTGTGCGTGCGGAAGCCTACGCTGTGTGAGAATCCCTGACTCTCGGGAATCGCGCAGAGCTATTCCGTAGCGTGTAGCCATTTTGCGAATCGCAGTTAAGGTTTTTTTGGTATTCAGTTGAAACGTATTCAGAAATATGACAATGTTATGGACCGTCCGCAATTTCAACGGATTTTTTAGTCTAACTAATGAACTGTGATAATGCGGCAACAGCTAACGATTTTAGTTCCTTTTTTACTTAAAAGTAGCACAAAAGTACTTCAAAATGACAGTTACTTTTTCAATAAGACGATCATTTTTTTCTTGCATCTTTGGATTTCTGAGTCGGTCCTGTGAATCGCAGTTTTGTGTCGGAAATTACGATTCACGATTAACATGATAGGGTGCAGATCACATGGTGCCGATTATACGACTGCCAATTACCACGAAATGTTCGTATTTTCTGTCGATTTAGTTGTGTAACTACGGATTCTACGAATTTTCATTTTGTTTAAAAAAAAATATTTTGCTGTTATTTTATGATATACATAAGATTCTTAAGCGGATTCGCGGAATTATCTGGTGTGTGGTTTTTTTTTTTTTTTAAGTCATCATTTAGATCGCTATCAGGATTGATGCAAAACTGAAGAAAATTTGGGGGTTGGGCCATCTTCCGTCTGTGGACGGTATTTTGTGTTTCAAAGCTTTCAAAAACAGTTAAATGGAGTAAAAAGAATTTGCCCTAATCGTAATTTTTTTCTGCGGATGTGTCTAGTATTCTTGTTAACTATCATTTTATGGCATATATGTTCGTATTTCAGCTTGAAACTGTAGGCAAGAATTTGTGGAAATGGAAGTTAGACGCTGCGAAAATTGCCTCCTAATCTTCAGGCTTGAGGTTCTTCTGCGAATTCGAGAAATACCGCCTTTTTCATTATGTTGGACACTCAGGAGATCGATGCACAAGTAAACAGAATTGTGTGTGTGGGGAGGGGGGATAGGTGTTCGTCGGAGGACGCAATTCCATCTTCCCGAAACTTTCGAAAACGGAAAGTCGACGGAGTTCAGATTTTTTCTGTAATAGTAATTAATTTCTTTTTTCTCGCAATGTTGCCTGTGTCCAGTATTTTTAAGTAATATTTTGCTGCATAAATTTTTGCATTTCACCTTGAAAATAGGAGAAAAATTTCCAAAACCGGAAGTCGGACGGAATTCCCTTAATAGCTATTGTCCCCCTCCCGTGATGTTCCTACTCTCCAGCGTTGTTAAATATCCCCCGCCCCATAAGTTTTTGCATTTAATCTTGATAAAGGAAGAAGGAAATTCCCGACAACGGAAGTGACAAAGTTGGAAAATTTGTAAAAATTGATGCATGGTGTTTAAAAGTATTAATATTCCCAAAGTTACACCATTTATCTGAAATAGTTGAAACTTTGATATCATGTGCTCATGGTCCTCAGGCTGATGGTTGTTATCAGAAGGCACACAAATCAAGAAAAGAAAGAAAAGCGACGATGAAGAAGTACGGAGAGAGATAGCAGCAGAGAGAAAAATTAAGCAATCGATGCTGTGCAATTGTAGAGTCAACAAAAGACAGACTAACAGTAGTCTGCATTCTTGCTGTCTGTTTTGATTTTTCACCAGTTAAAATGTTCAGCTTTTTTTCCCCCTTCTTTGGTCTCATCTTGTCTTAAACTGCAATTTTAGAGGCAATATGACCATGTGGTAAGTGGAGGTTCATGCACTGCGCATTCACTTGCTTGGATTTCCTGTCTGTCAGGCTTGTGGAATTCTGAACACATCTTACTGATTTTTACTGGTGGAAGTTTCGAACTTAAATCTTGTGATCATGCCCTCGCTGGGGAATCAATTTTGTGTTTCTCACGTGCTAAAGTTTGTTTCATTAGAGTCCTTGTTTGTTGTAACGTTTTGTTGAGGCACATATTTGTTTTTTACAGAGATGGATCATTTTGTAAAATAGAGTCTATGTATGCCATGCAATAGTAGTTATTAGTAACAAGGCTATTGCCCATGTTGGCAGGTATAGACTGTCTTTTTTCATTTTTTTTTTTTTTTAATATTGTGGTCTGAGACATGCCGCCGATTATGCAAAGGAAGAAATTGTTTTTCTCAGAATTTCCCAATCTACGAATCATATGCTGCTGCGGATTATGTGTGGGATTTTTTTTTTTCACAGCCTTTGCATTATACATGCCCTTGCAAATCTCATGAAGGAAAAAAAATATGGTACTTTGAATTAATATGTACAAAATATGACATCCACAAGTAGTATTTTAATAAAATCGAAATCTGAAATTGTATTTTTTTGAGATCATCTACTGAAAGAATAGAAAAAGGAAATTGTGAAGCAAATTGGAACTTTATTTTGCAATAAATGGTTTGGGTAAAAAGAAAAAAAATTGACAACAAATATGGTTTACCACTTTTTGTTCCAGCCTCATAACCAAATATGTTTTTGTTCATGCGTTATTGACTTCGTTTCACCTGGCACCTAAATTTTGGAGCTGGCTCCTAGATCTAGAACAGGGGTGCACAACCCGCGGCCCTCAAAGTCAGTTTATGCGACCCGCGGATAAATATTTTATACTATTGAAAACGTGAATATATATATTGTGAATGATGAGATTTTTTCCCATTATTGTAGGCCCTAGTTGAAATAAGAAAATTATAAAAAATTTTCGTTAACTAGCAAATTTTCCAACAATGAAAAGTTTTGTTGAAAGTTCTGAATTCCATGTAAATGTGGCTAAATATGCATCTCTTGTAGTGGACCTTCACAATGAGTTTAAAAGACGATTTGAAGATACAAGAAAATTTGAGGTTTTGTTTGATATGTTTTCTCTACCATTCACTACTGACGTTGCGTCAGTGCCACTAGATTTCCAGATGGAATTAATTGATCTTCAGTGTAACAATGAGTTAAAAACAAAATACTCTGAAGTTTCTCTCCTAGAATTTTACAAAAATTACTTACCGAAAGAAATGAAATTGCTCAAAGATCATGCTTTAAAAACGGCAACGTTGTTTGGAAGTACCTACTTATGCGAGCAATCGTTTTCTTTGATGAAACAAATAAAGTCAAAGTGTCGTTCCCGTTTAAGTGATACACTATTGGAGGGAAACTTGCGCATTACCATCTCTAACATTGAACCTGATATTAACAGACTATTGAAAAATAAACAATGTCAAGCATCTCATTAGGAGCATTAGGCTACTACTTGATTTGATGGTCAGTTTGACGATATACTGATTTTAATTTTTTATATACTTTGATGTTAAGAATTCTGTTTTTTGTAAAAATAAAAATTTTACAACCTTGTGATAGTATTATTTTATTTTATATACCCCTAAACCTTTTCCAATTAGGAGTAAGTTGATTGTAAATCAGTAATTTGATAACTTAATAACGCAATTTGCCAAAAAACTTCAAAAATGGATTTAAACCATTTAGAGGACACAAAAATGGTATTGAAACACATTTTTTGTCTGCTGGTAAAATAGGTTATTCGGATAATAGTAAAATTAGCTTTAGCGGTAGGGTTTGGCAAGTGCCTATGTGAAAAGGTAACTTGCGGCCCGCCACTTATTATGTAAAAATAAACTTGGCCCCACTTATAAAAAGGTTGTGCACCCCTGATCTAGAACATATTTGTCGAGCCCTGAGTATGGCCGTCCGTCCGTATGTAGACATCATATCTTTGCAACTATTAGTCCGATTTGAAAAATTATTTTTCCTTTTTTTTTTTTTAGGAACCTTGAAATGTGCGAATGATGATAACTATTTTTTTACGATGCACAATTTTGCCGCTAAAGGGCGTAAATGCAGGTGATACCGAATTCAAATACATTTTATTCCATGCTTCTAAATATCCGATTCAAAAAATTCTTTTACCTTTCGATTCTATTTATGTCGAAGATTATTTAGCTATAGCCACTTTCAAGTTACGCATAGATTATCCGCTAGGGGGCTAGAAGTAAATTGTGTTTCCCCTTATATCTCTGCTTCTAAAACTCCGATTTGAAAAATTCGTTCTGCAGCGAATGCAGCTCCTGATACGAAATATTTTGCATTTAATTTCTAATTTTTGGTATGAAACGGTTTGGCCACCATGGGGCGTAAGTGTTAATTTCTGCTTCTGATGTATTTTCAGCAAAATCTGAGCTAAAATCTTGATTGAAAAAAATTCTTTAGTGGACCGATACCTACCACTCACGTCGATAAACCTATTCGGAATATTTTCTTCTTAAAATAATGCATGGTTTCTCTGCCGGGGGATAAATGTATATTTTATTTGTGTCAATATCTCTGCTTCTAAGAGTCCGATTTGAAAATTTCCTTCTTTGTTAAATAGTTTGCCAAGCGACATGTTTTTCATATAATTTCAAAAAAATTAAAGCAATTCATAGACTTTCCGCTAGGGGGTGTAAAGGTAAATTGTGTTTACCACGGTATCTCTGCTTCTAAAACTCTGATTTGAAAAATTCCTTCTGTACCAGATGCAGCTCCTGATGAAAAATGCTTTGCATATCATTTCTGATATTTGGTAAAAATGGTTTGGCCGCCAGGGGTGTAAGTCTTATTATCTGCTTCTGATGTATTTGCAGCAAAAAATCGGAAAAAATTTGTTTGTGGACCGTTACTACTCATGTCGATACACGTTTTCAGAATATTTTCTTATTAAAATATTGCATGGTTTCTCTGCCAGGGGGTGTGAACGTATATCTTATTTTTCTCAATATCTCTACTTCAAGGAGTCTGGTTTGAAAAATTTCTCCTTTGTTGGATATTGTTTCTGATGCGAAATGTTTTTCATATAAATTCAAAGTTTTTTTAGTAAATCATAGACTTTCCGATAGGGGCACAAAGTTAAATTGCGTTTTCCCCCATATTTGTGCTTCTAAAACTCCGATTTGAAAAATTCTCCCTGTATTGCATACAGTGCCTGATGGAAAATGTTTTTCATATAATTTCTAATATTCGGTTAAGAATGGTTTGGCCATCAGGGAAATAAGTGTTAATTTCTGCTTCTGGAGTATTTGCAGCAAAATCTGAGCTCCTGAAAACTGGACAACAATTTTTTTTATTTTTATTTTTTTTTTTGTACTGATACCGCTCACGCCAAAAAACATTTTGAGAATACCTTCTTACTAAAATAATGCATGGTTTTCTCGCTAGATGGCGCACATGCGTATCTTATATTTGTCCATGTCTCTGCTTCTAAGAGTCCGATTTGAAAAATTCTTTCTTTGTTGGAAAACGTTTTCCTTGCGAAATGATTCTCATATAAATTCAAATTTTTTTAACTCATAAGTCTACAACTAGAGGGCGTAAGTTCACGATTCCGTTTACAGCAATATCTGCAGGATTAAAAACCCAATTGAAAAATTCTTTCTTCCGTCAGATACTATTGTTCCCCATACCAGTTTCATTGACTTTGAATAGCTTTGATAAATTTAATTTATGTCAGAACGGATTCAAAAGATGTGCTCATTACACCCAAAAATTCGGTGTCATCTTTTTTGTTCTCTCTCTGCTGGGTCATTTTTACGTGATTCGATGCTGCTTCACAGCGATCCTGACCCCACCTGCCAACAGCCAAAATGGCCTGCTTGGCCGACTGAGCCCTGTTTTCCTCCTCTTTCTCTCAGTTCCAACAGCAGAAGAGTGAGATTATTTTCTCCTGGGAACTCACTGGCCTGACTGCTGACCCCTGACCTCTGCTCATTGGCCAAAATCCACATAGCATCAAGGTTGCCATCCAGCCAGGAGGGTCAGTTACTTTTGTGCCAAAAGGGTGAAGCTAAGCAGATGCCATCTCATCCCCCAACTGACTGACCTTTCTTGCCGACCCCAGGAATTCCGTCCTTTGCTAAAAATAGCATGCTAACATTAACTTCCTGTCCTTTTGCTAAAAATAGCATGCTCACATTTTGCTTCTCAAAAAGACGATGCTTTTGAGACACTTTCTCAACAACCGAATTCCCAAAATGGCTGGAATGCTGAATAAAAAAACTACATTTTGTCCAAGTTCACATACAATAAATTCGCCTTCCATACAAAATGAAATTCCCCTGTTCCGTGATAAAAAATGCCGCTACAAATGAAAAGGAATGAAGTTTGAAAGTCTATCACAAATCATTTAGTTAATTTTTTTTTTTTTTTAATGTAATTTCTTTCTTTTGGGGTCAGATAAAATGAAAGAACTGTATGCTCATTCTTCCATTTAATTCTTCCCAGAAGGAAAAGCGTGTTCTGGAACGAGGATTTTTTTTTCTTTTGTAGAATTTCGAGAAAATTTATCAGATTTCCTTAAATTCACAAGAAAAAAAATACCGCGACAAAACAAAAGCACAAATATCGAGAACTGTATTCAGTTGTTAAAATTATCTTGTCTCAAGGCAATGCTCATGTTGAAAAAGGTTTCTCTGTTAATTTTGGGAGCCTTATTGATAACATCAAGAAGAAAACATAGGTTGCATACAGGACTGTGTATGATGTAACAACACAAATTGGTGGTGTTCCAAACTTAAGGATAACAAAACCTTTATTACCGGCAGCCTGAAATTCTCGATCTAAATATGCTGAAGTTGTGAAGGCTGCTTAAAAAGTGAAGATAATAAGAAAAAGAAAGCACAGAATAAAAAAAGGAAGGTTTCTACGATGGTACAGCAGCTACAGGTCAAGAAAGCAAAAATTCTTCAAGATGCAAAAGACAGTTATTGTTGAAAAAATTAAATTTCTAACAAAAAGTAAATTTTTGTAGCTTACATACTTTTGGAAAGTATAACTGACTTTTCAAAAGTCAAATCCAAAGGGAAGCGAAAAAAAATTCAAGGTGTCAACTGAAAGTTACACGAAATCATTACATATTTAGATACGTCTTTAAATGTGTATTTATTTACATCTTTAACTGCATGTTTTTAAAGTGTAAATATTTTAATGTATTCAAAGTGTTGAGTCATCACAATAAAATAGAATAAACTTAATATACTGAATTACCTGGCTACTGTTTGAAGAAATCTGTTAATAGAGTTTGCTGTTTTTATCGGCTTTTCATGTTCAACAACAATTTCAAGTCTGCAGTTGCATTAAAAATTTCATCACTTGTTTCAAGTGTGGCTTCAAAAAAGTTTTGCAAAATGTTTTTTGCTGCCAGGGCTTTCCCATAACAGTAGAGGTTAGGGCACTTTTCTGACTCATCTTCATTGCCAGGTTGGGGATTTAGTTGACCTATGTTTTCATCCCCCCTCTTAAATCTTCTCAAACCTCTATTTCAGTGTCTACATTTTCATGTGCACTAAATGTTTCTTTCTTATCTAACTTTAAATTTTGCAAAACTAGGTTTCATTCTTCATCAAGTTTATGTCCCACCAGATCTTCAAGTTTCTTCACTATTTTCTAATGGTTGCAATTTCGATGATGTATCGGCTAGTAAAAAGTGGATGTTTACAGATTGAATTTCAAAAATGCATTCATGCACAGTTAAATTAATTATTAATGATAAGAATCCTGTACACATCTGCAGCACTATTTTTTTATAGAACATTTTTTCATACAGTTTTGAAAAATTCTATTAGTTATTCAGGTGTCTTTATTTGATTGATTGTCAGTGAGTCAAGATTTTACTCCAGAAAAAGATCTAGGTTTTTTTTAGATTTGCCCTCATTATTGGCTTAAGTTCCTTAGGTTCACTCGTGTTAGCTGCTAAAAGTAACAATACATGATTTTGCTGTGCTTCCCACACAATGAACAGTTTCACCTTTCAAAGATATACAGGGTGTCTGAGAATTATTGGACACCTTACAAAATTATGTACAAAAAAAACTATGAGCATTGTCTGTTTTTCTATGTTACATATTACTAACACAGTTTCTATATTTTTGTTTTGTAGAATTGTTATTCCTAGAATCCGATAGATGGCATTAGGTGTGGCCTGATGAGGAATGTGTGAGAAATGTGCAATTAGTAGTCATGTCATCCGTACAGCAGAAGCTGATGTGTGTGTTATGGCTTGCAGAATTAAAGTCTGTCATTAAAGTTAAAAGACAGTACTGTTTAGAGTATGGTTGTAATCCTCCGTTAACTAATTCGATTAAGCGGTAGATGAAACAGTTTAAAGAAACTGACAATGTGGAGGAGCCAGTAGGCCTAGCATCAGCGGCGAGACGGTTGACCAAGTTAATGAAAGTTTCCGACAAAGCCCCAGGAAATCCGTTCGTAAAGCAAGCAGAGAACTGCGCATTCCGAAATAGACAGTTCACGATATCTTGCACAAGAAATTAAAGTTTCATGCTTATAAAATTTAAATAGTGCAAAAGATGCATGTAAAATTATCACATTCTGCGATACGATTTCGCTGTGGATATGCTGAATTGAGTGGAAAATGACGAAAACTTTCTTAGTTCTGTAATTTTTAGTGATGAATCCACATTTCATGTATCAGGTATTGTGAATCATCACAACTGTAGGATATGGGGCAGTGAACCGCCTCATGCTGCTATTGAACTGGAACGTGATTCTCCAAAAGTTAATGTGTGGTGCACCCTATCAAAAAGAGAAGTGATTGGCCCTTTCTTCTCCTGCAAAAAAAAAACATGAATGATGACATTTACTTGGATATGCTAGAAAATTTCGCTATACCCCAGGTCAAAAGATATGACAATGTCGTTTTCCGACAAGACGGCGCCTCCGCATTTGTCAACGTGTGTACGTAAGTGCCTAAATGAGCATTTCCCCAACAGATGGATTGAATGTGGTGGTCTCATTCCGTGGCCTCCTCGCTCTCCAGATCTAACTCCATTGGATTATTTCATGTGGGGTTATGTGAAAGATCATGTCTATCAGACGCCTTGTACTGATTTGCAGGAACTGAAGCAACGTATCACAGCTGCTTTTAATTCCATAACTCCTCAGATGCTTGCCAATACATGGCATGAGTATTGCTTGGACGTGCTACGAGCAACCAAGGGATCTCACATCGAAGTTTATTAACTTGTGTAGTTACATTGTAAGTTAGTACAGTCAGTTTCTTTTTATCTGTTTAATGTTTTGTTTTATATAATTTTGTAATGTGTCCAATAATTCTCAGGCACCCTGTAGTATTGTCAGGCAGACACTTTAACACAGTCTCGTTTTGTCATCATCGGAAACATCTTTGGTCATAATATTTTAAAATGGTAATCAGTTTCTTCAGCCATTTGGAGCAGATCTCTTCATTCGTGATTACATTTTCACCACAAAGCTTATAATATCTGTTTTTGTAGCAATTTCTGAAACCAGAACTCAATTGATCTAGTTGCTTTCTAATGACTTTAGCTTCCTCTCTCATGATATTTCTCACAGTTTCACATTTTTATCTCTACACTGAATACATATTTCATTTCCATTAAGCATCCCTCAAATATTCTAATACTCCACACATTTCTTTTTTTTTCTTTCTTTTTGATGAGGCTTCCTTTAAAAAAAAAGGAATGTAAATCACTTTTTTATTCTTTAGAATTGTAGACATTGTGCTTCCCAGTATTACAAAATGCTGTACAATTTTTCTTTCTTTTTTTTTTTTTTTTTTTTTTGACTGCCTTCAACATCTTTAATAACTGGTTTTATCAGCAAAGGACAATTTGTTCAACTTGTGATTTGAAGCCACAAGTTTAGAAAAATAAGTTTTATGAAACAAAGCTTGAATTTGTTCAGAACAAGAATATGCAACATAAACTTAACAAAAAGTGCTACTGAACACCATCTGTCTAATTAGGTCGAAAGGTAAGATGCCAGTCTGAAATTCTTTTTGAATGTTAGTTAAAGATGATTGTTTGATTACTTATTGGTGGAAATTAAAGATGTGCTGCAAGGAGTGTAGTTGCAGTCTGTCCCTGGCTGAGTGGTGGCAGAATTATTTCCGAGGGAGGTCACTTTCCAAGGTTTAAAGTGGTCAGTGTGAAATGTTTGGTTTTGTTGTCTATTGTTATGAATGAGTTGTGCATCAAATCCATATGTTGTTTGCATTTTATGGGCTATTTTCTGTTTTTAAACAAGAATATTTTGAGTTATCACGTTGGCCACTAAAAATTTTTTGGTTTATCAAGACCATAACTTCATTATGTGCCTAGGGCACTTGCAATGAATTTTACTTTTTTTTTTTTTAGTTATCAGAAATTCAGTGTTATCAAAGTTAGAGTTTGTCAAGAGTTGACTTCATTTGTAAAAATAGACGTAAAAAAGTTTTTTATTATTTGCCTTTGTATTCATTAACTTTTCTGGTTTGTATGCAGTGGTCAAGGAAAAAAGTGCATTTTCACCTGGAAAACCTGGAAAAGTCAGGGAATTTTTTTGTTCATGATTTTGTAGCCATCCTGTTAATTGTCACATACAGACTAGGCTCCAGTGGCTGAATGTACAGAATGATCAATAAGGAGTGTGCCCCCCCCCCCGGGCGATACAGTGTTGAATCCGACGTGTCATTGAGGCAGTGAGAGTCCGAATAGAGTCCTGGGGTACCGTGGACCATGTGGTGTTGATCCGAGTTCATCATTTTATTTTGCGGGGGTACTCAACCAACATCCAATCGTGTCCCACAGAAGCTCAATGGGCGACGAGAGGTCGGGAAATTGTGCTGACCATGGAAGCATCCACATACCGTGTAAAGCATTCAGGCTGATCTGAGCGGTATGTGGCAGGGCATTATCCTGTTGAAAGACGGTGTTTGGGATGCCCTGCAGATATGATAGTGCCACGAGCCGCAGCACCTCATCAACATAGCAGCTTGCCGTCAATGTGCCTGTAATGCATACCAGCAGTAAGTGGCTGTTGGCGGTGATAGCACCCCACACCATGATTCCATGTTGCTGGGTTGTGTGGCGCTCCACAATGGCGGAGGAATCTGCCCTTTGGCCACATCACCTCCAGACTCTCGCACAGCGATCATCCGTGGTGAGATGATTCGTCACTGAACACCACACTGTTCCATTCAGCACCCCATGCAGCTCCGGAGCGACCCCACACCAAGCGGTAATGACGATGGTTCGCTGCTAAGGGTAGCCTTCGCAACGGACGACTGGACAGCAAACCAGACGCAGCCAATTGGCGTGACACTGTCCACATCGATATCGGAGCATTCAAGCCTCCCCGTGCACTCCGCAAAATGTCGCCTGTTGTGGCCTGTGGGTCCACTACGGCATGACATCGGATGTGACGATCGGTGCACTCGGACGTCCGTCTCCATGCTCCGGTCTCCCAACAACATTGCACAAATTCTTCCTGGTCCCACTGTCTCCAAATGCAACTAACGATTGTGGCATTACGTTGCGTTTCTTCCGCAATACGACACAAAGACCATCCGGTGATAAGAAGGCCTATGATGGCATCTCTCGTGAACTCATCCATTTGATGAAATTGCATACGACGGTGTATTAACGACACTGGTACCTCTTGTTCGTTCTACAGACATGGTTACAGCGGAACCACTCATTTCTCGTGGCTGTGACGTCGCGACTGATGGCCTCACGGGCTGGTTGTCTGCTGATATGTGGCACGCCATTCATGCGATTGACCTGCAAATGCAACCTATTGCATAACTTGTACGTGTGCATCCACCCTGCAATTTGCATGTAGGTGTGTTCACGTCTTCATGCTGTGGCATTTCCTCTGTTGGGCAGTCTGTGTATGTGTTTAATGTCAATAAAATTCTACATATTTCTAAAACCAGTTTACATAATGTATGTAGAAACTTAGGCACCATCAATTTAAATCCATTTTACCAAGATAAGAATTTCTTTTTATATTTTCTGTGTATCAATCAAAAAAGAAGATTCGAAATTTTTAAGTGCACACTTCAATAATTTCGATAACATCTTCTGATTACTGGTTCCCTAAAAGATTTAGTTGCCAGGATGCTAACTTCACAGAGTCCTGAGTCCTGGATAATGGGAAAAGATGTGATGCCGTAGATTTAACCATCTTGAAGATAAGAATGAACAGTTCAAATAGCTAAGTCAATGAAAAGCTAAGTTTGATACTCTTAACTAAAGTCATTAATTTTGTTTAATTTTAGATTGGTGGTGATGTTTTTTTGTTTTTGTTTTTTTGCGATGGGCATGTTAGGAGTGTCATTTAAACAAAAAAAAAATTTTTTTAGCTTTATTGGAAAGGGTCTAGTAAATCTTATAACTTGACTGTCATTAATGGCTTTTGCTTTGGATAATGTATGCTTCTAGAGTTGCCCTTTGCAAAGCAAGTAAATCTTATAATTTGACTGTCATTGCTTTTGCCTTGGGTAATTTACGCTTCTAGAGCTGCCCTAGTTGCAAAGCAAGTAGAATCTTATTAGCATCAGCTGAAAAGAAAAGTAACAGAAGGGAGCATTGGAATTATCAGAATGTGTGGGAAAGCTTAAGATGGTAGTCTCTCTTAAGGCCACAAACAGCTTAAAAGGGACTTCCCCCTTGGACCAACAACGTATTGGTTAACCAGGGTGCAAGAAGAGTAGAGAGATTTTCTGCATACATTACTCTTGTTGTCTGAAAAGGAATGACTAAAAAAGACAATGGTGAAATATAGCAGAAATAAGTGACAGTATTGTTTGAATTTATTTACGTATTTTATTTGTTTCTATCCCTACAGTGCAGTATCATTGCTAAGATTAGTAAATGGCCTTCATTTTCAGGATCTTTGATTACTTCAAATCTGTTTATTACATTTTTTTGTGCTTTTGACATTACTAGATTATTTTAAGCTTTCAAAATGTTTAGTAGTTACACACACTGATGAAAAGTAAAGAAAATGGGCAACTGGTTTAGAAAAGAATTGGCAATCTAAAGCTAATTCAGAATGAGCTGTCATAATTGAGATAGAGAAATAATTTTTTAATCCACAGAATGAAAATTTAACTAGAAGAGTGGAAAAAGGAGATACTGTTGCCACACTAGAAAAATATTGTATAAACTGGGTCCTCCATAGCTTACTATAGAATATATTTCATATCTGCTTTCTATTTTTTTCTTTGGAATAAGGTTCATGCTATGGTGGATTCATCCTCATTGAAGTTGTACCATAAGGATTGATTGGTTTGTTACCTAGTTCCTTTCTTTTGTATATCATTAAGCTGTTC
This sequence comes from Macrothele yani, assembly GCA_039090855.1. Classification (NCBI taxonomy): domain Eukaryota; kingdom Metazoa; phylum Arthropoda; class Arachnida; order Araneae; family Macrothelidae; genus Macrothele; species Macrothele yani. The sequence goes on from CM076990.1 coordinate 110,920,133, forward strand.
TCTCCTTAGTGCCAGTATACTATTTAGGGTTATTTTTAAAAAGTTAGATGTATTATAGTATAAAAAAATAATAAAAAGATCCAGCATAATTTTTCCTGTGTTTTTTCCCAGTTGAACATTTTGTTTGATTAATGGAAGTTATTTGCATTGGATCATAAATGAACAAATATTGCTGTGCACTAGGTCATTGGGAAATTTTAGATTGATTGCAAGGCAGACAAAGGCCATGTGGTAGTGCTCAACTTATTTGCCAAATTGTGGCAATGTTCGTAACAACAGTTATTGCAAAGCACTCATGAATATAAAAATCATCTGTGAATTAAAATCCTGTTTGAGCTCTAAAAATGATAAAGTTGCATTATAATATGCATTTGTGCATTTTCAGTTTTTACTCATAATAAAATACCATGCTCTACTGTTGAACTTGCACTGTTGTTGTGAGGTTATACATATTTGCTAGTACAATTCACCTAAAAGTTAATTTCTGTTTTTATGGTAAAGTAATGGGACTGAACATAATTTTTGTATTTTATTCATCCATACTTGTATGCCAAATGTTACACCTATTTTCTAATTCGCTTTTTTTAAACAAAAAATCTCTGTTTTCCTTAGTGCCTGTATACTATTTTGGGTTATTTTTAAAAAGTTAGATGTATTATAGTGAAACTTGTAATTACTATGATTTTATGGCAGAAAGACCAGTTGAAGCTATGCGTGTTTTGATTCTGTGATCAAAGAAAGTACCACATTAAGTGAGGAGGATTAACATTATGTTACCATGAATATGGAGGGCTTTGTTCCCATCTCATACATACATCATCATCATTGTCAACCATTATCAATCCACTGCTGGATGAAGGTCTCCCCAAGTTTCCTCCACAACGGTCTGTCTTGTGCCAGTCTCCTCCATGTCACTCCCACATACTTTCGAATTTCATCCACCCATCTCCCATGTGGTCTTCTTCTGGGTCTTTTCCTGTCCCTTGGAATCCAATCTAAAATTTCAGCTGTTCATCAATGGTCTGTCCTTCTGGCAGTATGTCCAGCCCATTGCCATTTCAGGGATTTAACTCTGATCATGATGTCTTCCACTCTTGTCATTTTTTGGATCCATGAGTTCCTCTTCTTATCTCTCCTGGTTACACCAAGCATGCACCTCTCCATGCTGCTTTGAGTTGTCTGCAGCCTTTGTATGTCTCTTTTAGCTAAGGTCCAAGTCTCTGCACCATATGTAAGCACTGGAAGAATGCATTGATCAAACACTTTTCTTTTAAGACATAATGGCATATTGCTCTTGAAAATTATGCTGTTTCTTCCAAAAGCTCTCCAGGCAAGTTTTGTACGCCGATTAATTTCTTCATCAATGTGACCCTCACTTGATATCTTCTGTCCAAGATAAACGTACGTGTCTGTTACCTCCAGCTTTTCTCCATCAATCAATAAATCTTCATTTCTTGTAAAAGCATTGAACATCACGTTTGTTTTTTGAAAGTTCATTTTTAATCCCACTTCTTTACTCTTGTCAGCAAGTTCCTGGATCATACTGTGCAGCTCGGATGGGGTAGTACATACATACATACATATCATTAATGTTTGTGTGACTTGATGGTATTGCATCTTTGTTTCTTATGTGGTTAAGGTTATCATGCATCTTCATTTTCCTGGGCATGTTTTCATTTTAATCCAGGAGGAATTTTAAAAATCATGGAAATACACTGTATTTTCTGGGCATAAAATGTCATTGGTATATTATCGGGAATAATACCGTACCCAATTTACAGTTTTATAGGAAGGCCACTCCTACCTCCCTCCCTTGAGATATTGTAGCAGAGTACATTATGTGATTTTCATCAACAATAAATAAAGCAATGAAATGGAGGTGTTAAAGAAAACTATTTATTTTGATACACTTTTTGAATCGCCTGTGCAACTCATATCTAATAATATTGGAAGTGAAAGTGCTGTAGACAAACAGAAAATTGTGCACTAAGTAGCAATCCCCACCACTGCTTCATTGCTGCACTTGTATAACTCTTCCTCTTAATGGGTAAAAGACCACACCTCATTTGCGGGAAAGCGAGGGAGTGTGAAAGACCATAAGTGTTTCACAGTGGGGTGTTTGTTATCAATCCCTGCAAGAGGTGAATGTTGTTTAGTCTGTGGTTGACACTTACAGTGATTCATGTGTTTAAAACCAAAGCGGAAAACACCACTCTAATTTTATATGTGAGGAAGTGCCTGATTTTATGGTTTTTAATAGTAAAAGCTCACTGACTGTGCTGCATGCTAGGCTGAAGAGAAATCCACATTTTACCCTCCCTACTTAATTCTATTTTCACTTGAAAAACTTTCATTTAATTTTCTCTTCTTCTGAGTTCTTTTGGTTTTACAGACATTTCTGGCTTCTGGATTTTTGTCAAGGCCTATTCTCAATGTAATAGAAGAAGTATTATCAAAATTTTGTTTACACCTGAAGAATTTAAATTTTGTAGCCAGGTTCCACTTGCTGTTATCGGCTATTAAATTGAAATGTTTTCATTGTGCATTTTGTAATTCTGTTATTTCGTATTTTTTATTTAAGTTGTTGAAAACACTATTTGAGGGTTCATTGATGGAACTGTTTTTTTTTCTTTTTTCTGGTGGGGGGGGGGTAAAAAAACTTTCTTTAATTAGTTATCTTGTTTTCATGAGATTCATAGTCCACTATTTTAACTTTTTTCCATAAAAGTTCTAATTTTCATAACTGCATATGATTTGCTAAAACACTATTTTGATCTTTATTATTAATAGCCATTTCATGTTCCTTAATTCTGATTTCCGTTTCAAGACATTTGTCCTACATTATTACCAGTGCTTTTTTTCTGCCAGTAAGATCCTATACGCATACCGGCTAATGTAGGCAGCATACTGGTAAGCAACTGAAATATCGAATTGCAGCTAGTATGTGAAAATTTACGGGTACGAACAAGAGCCTCATATTTGAGCACCACTGCAGCAGTTTTAATGTTTATCAAAATTGTAGGCCCACCTCTACGATTGTTCAAACCTGAAGAATATGTAAATTCTTGGTTTATTCAGGGTAGCCATCTTGCTACAAATTCCAAAAGTAAAGAAAGAAATCGATTTAAAGAAGAGTTTAGCAACATGTCTACAATTTGGAATTCTCTTTAATATATAAGATTTTAATAAGTTTTTTTTTTTTATTAAAAGCCAATACTTTAAACATATTATTTTTGTTTTACTAACTAAGCTTGCTTAAAAATTAACAATAATTTCATTAAATAAGTTGACCCAAAACTACGATATATTTACTAAAATAACTATTAGCTTTTATGCAACCTTATAAAACATTTGAAGCGAAAAATGTTTTAACTTGATTATTTTGACCACCCAGTGAGAAAAGGCAGATAGTGTATTTGCTAACTTTTTTTTATTTTTTGAAAAAAAAGCCTTGAAAACTTTTACAGTCCAATAGAACTTGATGTACAACATCTTTTTTTTTAAATTGGAAATCAGAATTAAGGAACATAAAAAATGGTCTCTCCTTCAAATCATCAAAAATTACAGAACACTTTTCAGAACTCTTGAATATTGCACAATTCTTCATTGCTATTCCTGCTCACTGTGCTTTCATAGAAAGACTTCTTTCCAGCATTCAGATGTAATAGAGTAAGGAAATAAAGTGCCTAATATTGGTTTTGTGAAAGGACATGTGATTGTAAAGTTTGATTTTCACCATTTTAATTGTAAGGACTTCATGCTTATTTGTTAAAAGATATTGAAACGTTAAGTAAAATCAGATCCACAGAAAAGTAAGCATGGCACAACAAAAGTGTACTATGAATGTGGATAAAAAAAATCAGATACCTATTTTAAACATTCTGAGTTAACGCTTACTGTAATTATTTCAATGATATAAATGTTTTACTTACAATAAACATGAATTTCATTCATTTTGACATGGAAACCGTGTAAAAATATTTTTAATGGAAACATTGTAAATCATAAAGGTGTCCTCAGTTTTAGCAACTGAGAGTATAGTAATACAATATATGGTTAACATAAGTAAGTTTTTCTGGAAATTCTGTTAATTATTCTGTGTATTAAAAATATTTTTAGGGTAAAGTCCAAGCACTGTTTTTGAGACATGAAGGGTACTTAGCTGCTATTGGTGCTTTCTTAAAAGGTGCAGAAGAATATGGTAAGGCTTTGCTGAATATATATTTTGCTGTGTGTAAATGAATGAAATTTTTGAAAGTTAAATTACATACACTGCTGGCCACCCAAAATGCAACACCAAGAAGGACACGAGATAGCAAAGCCAGATTTACTGGACACGTAACAACATATACAAAGAGGAAACGATTGAGCTTACAGGCCTGTGCGACTTACAGAACACGCAGACATCAATAGTTCGTGTGGCCCCCATGGCTCTCAATAACGGCCGCTACACGCCGCGACATCGAACAAAAGAGGCTTTGGATGTGGATTTGGGGTATGTCGGTCCAAGCTGCTTCCACATGTTGCCACATTTCATCAGGCGTAGCCACGGGTGGTGCTTGGCGGGCCACTCAGTTGCCGATCAGCGCCCAGACGTGTTCGATGGGAGACATATCGGGAGAACAGGCGGGCCACGGCAGCAGTGACACTTGGTGGGCCGTGAAGAATTGTTGCACTATGCGTGCCCCGTGCGGGCGCACATTGTCCTGTTGAAGCATGGCCGCTAGCAGGTCCTGCAGGTAAGGGAGGACTACAGGCTTCAAAATTGGAGATGTAGCTGTGGCTGTTGAGTGTACCGGCAATGCGTATCAGAGGGGTGCGGGTGTCATATCCAATTGCGCCCCAAACCATAACATCAGGCAACGGACCGGTATGGCGATGCATAATGGAGGCGTCATACAGTCTCTCGCCACGGTGCCGCCACACGCGGATCCGACCATCATGGTGTTGCAGGCAGAAGTGGGATTCGTCGGAGAAGACAATGTTGTGCCATTCCGTAGTCCAGGTGTGGCATTCAACGGCCCATTGCCGCCGCACTCGCCGTTGGTGTAACGTCAATGGTAATCGGAGCAATGGGCTCCGTGCGACAAGTCCCCGCACTTGTAGACGACGTCGAACGGTACATGCTGACACAGGTTGTTGCGCAACACATCCTAATTCCTGCGCTAACGTTCGTGATGTGGTGGTGCGAGCCGTCAATGCCCGCCGCACAACATGCTGGTCCTCTCGTTCTGGTGGTGTACCGTGGCTGCGGCAATCGCTCACGTCGGTCTGTCCGGCCCTCCTGCACCCACTGAATCTATACTTGCCTCACTGTGGCTGGATGTCGTCCCACACAGGCGCCGATGTTTCAGTACGATAAACCGTTGTCATGATAAGCCACTATTCGAACTCCGAAAGCGCTGGAATTATTGTCGTATTCTGCGATGAGGCATCAGGAAGCTTCCCATGCACAGGTCCTGCAGCACAACACACTTCCACTACTTCCTACCACCTTCTGTGCACCCTTCTTATAGTGCTTCTCAGTGGCATGCTGGGCGCACATGCTTTGCATATGCCCTACAATGCTAATGCTGCGAATTTCAGGCCAATCGGATGCTTCCTTCTTGGTGTTGCATTTTGGGTGGCCAGTAGTGTATATAGGGTATTAAACATGGCAGGTACATTTTGATAGTTGACTACCCGCGGGAGCAACTTCTTCATGAATAACGTGCATTAGAACTTTAAGGTTTCAAATAATGGAATTAATGTCATTAATATGTGCTTACCTGGTTTCAGTTATGTTGCATAATTCACATCGAACTATTGTTGTAGTGCTTAATCTTCTTCATTTCATTTGGAAAAATTGCATGTATGATGAATATTGTGAGGTGAAATCATGAGCGGAAGTAAAATCTTGCACTGAGGTAAAATCTTGTATTGAAGTAAAATTATGACTAGAAGTCAAATTGTGCACTGAAGTACAAACAACGAACAGTAGTAAAAAACTCGTAACTGGTTGTCGTCGTGGACAGCATGAAGCAAAGAAATGTTCTATGAGATAACAACAAAGAAAACACCATGTAGCAAGAAGGGGTGAAATGATAATATTTAAATGAAGAAAAAAAGAAAAAAACTATATTTTACCAATTTAATATTTTTTATGTTATGTTTTAAATCAATACAATAATAAATTTTCTGTCCGAAATCACTTTATTCTTTACATGCCCATTGCTTTCAGTTCTATGCTTGCAGAACATGAGGGAGTATTACCTAATGGTATACTGCACAGACTTCCAACTTCTTGTACTTCTGGGGTCTAGGCTCAAATCTCAGTGCAAGACAGATTTTTATGTGTCTTTATGATACAAGTTGATTTATTGATGTGGACTTCAAAGTCATATCCAGTTTTCCCAGTAAATATTTCTAATGAAGGGAATGATACCTTCATGTCTGTTTTGCCTTTATATAAATATTTTTTTGACTATAATCCCTTGCATTCAAATTGTGTATCACTGATCCAGTATCATGTGTGACAACCAGGATTTGTTTATCTTAGAACTGAATACAAGCAAGCAAATCTAAAATCATAAACCCACCCTTTGCTACTGAAGCTGGTCTACAAGAACTTAGATATGTAATTTCTTTATTATCCACTTGCCTAAAATAAAAATCTCCAGTGTTATGATTATATTCCTTTTATTGATATCTTTTCAGATTGGAGCCAATTTTTAAAAAATATGGCTTTGAATTCATTCTTAAATCTCATCCTTTTCATTAAAAGATTCATAATTATAGAGTTAAATTAAACTCTATAGTTTTTGTGCAAAACTGTTGTTGCAAGGTAGCATGTAGGTTACATGGATAATAAATCATCAGACCGAATAAGTAAGTGAAGGCAAGTGCTGTCACTAGCACTTGATTTTCCAGTTTTCATTTTCTGCTCTACAACTCAAATACTCAAGTATGATAATTTTTCTGGTTTTAAATTCTTGTAAAAGAATTTTACACCTTTCCTGAGCTAGCACCTTATTCTGGTCTACAGGCTGCCACAACTTCTAAATATTTTGCTATTTCAACTTGTTATGCTTTCCTGTTTGGAAACCATTGCAATATCAAAGGCTAAATGGGTTCATCTCCTCAAAAGGGGTTGACAGAATGATTTCAGTGGAGTTTTGCTGAGGTTCTGAAAGGGAGCATTCATGACTTTCTTTAATAATAGGTCCATTGAAGTTATGTATGGTGTGCTAAGATATATAGTAGGTGAGTGGATCAGTCAGTGGTATTGATTTATTCTCAGAAAGTTTTAGTGTCCATGCTAGTAGAAGTTTTTAATTATTTGGATGTAGTTCTTGATGGCACAAAAAACCTTCATGACAAATTAGACAGTAAAGTTTGCAAAGTAAGGAGAGCCCTTACCAGCTGTAAAAACATTTCCTCAAAGCAAAATATAAACCAAAGAACATAATAACTGGTTATCTTACAGTGCTGTGTTTAAACATACCCTCTTTTATGATAGTTGGAGTACAAAGTAAAGATCGTACTAGGTAGTTGGAAGCAGTTGACAGAAAAATAATAGGAGGAACATCAAGGCAAAATAGGTGGCAAGGCAAAATTAATAATACAGACATTAGAACTGAGAAAAGTACTTTGTCGGCAGAAGAAAAGGTTAATTAAAACGCTGTGCGGTGGTTTGGACACATGTGTTGTGTATAAAATGAAAGCTCACCTTGTCAGATGTTACACACTCTAATAGGTTCAGACCAAGGCAAGATTTACCATTTAAAACCTGCTGTTAATTAAAGAGGAAAAGATGAAGGACATTAGTTGTAAACTAGCATCATTATTATTGTTTGTGGCATTATTTTATCTGTTCTGTTACACTAGCTTACTTGGCAGTTGATGTGCTGATGTGAGATAAGAATTAATCCACACACATACTCTCACTCTGTATGTCTGTCAAATTGGTGATTTCTTGGATGCCTGTTAGCAAGATGGAGACTAATATGCTTCGGTGATTTGGCCATGTTGAAAGAATGAGTGATGAGATGCTTACTAAGAAAATCATTTTAGCCCAAGTGGCAGGAAGGAATGCCAAGGAAGTCATGGGAGGATCAGATTTAGGAGTGCCTGCATGAGAAAATATAATGAGTATGAAGTATAGAAGATCTTGTGTACAGTGTGTGATGAATGTCAGTGAAGCCCGAGTTGTATGTCAAGATCGCTGTAAATGGAGAAGTTTGATACAGCAACATTAAGTAATAATTATCTGGTAGTTTGTATTTCTTTGTGGAGCTAACCTCTGAATCTCAGAGAACGGCTTTGTAATATGATGGTGATGATAACTCAAGATGGATGTTGGTGACTGTCGTGGCTAGTCAACAATTTTGGTTTTCCTTGGCATGATCGAAGTGATGAATCAGCTTGAAATCTTGCACTTGTTCAGAAATGCATGATGCTTGTGGTGTTCTGCCTGGCATGCTTGAATAGAGATCTGGATATGCTTGTTCATTTCTCATTCCAGGGAAATACACTTTTGAGATTTTCTGTGTCCCAACCAACAATCTCCAATGGATGTTTTTTTTGTTAAGAGTTTCTGTTATCAATCCATCTGAGATTGTTGTTATTGTCTTTGTGTCCCTCTGAAATGCATGATTGAGAAGTTTCCTCAGTTAAAAAGTACTAGCATATTTTGTTTCTTCCATCTGTTCATTACTTCTCTTGATGAACTTTTATTTTTATATCAGAGTGTGCAGTGTGATATGACTTCTTTCTCATTATGATGTGCTGTGTGGAAATAAATTCATTATGTATGCATACTATGTGATTAATTTCAGTTTTTATGTCAAATCTGATGTTTTTAATATTTGATTTGTTTTATTTTTTAAGTTTAAAAGAAGTGTATTAAGTAACAGATAGCTGGGCTTTTTTTTACAATGGAATGTGCTGGAATAGCATTCCAGCACCTTTTTTTAACACAAAATTTTTGGTTTAGAGTTTTGGAATAATTATTTAAGTACAAAAATGTAATAACTATAACATGAAAGGAAGAGAGATGATAGGAGTTAAGTGTAAGAGAAAAGTAAATATAAATAGCATTTCAATGATGTAGTACACTGCAGGAGGAAAATGTCATGATTCACTTCATCTGTCTTTCGACCATTCCTATTGCATCTGTTGTGCACTTGTCTTCTCAAAGTCAAGGGAGATACTGTCTAGTTTGTGCATCCAGCAGTTTTCTGTTTTTAGATAGATCTTTTTGCACATGCTACTTCACTGTGATTCGTATAATCATTTGTATTGAAAATAAGAAAATCAAGGCGAAATGCACCAGGTTTATTTTATTATAGAGAGAAAATCGCTTGAGACAGCTGGTACTCTTATATCTTAAGGTGTTTTCATTACGTAGAAAAAAATGGGGTAGATTACTCATCAATTTGCCTAAATGCATTAATTATATAAGAGTTTTAAAAGGTCTTTTGAGAAAAGTGCTTTACAGATACCTGACACTGTTCCAAAGTGTTAGATGCAAATCATTGGCCAAAAAATGTAAAGGGGTATGTACTTACATGAAGAAAAAATTAGGAAGTTATCTAACAGGTTTCAATTCAATGAATGAGAGATGACTTGGTTTTAGGGAATACCTACAAACTTCAAGGAAAAGAAATACCTAAGCAACTAACTTTCACAGCTGAAGCAAATGTTGCAAACCATTGCTTTATTTTTGAGCAAATGTGGAAGGGGATTTTCTCAATGAATTTGATAATAACCCCAATTGGGTCTTTTCTTTTTATCACAACTTGCCATTCGTAAAAATTGTTGGGCCTCTGCTTACCCAATTTTATCATACAGGAGATACGTCTGATCATTGCTATCTTGCGGACAGCATTCAGCAGTAGATACAAAAAGCATGGAGAGGATGAGAACAATAGAAAGATGTCAAAATGTGGACTATATTTTGGTACTAAAATGCAGCTTACTTCTGTTACTCAGCATGATGTACTCCTTAGAAAAATTTAACTTTTATTTGTGGGTAAGCTTGAAAGAAATTTTAATTTCAACATTATATTGTAAAACTGTTATAAAATACCATTTTTAATATAATAATTTAATGTAATCTAAACATGTAAATTATGTTTTTGCATTTTGTACCAAGCAACAATGATAAGATTCAAAGAACAATGTTCAAGAAATTAAGTTGCTTTTCATTAACTCCCGCCCCTTCCTGTTTTTGCAACAACTTATGTTTAAGAGCTCTGGCACCTTTTTCACCCCCCACCCCCTCCCAAAAAAAAAGCACTAGTCATAAGTAATGCATTCAGTCATAAGCCATGACATTAATCAACATAAGTAACAATTTTTTTTTAAATCGCTAATTAGCAAAACTGTGTTTAAAAACAACTTATGATGTGTTCATATTTCAGTTAAAGCACAATTTGCATGTTTTCTTCCTGCTATGAATACAAATAGTTTTCATGGAAATTATCATTATTAATATTAATTCATTAGAAATATATATGAATGTGCCAAATGGGTTTAAAAACTCTTTTCATATGTAGTTTTAATGAATTAAGCCAAAATATTCTTAATGATAATGTGAAATTATGTTAGAAAAACTAAAGTTTCGTTAACTAACAAAATTTTCATGGAAAACAATGGGCAAATAACAGTGAGTATTAAAATCGTAAGTAATGTGGTAAATGAATGAGTATAAAGATTTTTCACATTAGGGGTATCTAGAGTTTCAACATCATACATATGATAATGTTTTAGATTGCAAGAAAAATTGGGGTTTAATGTGTGAATTTTTATTAGAAATTGTTCTTTTTGTCTTATTATTATTTTTTTTTATTTTTTACTAGATACTGACAAATACTCATGGGGCGAAAATTATGCTGGCAGTTCTGGTTTGAGTAGTCCCATCCCTGCTCAACTTTCATCTCAAAACAATGCTATGGTAAGCTTAGTACATTATCTCATTAAAGTTAACTTGATTTATGCCTTGAGCATATGTATTTGTGGTTTTATTTATTAATGTAGAGTCAGCAGCTTCAGAAGATTCTGAGCAGGTATCAATAGAGATAGAAACTGATAACTTGGTAATGTCAGTCTCGTTGCAAACCTGATGGTTTGTTCTGGATTGTGGTATAAATCTACATGAAGAAAAATGTAATGGTTATTAAGCTGTCAGTGCTTCATCTCCATCAATGGCACTGGAACAAAAAATTAAAACATTCCACTGTTCGATTTTTCACCTTTTCCCCCGAAAAAAAGAAGAAAATAAAAAATATTTTTTAGCATTTATTAGCGGTATTTGTTTAACTACTAAATTCATTTGAATGTGCAATTTTTTTCTTTTTAATTCTTGCAATGTATCTTTCACCATCATTATTGCCATTGTTATTTAATGCTAAACATGATCATTTAATGATATTTGTTTTTAGTTTTCTTCTTCAAACTGATTACTGTTAACACTATAATGTGACCTTTAAGTAAATCACGCTTAATTTCTTAAAAAATTTTGTTCCCAGATAGATCAGTTAGAAATTGATCGCTTTGACTGGCAACTTGTTCACTGCCCGCTTTTAAAAGACCCAAGTGAATATGTTCCTGACACTGTGGACCTTACACAAGATGCAGATGCGAGGGAATACTGGCTTGTTTGCTTTGAAGATGCCATTGACAAGGTGATAACTTTTGATGAAATGTATCATAATTAGGTCGCATGCATTTTTTCTTGGTCATTTTACAAGGCATTACTTTATTATATTTATGGTGTTTTATTATTCAAATATTTTCCCTCTTTAAGGAATGTTGATGCCAATTTTTCAAGACTGGAATCATAACAGAATACTTCTGGATGATTTTTACTGTTTCATTCGTTTATTTTTCAGTACTTCATATTCATTTTAAGTAATCTAAATAATGGGAATGCCTAGATCAGCTTGAAAAGTATTGAAATCGGTACTGAAAAAAGGTGTGTATGCACAGTAGTTAGACAGTGTCATAGTTAAGTTTTCTGTTAACTGTACTGCTTGCTGCAATTAGGTAGCAAGATTATATAATTTGAAAATTAATTTGTTAATACTTTGGCATCCATTACTTTTTTCAGTGTAAGGGTAATTAATTGTATTTCATCTGCTCAGTGAAAAAACATCTTCTTACGTATAGTTTGGTGAAGCTTCTTTTCTGAACAGTTTTCCCAAGGCCATGTAGGCAAGCAGTTATTAGGGAATGAGAATTTGCTCCTATCTTTTTCTTTGCTTCTCTGACTTACTCAGAAGTTTAAATGTTATATTGTCTTCAGAAAATAAGTTTATCCATTTGCCAGTTTAGCTTGGACTGTATGCAGTTTAATTCATTTGAACTAATCATACATTTTGCTGCATTAAGAAAGATTGCTGCAAACTTTTGAAAATTTTGTTTCCATTTATTTCTCCTGAGTTCAGTTGCTTTAGTTTTCTGGAACTGTGTTTATGCTTTTGTTATATTACTTTCTTCCTGTAGAGCAGCATTTCCTAAACTTTGGTGATTTGTGACCCACCAGTCAACAACCTGGTGAGTGTGCAACTCAACTACCCATGCTCGCTTACTTTGGAAAGGAATTTTGTTTTTTCAAATAAAATGTTTGTGAGAAATTCTAAAAGTTTCCAATCTTAATTAGTTATTTATCAATATTACAATTATCACATCTGTTATTGAAAGCAATTTTAGCATTTCTTTGCATGAAATACTGATACACAGTGATGCTGCTTTTTAGCATTAGCTTAATGTTCAATATCTGAATTGATTGAAGTCAGTTTCAGTTTTAAATCATTCTTTATACCAAATCTATTACTATATACTTGGTTTCTAAGAACCAAATAAATTATCATATCCATGAAAATTAATTTTAAATTTAGTACAGAGTTTAATGGAAAGTGAAAATTAATAACAATGATAATAACATACAAAAAAGTAAATGCTTTAATAAAACACACACAAAACAGTTGCATAGCTGATGTGCAGGTAAAGTAGTTAAAACAGTGTTAGTGCCAGAATGAAAAAATAAAATTGGCATAATCTATAGTGATGCAGCTCTGAAAAATGGCATGAAAATGAGGTGAAACTGTGGCTGTGATAAATTTGATATGCTGCCACCAGAGAAAATATTAAATGTTGCTTGAATGACTTACATTCTTCCATAAAGGTAGCATTAGCATATTGCACATTAAAACTGCTTTGTATACATACAAAAATGCATCTGTAATGTTTGGTTTGTTCATTTACTGTGGTGACTGTCAGTCAGTCAGTAAAATGTTCTAATATTCTGTATCAAGGCACCCAACCTTCCTTCTAGTACTGTGATTTCCAGGGGGGATGTTGAGAGCATATAGTTTTTGTCGTATATCACTTTATCCATTCTTTTGGTTTCCTAAAATTAAAAACTTAAGGAATGGAGAAGGTTAATTTCATTTTCTTTTCAGTATGTATTCTATTTTCTTTCTTCGTGTATGCATACACCGATCAGCTACATTGTGACCACCTACCTAATAAGCTGTAGGACCGTGTTCAGCCTGAAAAGCAGTAGCCACTCGACGAGGCATCAATTCAGTGAGGTATCGATAGGTATCCTGGGGCATCTGATACCATAATGTCAACAGCAGGTCCTCCAGTTCCTGTACATTTCGGTGTGGTGGTGATTTAGCGTAAACCTGCTTTTCCAAGTCGAACCACAAATGTTTTATTGGGTTCATGTCAGGCGACAGAAAGTCACCAGCATGTTCCTCGAACCACTCCTTGACAATTCTGGCAGTGTGGTATGGAACATTATCCTGTTGGTGATAGCCATCACCAGCAGGGAACACAGTTGCCTTAAATGGGTGAACTTGGTCTGCAACGATGTTCAGATACCTGACAGCTGTCAGGGATTGTGTTATTGGGATAATGGGGCCCAAAGTGTCCCAAGAAAACATCGCCCACGGCATAACATTGCCGCCGGCCTGTTTCTGCCCAACAGTGCATTCATGTGCCATAGCCTCCGTTGGTAATCAATGTATCCACATTCGGCCGTCTACATGATGCACCAGGAATCTTGATTCATCAGACCAGGCCTCTTTCTTCCAATCGTCCACGGTCCAATCTTGATAATCTTGAGCCCATTTCATGCGTTTGTTGGTGATGATGTGCAGTGAGCAATGGCACCCAGCTGGGTGTTCAGCTGCACAGGCCCATGCGCAGAAAGCTGCAATGAACTGTGTGCTGTGACACATTGCCCTGATCACCACTGTTGTAGCTGCGGTTGATTTCTCGCACTGTGGCCCTTCAGTCGCTGTGAACAATGCTCAACAGTCTCCGCTTCCCTCTGGCATCAGTGAGCTGCTGATAGCACACGACTGGATGACGGTTCATCGTTTGGCCATCTGTGCACCACTTTTGATGCATACTCACTACAGCGGCATGTGAACAAGCCACGCCGTTTCCGAGATCGTAGTTCCTATACACCATGCCATCACAATTTGTTTTGTATCAAACTCCGATAAAGTAGCAGCTTTTCCCATTCTGACTCCGAACACTTTAAAGCACCAGGCAAGGATGGGTTCGACCTCAGCATAGTCAGAGAAATCTACTATGCAAATCCCGGGTATTTTGTGGCGCTCCTAAACGAATGCCTTGGGAGGGGAATCTTCCCAGACTTGTGGAAAACAGCGGTGCTAGTTCTTTTCAACAAGACCGGAAAGAACAAAAATGATCCCGCAGCCTATAGGCCCATCTGCCTCCTCTCGGCGTGGAGCAAGGTGCTGGACAAGCTCATAACGAACAGAGCGCTTGGCTTTCTCATGGAGCAGGGAAAGCTAAACAGGAACCAATTCGGTTTCCTTCCGGGGCGTTGCGCAACGCAGGCAATTCGCAGCCTCCGAGAGAGGGCAGAGAGGAACAAAGCGGAGGGGCTCCATACCTGCTTCATCTCACTAGACGTGAGAGGGGCATTCAACAGTGTCTGGTGGCCAATGGTTTTAACCAGACTTAAAGAACTTGGCTGTCCAAGGAACCTGTTCAAACTGATCAGCAGCTACCTGTCTGATAGAAGAGTCGAGTTCGAAGCGGGGAATGGGCAATCCTCGCGTTCGTACCATAGAGGGTGTCCGCAAGGATCCAACTCCGGGCCGCTCTGGTGGAATATAGTTGCTGATTCAGCACTGAACCTAGACCTGGGGCCCGCAGTGGAGATTCAAGCCTATGCGGACGATTTCGTTCTCGTGGTCTCCGCCTCAGGGAGACACGTGATCGAAAGAGAAGCACATAGCGCCTTGGATGTGCTAGAAAATTGGAGCAGAGAAAGCAAACTGTGCTTCGCTCCTGAGAAGACCACTCTGCTAGCAATAGCTAAGAGAGGAGTAATGAAAACACCACCTCAGTGCAGATTCCAAGGGTGCACTATCAAGGCGGTGCGTGAAATGAAATACTTGGGTGTGGTCCTGGATCAGAGTCTATCAGGGCTGCCACACCTGAGGCACCTTAGAACAAGGTGCACGGTGATTCTCAATAGATTGAATGGCATGAGGTTAACGGGCAAAACCAAGAAGGCCATCTATCAGAGAGGAATTGAAAGAATTCTGACGTATGCAAGTGGAGCATGGTGGACTCCCACAGTCAGAATGAAGAAGGGGATAAACCAAATCCAAAGGTTGGCCCTACTAGGGATAACCGGTTGTTTTCGCATAACGTCGACCCTAGCACTCCAAGTGCTGGCGGGGTGCGAGCCGGCAGACCTAGTAGCGGAAAGGGAGGCAGCAATGCACTGCCTAAGGTCAGGCGAGGACGCCTACCTTCTCGGTGCGCCGCATCGAGCCTCCGACATGGAGATGGAAAGCGTGGACTGGCAGATCCACCCTGCCGAGGAAATTTGCCCACCGTGGGACAAGGAGAAACCCACGGGAGTTGGGCATGAGCTGTTCACGGACAGCTCAAAGTTGAAGGGACAAGTGGGGGCAGGCTTCTGTGCGTTCTCGGACGAGAACGAAGCCACTGCAGGAAGCGTGAAATTATCACAGAACGCTTCTGTATTCCAGGCAGAACTTCTGGCGATAGAGACGGCACTCACCTGGGCACTCCCCAGGCGTAGTGACGAAAGAATAAAACTCTACTCGGACAGTGAGGCAGCACTGCAGGCTCTGAGTAGATTCAGGGGAAGAAACCCCATCGTCCAGAGGATCAAAACCCTCTTGAGGGCAGAGGGAGATGGGGCAGTTAGTTTCCACTGGGTACGAAGCCATGTCGGAACCCTAGGAAATGAAAGAGCAGATCAGCTGGCGAAGGCAGCCACGCTGAAAGAGACGGTCGACGTGCAATGCAGAATGCCGCGAAGGAGTATTCGCGCAGCATTAGCACGTCGGACCATGACCGAATGGCAGGTCAGATGGGACACGGGAGAGACAGGGCGGAAGACACACAGAGTGTTTCCGAAGGTCTCGACCAAACGAGCACAGACAAATAAGTTCCTGAATCAAGTACTCAGTGGCCATGGCATCAGCCCTGAATACCTAGGCAGATTTGCCATCAGGAACTGCACTTGTCCCTGTGGAAAGAGAACGGCAAGCATAGAACACTGCGTACTTGAATGCAGTGGCTTCGCCGAATGGAGAAACACACTGATCCCAGGTGTGCAAAGAACGCGAAGATTGGATCTGCTCATCCAATCTTCCGTTAACAGGAGGGGGATAATAGCCTTGGTTGAAAGGCTAACCCTCCAGCAACATACCATCTTCCCCAATCAAACGGGGACCGAAACGCAGGAGGTGAACGTGCACACCGAAAGCGATTCGGAAGAGGAATATAGTGATTGGAAGAGCAACATACCATCTTCCCCAATCAAACGGGGACCGAAACGCAGGAGGTGAACGTGCACACCGAAAGCGATTCGGAAGAGGAATGAGGGCAGAAGTCTGTAGGAAAGCAGACAAAAGTTCCTCCAGTGTACATACTATGTAAATACTCTTTAAATCTCTCAATGTTGTAAGTCCTAAGCATGAGGACAGTGTAATTGATGTGTGTAGGTGTTTTGAAAAATAATAAAGGGAAATTATTCCCCCAAAAAAGTTCGAGGGCAAGGAATCTCCCAGTCAATGCTAAATAAATGAACGACCTATCCCGCCAGACAGAGCGGGAACCCAGACAAGGTATACTAGGTCGCCTGCCAGCACGTCACCGCGGGCTGGTCTCTGGGCCATTGGGGTGGCCAGGGTCCGAACCGGCGTCTCAAGGCAGGATAATTGTCGCAACATGTCTAAATAACATCCAAGGTGCTCAATAAGTCCCCGTGGAGCCAAGACAGATTGGCGGAACGGGACAATGAAATCAGTATCTTACTAACCAAAAGCCGGTCCTCGGGTTGTATACATACTGCTCTGTGAGCTTCACCTGCACCACCGTTTGCTCTCCAGCTGCGCTCACTTCTCTAAGCTGGGGGTGGTCATAATGTAATGGCTCATTGGTGTATAAGGTACAACTGCCATTTGAAAAGTCTCAGTCCAGAACATTGGAGTCATCACAAATTGAAGGTGTATTTTTTTAATGTAGTTGGGACTGTTGAGGATTGATAAAATATCTCTTAATCCTTAGTTTTCTGCTTTCAGTGACAAAGAAACAAATGTTGCTGGAGAAAAAAAAACGGGGACATCATGTGTGTGAAGTGTGCTGATATGTTTCATTAGTGCTGGCATCTTTCTGTATGGCAGAGAAATACCTCTAATATCGATCATATCTTATACAAAAACATGCAAGCATGCACGTGCTTTTATTATCTTTCACTACTTTGATTGTCACATCCCCCATAGCAGAATCGAGGCGATGGGCTACGTACGTTGCAGATTTAGTTTGGTCCTGCAGACAAAAATAATATACCCAGAGCCCTGTTATATCCTCTTCCAGACTCCCGATCTTGGATGCAAGTTTTCCGTCTTTCAAAATTTCCGAAAACAGAAGTTAGACGGAGTGAAAATTTCTTCCATAATCATATATTTTTTTCTCGCGATATTCCTTCAATGTTTCAAGAGAAGATTGTCCAGTATTGTTGTTAAATATCATTTTATTGCATAAGCGTTTGTCTTTCAGTTTGAAAATGGAGGTAACAATTTTCGAAAATGGAAATTAGACGAAGACGTGTAATCTTAAATACTTTTTCTTGCAGTGTTTCCCCCTGCCCTGTGTGGTCATTAAATATGATTTTCTTAGATAAATGTTTGTATTTAAAATGTGAAAATTTTCCAAAAATGAAAGTAGGACGTAGTGAAAATTTCTCCCGTAATCGTAAGATGGATGCAGAAACTTTCAACAGCGGGAGATAAAGGTAGCAAAGATTTCTCCCGTAACCCTTTTCCTCCCACTAGTTCTTCCTGCACTGTATTGTTGTTTAATCATCATTTAATTATGTGAATGTTTGTATTCAAAAATGAAAATTCAGAAAAAATTTCTGAAAACAGAAGTAGGACGAGCAAAGATTTTTCCTGTAATTGTAATTTCTTTTCTTGGGATGCCTCTGTTCTTTATTATCATTAAATACAATTTTATTCTATAAATCTTTGTGTTTTAGCTTGAAAATGGTGGTAAAATTCTAGGTGTTGAAGAAGGCCTGAGTTTTCTTGATATTAGTTATCATTGCAATTACTGTAGTACCTAGGTTAGGTATATTTTTAGGTTCAAAAAATATAATGTGATCACACATTTAATCTATATATGATAGTAGGATCTATATATAATCTATGTATGATAGTAGGATCTATATATGATAGTGAGCAATATGAGTTCCCTAAATATCTGATTAGGCAAGTGTTTGGCAAGGTCAAATATGCCCTACATACTACCCTGTTAAGAAACTCCAACTGCAATTCCATATATGTTGGCTCTATGCAATACAATCCACATTTAACGAGAGCCTTAACACAACTATGTAAACCATATGACTTGAGGTTTGGTTCACGCACACGAAACTTATTTTCAGTAGTTCGTAAGGATCGTGAACAGAATAGCAAAATGGGACAGTGGGGTATTTACAATATCCCTCTGGTTAAGGCAACTACAGGACAAGCAGCTTCTAATTATGTGGGTTCTACAAAACGCAATATTGCATTACGAATTAAAGAACACAAATACAATATTAAAACAGGCATGTATTGTACATCACTAGCCAAATCTGTTACACAAGATGATCTTAATCCCGACTGGAGCAATGTTAGAATAATTAATACTCCTAGTAAACCTGGTGATCTTTTAATTGTTGAAAGTGTGTATATAGAGGCCTCCGGTGAGCAATGTTGTAATGAACATGCCCCCTATGAGTTACATAATGTTTGGAAATCCCTTATTAAAAATGTAAATTATAAATTGTAATATAAACTTAAAATTGAATGTTCACCCTACACCATTTATTTCTATTATATATTTCAATGTTTTCTTCTTCAGACCATTGGGCCAACAGTATACGCAACATTTTTGACGCATGTAGATTACTATTGGCTAACTCACCATGCTTCCCACAATGCAATGATCTATATCATATATAGATTAAATGTGTATCTATTTATTACATCTGAAGAAGAGGCAGCCGCTGCCTCGAAAGTGCTCATGGTTTTAATTGTTTTTATTTGTATATATTTCTCATCTTTTAATCATTAAATCGTGCTAAAGACGGAAATCTTTCATCGCTTCAGTTCTTTCTTTTTTTTTTTTTTACCTTATCTTCCTGTGCAAATGTTTATTGTTTTTTTGTATCTAGTAGTTATTTTGCCTTGTGACCATCCAGCAGAATATTTTGTGACACCATGTTATCTGTCACAGACTGAACAGGAACTTTCTGCTATGGGGGTCACATCTAATTTATGTAATTTTATAGAAGATCTTAACTGTGTTGATATCTATGCAAATGCAGCTATAGTTTCAAAGAACTTATTCTGATGTTTCTATTTTTCATTTTAAGTTTGTTCATAGAGCTATCCAGAGTCAAATACATTGTCCAGATGCTGCCAGGAGGGCCAAAATATTTAAAGAAAAGTATATCTGTCGGTTGCATCACCTTAGAGGACATCCATTGTAAGTAATTTGTAACCAAGTTTTAAGTTAATATAATTCCTGGCATGGAAGCATGCAAGCATTTACTCACAATATCCATTCCATGTGCCCTGAAATGGAAATTGAACACACTTCTCCCAGTTTCCATTCCATATGCTACCACGTGCCTAGAATGACAATTAATATGTGCCTGACATGAACAAAAATAATTTTCCCATAAATATTCATTTTTCAGTAATTTCTATGATCATATATAAAGCATTGGTGATTTATGATATATGTCTTTTCCTGGATGGGATAGGGTTGTTGACACTGTTGGATTGCTTTGACTGGTGCAAATTTTAAAGTTGCTCAGATTCCTGAACTGCATATGCTTAGTTTCAATTGCTTGGAGGTTTGTTGTCCTGGATAGTGAAATGGCAGCCTACTTGGATGGAAGTTGGGAGATGTTTGTTCAATTCCCACTTGAAGGTGATGCAATTTTCAAGTTTCTTGAAAAGATGGCTACATGGCAAACAGTGAAAATACATCACTTCTGTGATGAGAATGACAATATGTGCCTACCATGGAAGATGTAAAATTTATTTCTCCACAAAGTTTTGTTTCTCAGTAATTTCTGTGACAAGTTTTAAATGTAGCTGTGCTGAACTTTTGATGCTTTACCAAAAAAACTGTAGATCATCTACCTCCTCTGCTTCAGAAAAGCAGTTTGCATTTGAACAATTCAGTGCATTTCCTTTATTATCTGTACTTTGAGGTATGCCAGCTTTTTGATTAAGTATGCATATGAATGAATGTTTTGTATAGATTCATATGAAATTCAAAGTTTTTGTAACCAAATTGTAATGTATTTTATTGAACTCCTTTTACTGAAGACAAGTTGAAATCTGAAGACTTGTAGGTAGCTGTTATCAGCAAAATAAATTAATAAACAAAATATATCAAAAGCCTTATATTCACATTACCTGTTCCATTAAATGCAGAACAGAATAGAAATTCAACTGAAAACATGAACTCTGAACATAAGAATAAATTAAATGAATGGTAAGTTACAGTACCTGATTGAAAAATCAGAATTTAAGGAAATTTTACTTAACTTTCAACTGTATTGTTTTCCAGGATACTTCCAATTTTCTGATTCACTTTCATGATCTCCTAGTTTTTCAGAAATGTCTTTCAAGAATCTGAAAACTATTTTTCTTTGTGTTCAGTTTTGCTAACATATTTTTCAATGAAAAAATAAAAAAATGAATGCATATGAAATTAGTTTTTCAAACTCTCTCATTAGCTGATAATTCTGCTAAGTTTTGTAAAATGGATATATAGAGCAAGTAAAAACAGTGGATTTGTTCAGTGCATTTTTACTTTTATGATCACTGGAAACAAATTGTATTTTAGATCTACAACACCCACATGTAGTTGTAATATTTTGAGTGAAGATTGCATAGAATCATTTATTTCCACCAAAAAATACTATTTATGGTGGAGAAAGACTACAGCCTTGTTTAAATGCAAGTCCTATGGAATTAATGATATACCATAAAAACAACCATTCACTTACCCGAAAGATCTTGGTCATTTTTTTATCTTGTTACACTTCAAGCACGTCAATTATATTGTTGTTGGCTTTATGAGGTTGAACTGACTCCTTGCCAATGACTTTCCTTCTTCCGGGGAATAAACATCGTACTATCTTTTTTTTTAATTAGTTTATTTTGACCAAAATGCGTGATTTCTGAAATTGCAAAGATTTGTTTGAACTTCAATATATTGGAATCATTCATTTCAGCAAGAAAACATAATTTTCCAGCAGTAGGAAAATTATGGCTACATTCAAAAATGAATCCTTTAGAATCAGGACTTATGCATGAATAGGAATTGGCTTTAAATAAGAAAATTCATATTGTTTCATTTAATTTTTATAGTATTAGTAACATTTCAAAAAATTGTGTAGAACTTAAGAGCAGCAGATGGTTAAGGAAATTTCACAGTTAGTTACTATTGGAGCATGAGTCAGACAAGGTTGTGTAATGTCACTGTGGCTGTTTAATATATTAATGGATATGTGATGCCAAAATGGACAATACTGGTTTATGTCTTGGTAATATCCGTGTGTGTAGTTGCTGTATAGAGATGCAGACCTGCCAACTGTTACAATTTTATTGTATTTAGTACGATAAATCATGCTGCAGTACGCTAATATGATTTTGCAGCCAAAAATACTATTTTTTTTTTAAATAGTCATGTTTTCCCCCATTTTTTCTATTTTCAGACAGAAGCCTTGTAGCAGAATTGCGGCGGCGGGCGACGTACGTTGCAGATTTATTTTGGTCCTGCAGACAAAAATGACATCCCCAGAACCCTATTAAACAATCTTGCAGACTCCCTATCATAGATGCAAGTTTTCCGCCTCTCAGAATTTCTGAAAACGGAAGTTAGGCATAGTGAGGATTTCTTCCGTAATTGTAATTTTTTTTCTCGTGAAGAACGATGTACATCACAGAATTATTTTGTACTCATCCCCGTAGCAGAATCGCGTCGACGTACGTTGCACGTTTATTTTATACCCATCACCGTATAAGAATCGCAGCGACAGCCGATGTGCATCACAGATTTATTTTGTACTCATCCCCGTAGAAGAATCGCGGTGACGTACATTGCAGGTTTATTTTGTACTCATCCCCGTAGCAGAATTGTGGCGACGGGCAACGTACACCGTAGGTTTATTTTGTACTCATCCCTGTAGCAGAATAGTGGAGATGGCCCATGTACATTGCAGATTTATTTTGTACTCATCCCCGTAGAAGAATCGCGGCAACGTACATCGCAGGTTTATTTTGTACTCATCTCCGTAGCAGAATTGCGGCTATGGCTGACGTACATTGCAGATTTATTTTGTACCCACCCTCGTAGGAAAAATCGCTGCAATGGCTGACGTACATCGTAGATTCATTTTCTACTAATCCTCATAGCAGAATCGCGGTAACGTCCAATGCACATTGCAGATTTATTCCTGTGGACAAAAATGGCATCCCCACAACCCGAATAAACCATCTTGCAGACCTCCTAAGATGCAAGTTTTCCACCTCTCAAAATTTCCGGAAACGGAAGTTAGGCAAAGTGAGGATTTCTCCCCGTAATCATAATTTTTTTCTAATAATCAACAACATAAAAGTGTTTGCTGATTAGATTTAATTAGTTTCTCAATAAAATTTTGATGTAGGGAAAAAATCCCTACATTCTCATCATCAAGAATTTGTATAGCTGAAATAGGCTTCAAAAATTATCAGCATGCGTCGTGTTACGTTTTTTAGTTCTGAGAGGTTGGCAGGTCTGGTGATGTCATAGTCCTGTTGGCAGAAACCAAAAGTGAGTTGCAGAGTATGTTTTACCAGATGTACGGAGTTTGTATGAAATGTAAACTCGGTATAAATAAGGAAAAAAAAAAAGCTATGGTTTTTGAGCGAGGAACTGTTAGTATTGAATGCAAGATAAGTCCTAATGGCACAGAGAGTGGCCAGGTTAATGAGTTTGTATATTTAGAAAGTATGTTTGACAGAGAGAACAAATTAGTTGGCAAAATTAGTAGGCAAGTGAATTCTTCTTTGAAAGTCATAGCTGCCTTAGGAGGATTTCACAGGAATTGTGGACTCTCAAGGAAGTCCCAACTGGCTGTGTATGAAAGTGTAATTGTTCCTACTCTGATGTACAGCAGTGAGCCCTGGGTACTGCAGAAGTGGCATAGGAGTTGTTTGTGTACTGGAGAGATGCATTAATTACCCTGGGTGGGGGGATGGCAAGACTTGCTCTGATCATATGAGGAATGATGATGTGTTGCAGTTGTGTAATGTGAGGCAAAATGTTGCTAGTGAGGTGGAGACTAATATTCTTAGGAGGTTTGGCCATGTTGAAAGAATGAATGGCTTGATGGTAACTAAGAGAATTTTTTCAGCCCAAGTGGTAGGAAAGATAGGTAGAGGAAGGCCCAGGAAATCTTGGGAGGACCAGTTTCAGGAATGTCTGCAGGATAAAAAGATTATGAGTATGAAGTACAAAAGGTCTTGTGTGGGTCGTAAGATGGATGTGAGTGAAGCTGGAGCTGTGTGCCAAGATTGCTGTAAGTGTAGAAGTTTGATACACCAGCGGTAAGCAAATTCTAGTTTCATCACTTCAATATTTTTCTGGCAGTTTGTCTTTTTTGTTGAGCTAACCTCTGAATCTCAGAGAACAGCTTAGTGATATGTATTTATGTTACTTTTTTGAATCATGAAATTTCAACATCATATATATTATCCTGATGTGAATGGTAATTGAAGTCCCCTGTGCCTTCTGCTTTTGCCAGTCTCCAGTTAGTGAATGATTACACAAATCTTCAGTTAAAATCAATTTCATTCAGACATTTTCCTTTTTACCATTGCTATATTTTGTTTTGTTCAGAGGACTTCTTTTACTTCACCATGAAAAAGACATCAAGGGAGAAAGCTGAAGTCAGTTTAGTGTTATCCATCGCAAACATGAGGTTTACCAAGATAGCTAGTTGTATTTTTTGTCTTTCAGTGGTATAAAAAGAAAATTTATAATGCACTTTGGGAGATGGACCATTCATAAGGTTGTAGCTTTAAAAGTTGAATCTTAAAATCCATATTTCAGCCTTAACAGAAAAATATTACAGATATGGTGTATTATGTAATCATTAAGTTTATAATTCTGAATGTTTTAAATAATTGATATAAATATAATTTAAATTATGTCATGCAGTACTTCAATTTTTATGTGTATATCTAGGGTGATATAAAATATGCATCATGTCGCGTGTAAACATCAGTCATTAGGCAGAAGTTTACTGCTGGGTAATTCTACGCCGCTCTTAACTTTTACCTTCTAAAGTGCCCCAAAATTGTACTTTGTAGTTAATATGTGTATACAAACTTGTTTGGTTTGTACTAAAGTATACACATTTTTAGATATTTGTCTGTACTCACAAGAAATAAAATATCTTGTGATAATACCATAAGCATTTAATCCATGCATTTCTTTGTCTTCTAAAACCACTAGTGTCACTTCAGCTTTATTTGAACTGAAACATTTGTCTTCATTTTCATTTTAGTCATACGTAAAGTAACGTTTATGTGTCTGTGTGAAATTGTTCATTTCATTTCTATGGGGAAAGGGACTCATATTTTTTTAGCAGTAAAGAACAGAATGTTTCATTATAAATAAACAAGAAGCAAAGAAGTGAAATGAATGATTTTTTTATACATAAAGGTGTTTGTTCTCTTAAATTATTTATACATACATACATATCACTAAGCTGTTCTCTGAGATTCAGAGGTTAGCTCCAAAAAGAAATACAAACTTCCAGATATTTTTACTTATTGTTGTCGTATCAAACTTCGCCATTTACAGCGATCTTGACATACAACTCGTGCTTCACTGATATCCATTACACGCCTTACACAAGATCTTTTGTACTTCATACTCATAATCTTTTTCTCATGCAGACACTCCTGAATTTGATCCACCCATGTCTTCCTTGGCCTTCCTCTGCCTTTCCTTCCTGCCACTTGGGTTGAAAATATTTTCTTAGTAAACATTTCATCACTCATTCTTTCAACATGGCCAAACCACTGAAGCATATTGGTCTCCACCTTGCTAACAACATTTTGCTTTACATCACACAACTGCAATACATCTTCATTCCTCACTCAATCAGATCGTGTCTTGCCACAAACCCCACGTAAGTAACGCATTTCTCCAGCACACAAACGACTCCTATGCTTCTTCTGCAGTACCCAGGTTTCACTGCCATACATCAGAGTAGGGACAGTTACTGTTTCATACACAGCCATGCTGGACTCTCTAGAGAACCCATCATTCCTGTGAAAACCTCCCAGAGCAGCTATGACTTTCAAAAAAGAATTCACTCGCCTACTGATTTCACCATCCAACTTGTTCTCTCTGTCAAACATGCTTCCTAAATGCACAAACTCCCTCACCTGGTCAATCACAGTGCCATTTATACTTACATTACATTCAGTGCTACCCAATCCTCTCTCAAACACCATAACTTTGGTTTTTCCCTTATTTATACTCAGTTTGAATTTCATGCAAACTTCGTGCATCCACGTCAACATACTCTGCAACTCACTTTTGCTCTCTGCCAACAGGACAGTGTCATCAGCATACAGTAATCTGCATGCATGCATCCATAAATATATTAAACAGCCATGGTGACATTACACAACCTTGTCTAACTCCTGCACCAATGGAAAACCATTTTGATAAAACACCATTCACTCATACACAAGCTCTACTACCAGCATACATGGCTTTTACACTATTAAGTAGATTCCCAGTAACACCATATTCATTCAATACCTTCCACAAAAGTGTCCTATTCACTCAGTCGTAAGCTTTCTCTAAATCTATGAAGGCAGTAAAAACTTTCTTCCCAACAGCCAGATACTTTTCAATCATCATGCATAATGCAAAAATCTGGTTAGTGCAGCCTTTACCAGGCATAAAACCACTCTGAACATCCCACACTTTCAATGATGTAAGACCCCGTACTTTTTCAATAACAACCTTACCAAACACTTTCCCTGGCACACTCAGTAGGCTAATACCACGATAGTTCTTGCATTCAGTCTGATCACCTTTTCCCTTATACAAAGGAACAATAATAACATCCTTCCAATCCTGAGGGACCATTCCTAACTCCCAGCACAACTGGCAAATTTCAGTTAACCAGTCAATTATAGAGTCACCACCATACTTCAACATCTCTGCAGTTATGCCATCAACTCCTGGAGCCTTACCATTCTGAAGAGATTTTAGAGCTTTACACACTTCTTCTCTTGAGATCCCTCCTGTGCTTTCATCCCTCATTGTGACATCATCTGCATCAGAATCATTTTTGCTCTCCTGATCTAATAACTCACAGAAGTATTCACCCCATCTTTCACTTAACTCATTGGGCTCCCATATCATTTCCCCGATCTCATTCTTCACACAACTTACAACTTTGTTTCCCCTATTTTTCTTGAGTCTCATGTACTTTAAAAAGGAAAACAAATATCAAATGCCCTAGTAAAAATGAAAAAGAAATGTTAATTTTGGTTTAGTAGATGTAGGGCAATGGTATTAAAAAAGGCAGTACATTAAAAAAAAGGAAAAGAAAAACATGAATTAAATATTTGTGAAATTTGTAAAAATAATTTTATTTCTCATGAATATAGATAGCAGAAAACACACAAAAAGATATTTGAGTGATTGCATTTATGTGTTTAGATGTCAAAATTATTAATTCTGTGCATTTAGACAACTTTACCTCATGTGTGAAATAAATATTCAAATCTGATTTTGAAAAGAATGAATGTGTTTTCTATATTGGAAACACATTCACTCTTTTCACCCTTTTTCACTCATTAGAACATTACTGTGTGCATCTTTTTTGAGTTTGGGTTTAATTTGCTGTTTGAAACAACAGAAATAGTAGGTTAGGAGCACTGATGATCAATGTGCTTATAAGTTGTTGATGTGGCTTTGGCCTTTCATTTCTAATATTGCCACTCTGATGCATGACAAATTGTAGATCTGATTTCATTTTTTCTTGACAATTTGTATCTGCTAGTGCATTTTGTAGTTAATCTTGGTATTATTTGAAGGTGACCTATTTTTTTTTTTTTTTGTATAAATAAATTATGTATTAGATTGGTTAAATAAAAAATTGGAACCTCATTCAAAACAGCTTTCCATATAAGTTATGATCAAGATTAGCAGTTCACAGGAAAATCTTTTGAGTGCAGCTTTTCATGTATGAACTTATTTTTCCATTACCACTGTTGATCAAGATTGTCTGTCTTTAACTAAGTTTAATTACAGAACCATGTAATATGCATTTTTTCAAGTGACTTCTTTTTCAGTGCATATGGCTCATTAACTGTGAGGAGTTTACTTGACATGAGAGAACATTGTCTTAATGAATTTGACTTTCCGGACCCATATCGGCAGGTGAGCATTTTGTTTTTCCTCTTCTTAAAGTTATTTCACATTAAAAATGTTTTTAATTTAAAATGTTTAGCACTTTTTTATTTAATGGGCTTTCCTATTTTTTTCTCCAACACCTGAGGGATATGTCTACTGTTTGTATAAACTATGGAGTTTGATAAATGTTTGATTCATATCATTAACTGTGCTTGAGGAGAGTGCTGACATATTGGACATAAGAATTCAAGGAATGAGGAGTGGAACTGACCTTTTTTGGCCAAAAAAGGTAAATGAATTTTAGAATTTTATTTAAGGCAAAACTATGTTTTTGTATTCTTAGAAGCCTCCTTGGAATTATGCAATAATTTGATGTAGGTATGATAAAGCATTTCAGGTGTAAAAATTACCCACTGCATGTTCTGCTTACAACTACAGCTCATCAGTGATACTTTTACAGAGAATACTCAGTGAGTTTTGAGGCTAATGTATCTGTGCTGTGTGCTCTGGCAAGTGCAGTGTGTCCTCATACAACAAATTTGCTTAGCAACTGAAAAACTATTCATTATGTAAGTTATTCACTATAAACAATTAGGAACTGAACTTTTAATTCTATATGGTAGCATGTTTTTCAAATGCACAGCCAAAACATGATTATTATTTTTCATCAGTTTTATGCATATGCTTATTTTAGTATACTATATATTTTTAACAGGGTTCCCACTCAACCTGGAAAACAGGGAAAACTCAGAGAAAATTGCCCTTTTTTGTAAAAGTCAGTGAAAACTCAGGGAAAATCCCCCCCCCTTTTTTTTTGTAAAAATCAATGGATACTTTATTTTGCCAAAAAAGCTTATTTTTTCAAGATTTTAAACTTTTGCTTGCAATTACTGCCTGTCTAAAATTTGGTAGATCTTACTTTCAGTTATATTATTTCCTTTATTCTCTAAAAAAAGATGCAAAATTGAATTTTTTAAAATTGCCAGTTATTAAGCTTTTGTTCAATTTCTGCAGGCAGTTGTTATAACATGGAACAATTAGGCACAATGGCTCCTGCTTGAAGAAACACTTCACAAGAGAACCAATCAAATGATGGATCAAGGCCCTTTGTCTGTTGGTTCTCTTGAAACATGTTTCTTTGAAGAGAGCCATTCCATCATTAAGCTTAGCTGCATTGTGTTATAGAAAAACTGAAACTATTCAACTGACTGATTTTTTTTTACATATGACCTGTTTCTATGGGAATGCATTTACACATTCCGTGTTGGTAGTATTCACAAAAGTTTATGGAACTTTGGTACAGAAAATAATGTGCACAGTTAGTTGTTATTAATGAAAAGCAGGTAATTTTATATATAAAGACAAATTACATAAAAAAATTTATAAGTGTGTGCTTTGGTGAGAAAAGTGAATGGAATGGAATGGAATGGAATGAAATGTAACAATTCTTTGCAACATGCCACTCTGGAAAACTTTAAAAACCAGCTGGAGAACCTGGAAAAGTCAGGGAATTTTTTTATTATTTTTGAGTGGGAACCCTGTTTAATGTGTATGTATGTACATATATATTTTTTAAACTGGATGAATGTATTGTTGTTGTTTTTAATTAATTTTGGGTGAAACATAAGTATCAAATGTAACATACCTTATTTTCTGATGGACATAGAATATGATTAAATAATATATTCTCAGGAAATCTGTCACAATGATCATATTCCCAGCAATAACTGCACACCTATTTTACAATATATGACATACACTGAAAACATAAGGATATAAAACTTGTATCGACCTACACATTCCTTCAGCGATGCATAGCATGTTGGTTGTTGCTAGGTGTGGTGTCCTGGAGTTTTGGCATGTTCTTTTATTATCTTATAACTTAGAATATTTTTTTAATGTAATACAAATTTCCTGAAGAATTGCCAAGAAACCATTAAGTTATACCTTCAAATTACAACAATGAAAAGATATAATTAAAATGCTAACCTTTAGTTAAGTCACTCAATAACCATGGGCCCAAACACAGCCATTTCTATAAATACGAATTCATACTGCTGTAATTCTTTATCCACATCCTAAAACTCTTTAGCTATTTACAGAAAACTAAAAAAAAAAAAAAATTAAAGCGCTGTTAAAAACTTAGAGAGAATTACAGCAACTCCCCCAAACTGCCTCCATACACTTATGCCGAGTACATTCATATCATGTTGCATCCTCAGGGCTGTCTTCAAGAATGTGTCCATTCCTTTCCAAGGGAAGCATGTGATTCTACCAATTGAGTTCATTAAATGGGGTTGTCCTTCCTGAAGCCTCAGTATGATGCAATGACCAATAAGACTAGGCAGTCAAGAAGTATATGTGATTGTGCTGCCATTTATCAGATAGATGGCAGATGAATCCCAGCACAAGATGGCAACCCTGTGATGAGAAATTCAAAAACAACTCACAAACAAAACACCATATCTGATCTCATTGCTAATGATAATCCATGTGGCCATAATCATGTCACCAGTTAGTACCTATTCTGGCATTTGAGAAATGAAAGTATTTTGATTTTAAACATTGTTTTCCATACATTCTGAGCTGTCTGCGAGCTCTCTCTCTCTCTCTCTCTCTCTCTCTCTCACACACGATCTGTTGGCAGTAAATGCCAAGTATCACGCAGCATTTTGCAAGTTATTCTGGGAAAATGCTATGTAAAATGTCTTTCATACAATATCTTCACATAGTTGCTTCCCTACCATTAGGCTGAAGTTTGGATATTATGTTGGACTACAATGGATTTCAGCTTGCTCATGGAAGAGCATGCTACTCCATTACTAGTTAACAGTTAAGTTTTCTTCCCTTGTTTACCTATATCATTGGCAAAACTGTAGCCATTCTTGAGATAATGCTGCTATCATCAAAATTCTCATATTGGATGAGTATGGAGGGGTAAGTTTCAGCAGCTCTTAAATCAGTGTGGGTTTTGATAAGATGTTCTGCTTGTCAAAACCATTCATATTCAACAAAAGTCATTGATGTTCCTTTATCTCATGGAAAGCTGCTGTGTTGGAACTCCATAATCTGGGTAATTGAAAGTCTCAATTGTAATTGCAAGCATATTTTCCAATTATGATCTTAATGATCTTAGTATATTATAGTCATGTGATTCAGCAAAATGCCAAGTTATTTTTTTGTTTTTTTTTCCTATCAACTATAATAATTTTTGTAGGTAAGTTTTGCTTCACAGAACAATGTTAAAATCTAGAATAGAGAATGAAGTGAATAATGATTAATGTAATGTGGTAACTGGTCAACAGCAGTAGTTTTCATTTGTACACAATGCAAATTTGCATCTGAAGAGTAGCTAGGAACTCTTAGTTTTTGCAAAATTAACCTTAAATTATAAAATTCAAGTGGCCTTAGGTGGAGATTTAAAAAAAAAAAAAAAAAAAAAAAAAAAAAAACCCCACCACTTTCAAGTCATCATACAAACTAAAAATTATTTGAAACACATTGTAAACAAATCAGAGTAATAATAATAATTTGAAAGTGTGAAGGGGGAAGGGTAGTAGCTCTAGCATGAAAGATGCCTTGGCAGCCCTAAAAATAACATCAAGATTCAATGAAACAAAAGAAAATTATTGAGGAATTATGAGAAAAATTATTGATATTGAAGGCAAGCTTGAACATGTATATTGGTGTTCAGAGGGAAAGCAAATGAAAATTGCAAACTTCTTTGCACCACTGTAATAATAATACATTAGGTACCAAAGTATGTTGATTCCTGGCAACTAGTGAAGCTATCTTTTTCATTTGTGATAATGATGGGCAATAACATTTTATGAGAGATAACTAAATTAAGGAAAATGGATCACTCTTTGTTATGTAAGGAAATTAGAAATTTTTTAAATTCAAACGTTGAGAGCTTTCAACCTTGTCTTAGGTCTTCATCATGCCAGTAGAGGACTACGATTGTTTCCAGTAAAAACAATCTTAGTCCTCCATTAAAACAATTGTTTCCGTTGGAAACAATCTTAGTCCTCCATTGGCATGATGAGGACCTAAGACAAGGTTGAAAGCTCCCAACTTTTGAATATTAAAAAGTTCTAATTTCCTTACATAACAAAGTGTGATCCATTTTTGTTAATTTAGTGTACATTTGTGTATAGGAAATTATGAGTTTTCTGTTGTGCAATTTTCAAAGGTTAAAAAAAACAAAAAAAAAACCTCTTTCACTGTTGCATTACTTTAGGCAAAGATGCACACTGAGTGCTCGCTAAAATTATGATCATTTGCCTAATACTTTGTGGGCCATCCTTTATCTCAGAGAATAGTCACCATCCACCGTGGCATTGACTCCGCAAGGTGTCTGTACAATTGTGTGGGAATCTGAAACCAAGCCATTTGGACTAAGCTATTTGTATTGCAGTCCATATGTTCCAGTATGGAGTAGAGTTGTGCATCCAACTGCCTCACCTAGCATTTCAGAGTATCCCACAGATGTTCAGTTGGGCTGAGTTCAGGCGAGTTTGTTGACCATTCGAGATGTTTCATATCAGCACTGTGTTTGTCAAACCATTCCTGCACGAAGCAAGCCTTATGAAATGGGGTGTTATTGTTCTGGAGGAACCCATATTCCCTCTGGGTGGAAGTATAACATTGTGAGATGTGCATTGTCAGCAAGTAGTCCCTGGTGATGGCCAATATCCTTTGGTCCACATGCACCAGGGGCCCTAGTTCATGCCAGCTGAACATTCCCCATATCACACAACTGGTTCCACCTACCTGGATAGTCAATGCCATGCATGAGGGATGCGTATCCTCATGTAGCTGCTGATGCCAAATAAGGACTTGACTATTGTCATAATGGAGTACATATCATGATTCATTTGACCAGCACACTTGCTTCCGTCTTCAGTTGTCCAATCTGCTTGTTGTAGGTACTAAGAGAGTCATTTACATCAATGTGCTGCTGTTGAGAGGTGGTGTCCTATAGGGCATGTGCTCTTGTAGCTCATCTGTGCCTGCGCACAACACGTAGTTGCACCAGATATATTTTCTGGTTGACCCATGTTGTATTGGGCCATTAATTGCAAAACCAAGCTGCACTGATTGCCCTTTACAAAGTGATGTACTCGTCATTGAGCTCTGGAATTCGTTTTTCACCACCCTTTACAGTTATCACCAGTTGGTTATTTTTGGCATCATATCTGGTGCACTTTAAACATGAATGCCCTCAAACAACCCACAAGTGTTGCAGTTTCAGAAATGGATGGACCAACCCTTTGTGTGCCCACAATTTGGTCTTTTGTAAACTCCAATAAATCCTTGGTTTTACCATCACAGCTGTAACTTCACTTTCAACTAAACCACCATCCTCTCGTATACACCCCTTTAGCCTACAGGTCACACTCTTCTCATTATGTCAGTATCAGTCCCATAGAGGTGGTTGTAATTCATTGAGCACTCTTGTACATATTCGCAACCCCCCATCCCCCTCAAAGTCATACAGCTTCTTAATTAATTTGGATATACATAGCAGTTTAGGTAAGACTTCTTATTTTAAGCACTTATGCTATTGCAAGGTATTCTGATCAAAAGCAGCCTGAATTGAAATGACTTTCAGATATAATGCCATAAATATCACAGCCCCTAGACATTGTACTATAACTTGTAAGTTTCAGTTGAACTTAGTGGAACAAAAGTCAGGCAACATGGAATTCACGAATATACAGTTTGAAGTTAAGTCTGATGTACAGCAGGTGTGCAAAATCTTTCTACTTATGTTTCTAGTTTATGTTAGCAGTTGTGTAACGTGAAACAAAATGTTGTTAGCAAGGTGGAGATTAATATTCTTCGGTGGTTTTGCCATGCTAGAAGAATGGGTGATGAGAAGCTTACTAAGAAAAAATTTTTAGACCACGTGGCAGGAAGGAAAGGCAGAGAAATGCCAAGGAAGCCATGGAAGTATCAGATTCAATTTAAGAGTGTCTGCATGAGAAAAAGATTATGAGTATGAAGTATAGAAGGTCTTGTGTACGTTGTATGATGGATGCCAGTGAAGCCTGAGTTTTGTGTCAAGACCACTGCAAATGGAGAAGATTGATACAGGAACAGGCCGCCCCGGTGGCGCAGTGGTCTAAGGCGTTGGCCTCTGATCATTCGTCCGTAAGGGGTCCGGGTTCGAATCCCGGTCAGGCATGGATGTTGTGTTTGTCTTACGGCACTGGCTCTCTCCCTTCCCTGGAACCAGTGACCCTAAATTAGGGACGGGCGACTGCTTATAGCCCATTTGAGTTGCTCACGGTGGTCGTTAAACCTCCAATAAAAAAAAAAAATAAAAAAAAGATACAGTAACAGTAAGTAAATAATCAGTTAAAAATTTATCTGGTAGTTTGTATTTCTTTGTGGAGCTAACCTCTAAATCTCAGAGAACAGCTTATTGATATGTATGTATGTTAATAAAATGGTCATTGAAAGGCATTTTCTGGTATCAATAGTTTGGTCTGTGATAATGTGCTAATATTAATCTCCAAACGTGTTACTTGCTTTAAATAAACTAATACTTCTAATCACTTCAGCATAATGTATTCAGGGTACCCAACCCTTGTTATTTATCGGGAATTGTCCATTAGTGCCATCGTTAAAATGTGTATATCTTGATGCCAAGTTCGTACTTTGAATGTCTTTACACCAGAACTTATTCTTACTAAATTTATGTGACTTGACACATCAGGACTCATAGTCATTCAAGGCTGATGTTTATCTACATGATGAACTTTGTGTAACTTAATACAAGATCCCTCATCTGAACTCCACTTCAAGTAGATGTGCAGGTTAACATTCCACACAACTTGATTGCATCTGATGATTAGAAAGTGTTTTCAGAAGAGTACCTTAAATTTCCCTTTGTGTGGGATTTGATGGTGCCGACGTGAATATTTGTTTGCACTTAATTCCAGCGACAGGAATCCTTCTCTGTGTCTGCAGATGATGCAAGATTGATTTGTCATGTTCACTGCCAAATACATAAAATCTGGGGATGCAAGTGACCCAGTTTGGCCCCTTCATGAAATTCAGCCCTTCAAGTGAATGGACTTACCTGAAGTGTGCTAGTTATATTGATGTTAACATGACTTAAAGTAAGCCCAGGTGGAGAAAGATTTGGGGGCAGGGAAATGAGGCATGGAGCTATGGGTGAAGCAATTCGGAAGGCAGCAGCAAAAACAGTGTGGCTTAGCTACATGAAAGTTAATGAATAATAAAACCAGTAGTGCTCAGAATTATGACCTTCTCCTTCACCCTTTTTTTAATGGAAGTGTTAAAAAGAAACTTGTTCTGAAAGTAAATAAGTAAAAACTGATTATTCTGAAGGTAAACAAGCTGTATTTCAGCATGATGCAGTGTCTGTCATGTTTGCATGCAAAATTGTTTCAAAGCTGGTCATTTTTTATTTAAACTATCCATATTTCAACATGAGTTACATGTTTTATTCAAACAAACTTCTTGTATGATAATTGAAGGCTGATAAACTGCTATTATACAAAAAAAAAGTTTCTGAGTTAAATATTGTTTTAGTTCATAAAATGCATAAATTTGTGTATCTAATATTTTTATTATTATTTTAAAGCAAAAACGTTTTGAAAATGAACAAGCCCTTAAGTTGCTCAAAGAAAGATTGGAAAGCCTTGAAACAATGTCTTGGGAAGAAAAACAGGAAGCACTTGTTATTGGTTTGTTAGCTGGGAATGTATTTGACTGGGGAGCTAAAGAAGTGGCAAAAATCATGGAAAATGGTGATTTTGGCTTCCAAGAAGCTAAAAGTAAACTACAAGGTAGGCATTTCATCTTTATGTAATGTTACTGCTTGTTTAAGCTGGAATTGCATGCTGTGTGTAGTTTCTTATTTACTAGAATGTTTTGGTATTCAAAGCATTATTAATCTAGCTAGCCTTTAACTCACTTTTTAAGGAGTAATGTAGAATAGCATATCATTAAGGAATCCTGTGGTGTGATTCAGAAATGACAAGAACTTTTTTTTTTATTTTATTATGTCTGGCAATGGACAATTGTGTTTATGAAAGAAAAGGAAAATATTTTTAGAATAGCTGTTACTCTCAGCCTCAGCTACTAGTAACTAAAGTGTTACCTCCTTTTTGTTTGTCTTTTTTTTTTTCTCCCTCCTGACAGGGATTTTCAGTAGAACATGAAATTTTGCTTTTTGTGCCAAATTGATAACTTCTTATGAAAAGCTTGCACTCAGGCATTTTTACTATTTTATTCTAAATAGACACAGTTTTAGAGATATTTGCAGAATTTTTCTTTTTTTACTTAAGTTCAATTTTCCCATTTTCGTTTTTGAAGTAATTATTCATATTATTTGTAATGAAGTAATCATGTTCTTTGTATAGTGATTAAAATTTTCACTGATTGTGAGTATTATGTGTATTCCTGTTGAAATTCATGACAAAGGTCAAAAAAGAAAATTCAGGTATTTTGTTTTGCATTTAGTGTTGTAAAGATTTTGTTCTATTATATTCAAAGATTTTTCTTTTTTTCATAACTAGAATTTGATAAAATCATAAATTATTTGTTTCTGTGGATAGCTAGACCCTGGTTAATGGACAACTTGAATGAATGGATTTCTCGATTGAGAGGACCTCCACACAAGTGTGCTGCTATCTTTGTTGACAACAGTGGTATGGATGTCGTCCTTGGAGTTTTGCCATTTGCTCTTGAGTTGCTGAAAAGAAAAACTAAGGTTTGTTTTATTATTGTATTTGTTACAAATGATTTTTTCTGCTATTTTTCAAATCAAAAAGTCTAAGTTTAGTGTATCCAGGTATGAAGTTTCTGTTTGGCAAAAGAATGACCACAGGTGTTATCGCATTTCACAATTCAGAATACATGGAACCTTTCGCTACAAAACTGTAATTTTAAATGCCACAAATGAAAGGCCCATTTGAGACCTCAAATTATATCTTAGACAGGTTACTAATGTCATAGACTTTTGGGTATTAAGAACGCATAGTGTTTTTGTTAAATCAAGGTTGACATTCCTGATTATGACCAAAATTTCAATATTTACTCAGTATATTTCAGCTTTTTTAATATTGGATAGGACAGTATCATGGAATGCACCAAATATTATGGGCTCAGATTTTTATGTGTGACACCTAGACTTTTTCAATCCAAGTATGGTAAGTAAATGTCTGCTTTTGCTAGTGTTAGTTACCAGCCTATAGCCCATCCCAGTAGGGTTGTTTTTAAACTCTTAAATAAATATTGATATATAGGAGATGTTTCCCTTCCTAAGATGGAGGGAGAAATTTTTAATTGAAGCAAATTGAAAACAAATCAAATAGACTCTGGCTTTTTGTAAGGAAATATAGTAAAAACTTATATAGTAAGAACTCATTTATGTTAGAACTGAAAATTATATGCTATTTATTTCCGTTTTTCAAAAGACCTTACGATAAATAAACATTTTGTGTAAAACATCTGTTGTTGTTTAACAGTTTTCCTTGTAGTCCAGTTGTTTTCATGTAAACTTACCTTAATGACTTTTGCTTTGATTTTTCGTATTACTTTTTCTCCGGGACACTTGTTATTCCATTCATGGCTTGTTTTAGACTGTCCTATTCGATGGTTAGTTTGAAACTTCATGCTGAAGCTGTTTCTACAAAATTACACAACATCTGGTATTACAAATCGGAAATATCTAAATTCTCGACAATGTGCTGTTGGGGCGACATCTGCTCTTAGATGCAATTTTGCTCTCTTTGACATCTCAAGATTTCAGTTTTTATTGTAAGTTACAGTGTTTAGATAGATCAATATTTTATCTAGATAGATCAATATTTGTGTAATATAATCAGCACTAAACTCAGATAGTTAAATTAAAAAAGTAAAAAATAATTACAGTGTACAAATTAATATTAGAATTGTGCTGAATTAAATTAATATATAGATACAGCTTACGGTGATATTAAGAATTCAATTCGAATTTTGTAGATCGAATAAGCAGAACTTCAGTCATTGATAATCCAATGTTTTTAAATTAGCACGTGATCACTTTGACATTAGATCTTGTGTTTATTGTATGGCACGTAGTCACTTTGACATCTCGAGAGCACACACAAATTGATCGATACGTGATGGCGCAACATTGCAGATATTGCTGTGACATCAAAAGCTCCAGACAAATCTGGCTGTTTATATTATTAATGGCAACTAGGTAAAAAGAGTTGTTTATTGAATAAGCATGCATGTTAAAATTGAGCAACAATAAAATTATGAATACATGATTCAGTATCTGTATGTCTTGGCAAATGATGGGCTGACAGATTTTCACGTTGAGGGTGGTGCCATTTTGTGAAGCAGCTAAACTGCTTTTTATGTTCCCACACCTTTGTGTAATATCACTGACTGATCATTGGAAGCAAAAACAAAAAAACTGTGCCTGGAAGTAATCGCAAAATGTTAACACAAAGATTTCTGTTTTATTTGAAAAAAAAAAAAAAAAAGCACTTTCCTGTTTCAATTGTTTAATCCATGCTTTAACCAATATACTTTTTTTGTTGTTGTTGTATGTTCATGAATTAAAAAGAATGCCTGGTTATTAAAAAATTACATATCTTAATTTTTCCCCATCATTATTGATAGGTCTAGTAAATACCACTCATTGTTGTGCACAATACCTTGTATGAAAGAGTTGTACATACCTGCCAGGTTTTACGGTTTACCGTTTACCTGTAAAACTTATGGAAAATGTGACTTGTTTTACGGGGGAATGTTAATTTTACGGATTTGGCATTTCTCCGAGATTTTTTTCTTTTTCTGATGATTTTAATCGCACCCACTATTAAAACTTTTTTTTTTTTAACTTAATCCATTCAAAGTAAAGTGCCGATGTAAGTTACGAATAAGTTTTCAGTTACATGTGTTTATTTGGGAACATTTTGCTGTAGTTTTTCCTCGTTTTAGGTTATTATTTTGCCTTTTTCCAAACACTAGAATACCAACCAGCTGGGCTTGTTTAACCTTGGGCTCGGTTCTCTCCCCTCTCTCGTGCGCGGCGTTTTCCCACCTTCTTTTCAGATAATGCACTGTTTGTCTCCCGAGTCGCAACTTCTCAGCAGGCCAGCATGGGGTGTGTCTTACATTGGAACCAGGTGTCTTTATTCCTCCTAGTTCGAAATGCTATCTCAGAACGTAGTGAACGTAGAAAAAAAATTCAAACGGATTTTAAATCTGTGGAATTTTTAAGCTCAGATCAATACCCAACATGATGAAATTAAGCAAAAACTGCCAGTTTTGTGAAATTAAAAATGCGTTGGGGCATGGTTTTGTGACTTCTTTCTTCTCTGGCAATAAATGTGACCTAACAAAAGAATGCTACTATAAGAGGAAGTTAAAAAAAAAAAAAAAAAAAAGTAAGTCCAATGTTCATTCAAGCCAGTGCTGCTCCAGCAATGATTTATTTTGCTGGTCCGTTAGTCAGTAAGTTTTCTGCGCTTGCTTTCCAACCGTGCTTTGTTCATCGCTCGATAACATTCATAAAAATGTCTTGGCTTGATTCAACGAAATTAATATGTTGGAGTACATACTAATTCGTCAAACCCCTAAATGGTCAAAGGTAAGGTCAAGACATTATTTTCAGTTGCTCTCTGCTTTCTACTTCTTTCAGTTGCTCTCTGCTTTCTATTTCTTTCAGTTGCTCTCTGCTTTCCTATTCATTCTTCCGTCCTTTTTTTTTTTTTTTTTTTTTTTTTTGGGGTGATGACTTGTGTAAAATCAAAGCATGATTGTGATGAAGTTTGGGCAGTGTTGCATTCAGAGTGTTTTTTCCGGCGGGGCAATTACAAATTTCGAGGGGCCTAAAACTTGTTGACTGATTATATACATATAATCACAGTTTTGTTATTTATATATACACTATTAATATGTATAAAAATGATAAATAGAATACAAAAATTTTCTTATGCTCTTATATCGCAAATGCAGATTCCAAGAAATCTACACATACAAGTGATTAAAAATGTAAAAATGTTATACCTTTGCTTTAATTCAGTAATGGACTACGGATTTCATTATGGGGTGGTGTAAAAATATTGAGAACGCTAGTAAAGGTGAGGCTGTGCTAGAGAAAATTCCTCCAAGACATTAGGAGTGGTAAAAATATCCTCGCCTTACACTACAAGCATGTTTCTGATTATTGAGGAATCATTACAGTAGTGTCACCTGAAAACGTATGGTGTAAGCCATTCTCCTGCCATTTGGTTTCCATCCCTTTAGATTATTTAGATTATCAAATAGTAGTAAAAAAACCAAAAACTAACTAACCGTTTGGATGCCAGTTTGAAGTGCCTTGATTTTTTTTGTGACAGAGTGTAAACCACCACCACCAGAAAAAACAACTACCTTATTATGGGAACAATTTCTGATAATTTGCTATTGTTAAAAATTAGATAGGAAATATTTTGTTGTATTGGAAGCACTAACGTCACGTTAGCTACACTGAGACTTAACCATATACATGGACAGTCTGCATCCAGAAGACTGAAATAAAACTGAATGCCAGCTTCCAAAATATGATGATGTATTGCTGTGCAAACATCTCTACTCTGTGGAATTAAGTTTTTATTGCGAAAGTAGTCCAAGTTGTCAGTGCTTGAAAAATTGTCTCTTCAGCGAGGACTGTTTAATGTTTTGTTGAAGGATGATAGAAATTTCAGATTGAAGTCCATGTGGATGTTGTTGTTTCTTTATTATTATAATATTTTC
Organism: Macrothele yani; assembly: GCA_039090855.1. Classification (NCBI taxonomy): domain Eukaryota; kingdom Metazoa; phylum Arthropoda; class Arachnida; order Araneae; family Macrothelidae; genus Macrothele; species Macrothele yani. The sequence goes on from CM076990.1 coordinate 110,960,918, forward strand.
CCTCATTTTCTTAATGTTTTTTAATTCTAAATATTCAGTTATAAACAAACACATTTAGGCTAAATATAAGGGGAGATCGCCCAAAAATCTATGCGGGGCATTCATAGGTACCCCCCCCCCCCCGGAGAACATGCCTGAATACAACACTGACTTTGGGTATGCTGTTCAGCACCCATAGTGGACCTATCCTATTGAAAATGGTTACTATCAGCATTCACGGGGACAGTGCAGTAGTATATGCGCGAGATTTGTTCGCTCCCATTTTAGAATTTCAGCACAATATCTTCCGTGGAAATCGACCAATTTGGATATAAGTTTTAATTATAAAACGACGTGTTTGTGGTAGCTATTTAGAAATTAACAGGCACAAAAAAATTTGTATAATAAAGCAAAAACACGCAAAATATACAGTATCAATTAATTCATACTAAGATTCGTAAAGAAAACAGTAAAGTATCTTGAAGAACACTGTTGCTTTTGCAAACCCACACTTTTTTGAAGGTATGAAATTTTGGGCTTTTAGAAAACAACTCTGAATTTTAAAATATCCGGATTTTGACAGCACGAGTTTAATCTAGAGAGGGAGTAGACTTTCTTTTTTTTTTTTTTTTTTATCTGTTTGAAAAAAACAAAAACGCCATTGGCTTTGTAACTTCTATCAAACTGAATTGTGTGGTATTTAGAGATTTGCATTTTTTAAAACAGAATACGTGTATTCCGCATTTTGTCATGTTAAGCCATATTTTTTTTTTTTTTTGCAGAGATATAAGATCGGAATTAAAATTCTGCTTCAAACGTCAAACGTTTTGTGCCGTGGCTATGCCGCAAAGGGAGATGAGGAAGATGTCACCGACAAAGTGGCTGTATCATTTCTCACGATGCCTGATGTAAAAGACATTTGTTCCGGCAAAACACATTTGAGAGAGGTTTTGTTTTTGGCAAAACACATTTTGTTAGTTTTACTGCAGGAGAGGGGGTAGTTCAGACGTGGATGGGCCCAGATTGTTTTTGTAAAGAAATAACTAGACTAGAGAAGCTCTATTCAGTAAGATGAGGGGGGGGACAGGAAAGGAAGACAGAAATATAAAATCAGTGCCATTTGGAAGTATAAAGGATGCCGCTAAAGGTGTCGGATTTGGTAAAAAACAAGGCATCGATCTGCCTGTGAGGAATGATGGGGAGAGAGGGGAGGACCCCAGAGGATGACATTCATAACTAAAACCTAAACCTTTGCTTCTAGATGAAATAACCTTTCAGTTGCTCTCTGCTTTCCTAGCTGACCAGCTCGAATCAGATAACTCATCAATCAGTATTTTTTTCCTCTTCAAATTGCAACTCTTTAAGCTGCTACTATTTTCAGTTTTTACTTGCATTTTTTTTTCCGAGTGGTAATAAATTTTGTATTAGTGATTTGCTATGAGCAGCAATATAAAAGGGGGGAAAAAGTACTATCAAACATTCCGCGATGCGTGTTCTGTGGAATTCCCGTGTATTGCGAAATCTTCAAAAATGGAAAATATGCGTTACATGTTGATGTTTTGAATATACGTGTCAATGCAATTTTAACATTTCGCATGGTTGAACAAATGATATTATAAATCATATTTCTAGTGACAAGCATAAATATAACGTTGACTGCGTGGAAAAAAACAACGAAATTGACTTCCTTTGTTAAAAGTTATAATGAACTCGATGCGATTCGTACAAAATGTTTGTTCACTTCATTTTTAGTTGAACATAATTTACCAGTTAGTGCCTCTCAGTCACTCTTACTTATTTCATTTTTTTTTAATTTGATTGTCTCGTCGTCCATGTCTCCGTAAGATAAAAGCCTAACATGAAAATGGTTCGTTTTTGAAAACATTTTATTATGTTTCATGACGGTGTGGGACACGATCCCATTGAAAGGGTAGAACATCCTTCTCTTTAGATGCAAACTTCTGTAAAAATAAATTTTTATCACTTTATAGATCATATTGATAGCATAGTAATGAGAAATTATGTATAGAATCTATTATAATCGATATAAATGTGCCGATAAATTCAAACATCTGTAGTCCATTCAATTACAAGTTTGTACTTGATTTGGGTAACATAGTTTTTAAATCGATATATTCGGTACATTTAATCAATATGCGTGACAAGTAATCTAATCGAATATACCAATTAAAATTTTCATCAAATATATCGATTAAAATTTTCATCGAATTTATCGATTAATATTTTTTTTACAGATTTCTGTTTCTGAAAGTTTGCAGGTATGGTTGTAAACCAAGAATTTCACCCTTCATAACATTTTGTCATACACTCCTATATGTACAGTTCTAACATAAGCATATTTTTTCATCAAACTGGAATATAAGATATGTGTGTTTCGTAATTATTATTAGGTTGTTGCAGATGAAATGTTGGAATATTAATAGAAACTTCAAACACCCAAAATACAGTGCAAAGTGAAATTTATTAATCGAAATAATCCCTGCCAACAGCAACATACTTTTGCCAGTGAGCTACAAGTTTGTATATGCTGTTGTCGCGCTTCGGGATGTAACAATCTCATGGAATAAGATTTCAGCTGATGTTTGATATGAAAACGATTTACCCTGTAAAAATGTCCAAGTTCTTGAAGAAGTGATAGTCCGTAGGAGACGGATCAGGTGAAGATGGTGGATGAAGTAAGGTTTCACACCTCATCTATTGCAGCTTCTCGTTCATCTGGCATGCAGCATGGGGTCTAAGGTTATCATGGAGAAGTATGGACCCATGGCAGTAGACTAATGCTGGCCATTTAGTAGACAGTTTTCTGTGAATAAAGTCAATTTCTTGGTAATACCTGTTTGCCATAATGGTTTGCCCTGGTTGTAAGAAGGAGCAGTGGATACCATTTTCTGTCCATTTTAAATGTCATTTACAATATCCCAAAGATATTTTTTAATTCTTCATTGAAAATGGTTTTCTTTTGTTCCATTTTATTATTTCTTCCTATGCTACAAGTGGGTCCAGGAAAACCAAAAAATAGGTCCAGGAAACCAAAAAAAAAAAAGTCACTTAGCTTACCAAAAGTTGTTGCAAAAATGAGGAAATGGTCTCAGTTCTGGCATGAATGAGAATTTCATTTTTTTCTATTTACAAAATTTCCACTTTTTTCTATTTTGTTTCTTGTTGATATTCCTCATTTTTAATATTTTTCTGATCATGTTCCTCATTTCTTAATTTTTTTGGTAATAATGTAAAAGTGTGAATTCATATTTAAAGTTTTGTTTTTTAATGAAATACTTGTTTTCCTATTGCTAACAGTTCCTTCAAATTTAATTAATACAGCAAGCATTTTTCCACTGTCCCCTTTTTTGTTGTACTTTTGCTTTATGCCAGGCTGGGATTACGTCAGCCCGAAGCCTCTGAATAAAGTTCATGATGTAGCTCATTGTTTCTTTTCTTTTCTTATCTTTTTTTTTTTTTTCCGAGGAGAAGGTTTTTTTTTTTTTCCGAGGAGAAGGAATTTGTTTTGTTTGTATGAAAGCTAAGTGTGAAATGAGCACAGCTCTGGGCGGGGATTATATAGGCCGGGCGAGTTTCTTTCGCCGTGACCCAAGATTGCGTTGGCCAGGCGCACTTCTTTCGCATTGGCCCGGGATTACGTTGACCCAGACGTGCTTCTTTCGCTGTGGCATGGGATTGATTGCGTTGGCCCGGACATGCTTCTTTCGCTGTGGCAAGGGATTGCGTTGGCCCGATGTCTCTGAATCAAGTTTGTGACACACCTCTTTGTTGCTTTTCTTTTTCTTTTTTTTTTTTTTTTCTGAGGAAGAGGAATGTATTTTGCATGTTTGAAAACTAAGTAGAAAGAAAACATGGAGCCAGGTTAGGATAATGTCAGCCCGAAACCTCTGAACAAAGTTCGTGACGGAACTCTTTGTTTCTTTTCTTTTTTCTTTAATCTGAGGAAGAAGAATGTGTTTTGCTTGTTTGAAAGCTAAGTGGAAAGAAGGCCAGTATTACATCGACCCGAAGCCTCTGAATAAAGTTCATGACGCAGCTTTCTGTTTCTTTCTTCATCTTCTTAGGGTTTTTTTCTTTCTGAGGAGGAGGAATTTATTTTGCTTGTTTGAAAGCTAATTGGAAAGAATGCATGGTGCCGGGCCCCAGGATTACGTCAGCCATTATCATTTGGGGCTTTCTCGTGATCGCTGCACAAACTGAGCAGACATCTGGGGGGGGGAGGTCATTTTCCATTTCAGAACGAAATTCCATCTTCCGGAAATAGAAGTTAGTTGGAGTGAAGATTTCTCCTGTAATCGTAATATTTTCTTGCAATGTTCCTTCTGCCCATTATTTTTCTTAAATATCCATTTATTCCATAAATACTAACATTTCAGCTTAAAAATAGAGAAAAGAGTTTCACAAAACGGAAGACGGTGCAAGCGAAGATTTCTCCTGTAATCATAGTTTTTTCTTCCCACAATGTTCTGACTATCCTGTGTTATTGTTAAGTGTTACATGTAACTATATTTTGAAGAAATTTCTTACTGAAAAGTGAATTTCTGCTGCACGATTGCGGATTCAGGAATTAGGATGGAAGAAGCTGCCTTTTCTTCAGTAATGCACTTGGCAAATATTTTCCCAGCTGCTGTTGTTAGTGACAGTGATCTGGACAAGTTAGAATTGGAGTTGCCTTGTATCAAATTGATGAATTGGAAGAAGGGGTTTCTAATAGTTCTGCAATTGATACTGCATGGTCAAACATTTTAAAAATGATTGGTGCAATTGGTGCTAAAAAGTATGAAGTTTTACCACACCTGATACATGCTATTCTTGTTATGCCACACAGTAATGCAACTGCGGAAAGAATTTTTAGCATTGTCCATAAGAGTTAAACAGAATTTAGGCCAAACCTAGCCACTGAAACTTTACGAGCGTTGTTAGTCTTAAAAGTGAAGAAATTGCTGCTAGCAACTGGGCCAATTTAATTTACATGCCAGGTCTGCCAAAAATAGGTCCTGAAATTGTCCTGATTTTTTTTTTTATCGCTCCTCCCCTCGCACTGGCGAAATTACCAGTGCTTTATAGGCAGCAACCTTGATGCTTTAAATTTACATATCACAAGTCACATCGCACCTGGTGTTAATCTCCTAAATTATCTGCCAACTGCATGAGTCCACTTAATCTTGACATTTCATCTGTAACAAGCTAATACATTGGGACATAATTCATCAGGTTCTATTAGTTAGTAACTTTATGAAAAAAAAATGTTAAAATATTGGCCAAAGTGTATCCAAATAATTGCTATTGCTTTCATTGTTAAATATTGTTTGAATGTCCAATTTAGCACAATTATATGGGGTAGTTACTGTTAGTGCTTATTAGTCCTTTTGCATTATTTGACTAGTTTTGTTTTGCATATCTTTTCTGTGTGGTAACATAAAAATAAATGAAAAGACAAAAACAAAGTATGTATTCTTTCTTTAATGGTGATTTTGGCTCTGTTAATGAAACATTCACAAGTAAAAGTGAAGCGTGACTATGTATTGTGCCAATAGAAGATTCATGAAGAAGGATATTTGAAAAGTGATGTGACAAACTTTCTGAGGTCATGCTGAATCAGCAGTCTGTATAGGGGAATTGTACAGAGGGTGAGTTGAAAGTTTTGCAATATTTGGATCACTTTATGTCTTCATATGTACCTTTACGACGAAAGCTCACTAGCATTCAAAGTATAGGCCATCCTGTTGCATCGCCTTTAGCCATTTCTCTGCCAGTTCTTTGATCCACAGCGGTACCAGTTCTTGTTCTTCAAGGCAAAGAACTCCTTCACCCCAGCTGCCACCTCCTCCTGGGTGTTTAAGTGCTACCTGCGAAGGAAGTGGGCTATGGACCTAAATAAGTAGTGGCGCAGTGGTCTAAGCGATGGCCTCTGATCATTCGTCCGAAAGGGGTTGGGGTTTGAATCCCGGTAAGGCATGGATGTTGTGTTTGTTTTGCGGTACTGGCTCTTTCCCTTCCCTGGAACCAGTGACCCTAAATTAGGGACGGGCAACTGCTTATAGCCCATTGAGTTGCTCACGGTGGTCGTTAAACCTTCATTTAAAAAAATAATAAGTAAGTAGTAATTCAACAGGCCAAGGTCTGGACTACATGCTGGGCAGTGGTGGCTTTTCAGGTGAAGTAGGTGAAGTGCCTCTTCACCTATTTTACTCAAAATAAAGTTTTATTCAGTATTTTTTATAATATATGCTTTTTTGCCTTTATTCAGTTCCAAAATACTCAAAATTTTGAATAGATATTAATTCACATGGCGCGCTCAAAACGGAAAACAAATCCTTATACGCAAAACAGTGCAAGTGAAGAGCCGAAATGAGAATGCTTGGAAGTCTGCAGTTTTCCGCCCAGTTGCTATGGTAACCGTGACGTCACCCTCCCCAATCTGCTCGCTCAAGTGAAGTGTTTCAGCTTCACACGCCTTACCTCTGCATCTTTCAGTTTTTGAGCGTAAAGTCATGAGAGATCACGGTGGAGTGGGCGGACTACCAGGGTGCCATGCAATCTGCTAGGGCTTTTTCCTTGTGGTGCTGTGGTACATTATTTTCCGAAAGGAATTTGTTCTTTCGTGCTTTGTGATTATTTGTTGAAAGCTTTAACTGATATTTTAGGTTTGTGTACAATTTAACTGATAGTGATAGTTTATACACTGCCGGACAATTGCTAAGGACGGATGACAATAGCAACCATAAAATGGAAGGCAGGAAAATGTGGAAATTAGCATAAGTGCGGGATACAGTAAAACGTGTTGTGCGTATGCAAATTTTGGATTGCCGAACTTGTTCATGACGTCATAGCGCTGATAAGAGATATAAAGGATTTGACGTGTATTGACCATTGTTGTTCAAACGCAAAGTTGAAAGGGAAAGAATCAATTGACGAACTTGCAATTTTCAGTATGTCTTCCCGACATCACCTAGATGATTTTACACGTGGCCGTATTATTGGCAAGATTGAAGAAGGGCGAAAAGTAACAGATGTTGCCAGGGAGTTCGACGTCAGCCACAGTGTTGTTTCAAGGCTTTGGAAATCATTTCAAACAAATGGAGAGTGTAGCAAACGTCACGGGGGAGGTCGTGTTCGCAGTACGACACCTGCAGAAGATCGGTACATAGTGCTATCAACAAAAAGACACAGGCGCAGCACAGCTAGTGAGGTAGCAAATCAGTTTATGGCTGCTACTGCCAAGTGGATCTCCTGAAAAACTGTCGCCAGATGTTTGCATGAAGGAGGACTATACGCCCGCCGTCCTGTTGTGTGCATTCCATTGGCCAGATGTCACCATACCGCCCGTTTGCAATGGTGCCATCAACATCGCAATTGGACTGATAACGACTGGTCTGCTGTCCTCTTCTCAGATGAGAGTAGATACAGTCTATCGTCTGATTGTCGATGACAACTGATCTGGCGTGATAGTGGTATTGCATATTGTCCAGCAAGCATACAGGAAAGGGCCCGATATCCGACATGTAGTGTCATGGTGTGGGCTGGCATCATGATCAATGGCCGTACGTCCCTCTATGTGCTTCCAACTGGGACTATGACTGGCCAACGATACATTAATGATGTTCTGCTACCTCATGTTCGCATGTTCCGTGGTGCTGTCGGTGATAGATTCATTTTCATGGATGACAACGCAACATGTCATCGAACAGTCGCTGTCCAGGAGTGTCTTGAGAGTGAGGATATTCAATGCCTCATATGGCCAGCACGTTCTCCAGATCTGAATCCCATTGAAAATATGTGGGATGCTTTGGGGAGGAGTCTTGCTGGTTGCCAATACCCTCCAATAAACAAGGACACCCTCATCCGTGCACTGACAGTGGAATGGGATAAATTGCCCCAACAGCTGCTTGATAATGTTGTGCAAAGCATGACACGGCATGTGGAATCTTGCATCGCCCTCCATGGTCGCCATATCCTGTATTGACATCTTACGCCGGAGCGCCTGCGGACGGTAATTGCATTTTTTTCACGTTTACGTATTCTGCACAAAATGGCCTGTTTGTCCCTTGAACACGTTCCAAAGCCTTCTGGATTTCAGAGCAAAATACATTGTCTTTCTTGTAATGTCCTGGCATTCTGACATTATTTTATTTCACTTGGCATCCAACCACACTTACTTTTTTTATGCACTATATAGCCGTTTATGATCCGTCCTTAGCAATTGTCCAGCAGTGTAGTATGCATCCTGTGGATGACATTGTTTGTAATTTATTGCAAACTCCATTTACTCTGTGGAAAGATGAAGATAAAAGAGACATTTTGCTTCAAGGACGACCAACGGATTCACTGACATTTGTTGCCAAGTACGAAATCAAGAAGAGCGGTAAATCTAACAATATTATTTTTAAAAATTGTTGGTTTACTGAATATAAATGGATTTGCAGCACTTCTGTGTTAATTTTTTTTTTTTTTTTTTTTTTTTTTTTTTTGGCCCTGCTTACTTTTTAGTAATAAACATTTGGTGTGGAATAAAGACGGGTTCTCAGATTTATTAAGCGTAACACGGTCACTTCATAAACATCGTGATTCTAGCAAACACCTGAAATGCGGATTAATGTTAAGGAATTTTGAAAAAATTCAAAACACCATTGCCGATGCCCTGAGGAAGAATGCTAGGCTTTTGAAAACGCATTTTAACGAAAACGTTCGTTTAAATAGACTTTTCCTGCAGACAGTGATTGATGCAGTATTAGTCTATACTGTATTTTAACAAACAAGAACTAGCATTCCATGGCCATGACGAAAGCATGGGCTCAATAAATCGTGGAAATTTCATTGAATTACTTTCATTGTTGATATGAAGTTCTTTAGAAATTGAAAATCAATACGAAAGGATAAAAAAAGTATTCAAAATGAATTAATTGAATGTGTTTCTGAATATATAAATGATTACGTCAAAAATTAAATAATTTTTTATTGTTGATTCGGAAGGTGTATTGGTTGGGGGATTTTGGGGTTTCCATGATGTGAATGAAGATAGAACGTCAGGAGCTTTATACAAAATGCTAGACAAAATTTTGGAACAGTCTGATTACCAACACAAATAAATAGGACGATGTTACGATGGGGCAAGTATAATGTCTGGACACTTAAATGGGCTACAGAAAAAAAAGTCAAGGATAAAGCTTCTCAAGCTGTTTTTGTCCAATGCTTAGTTCATCGTTTGAATCTTGTATTACACCAGAGTTTTTCTAAAATTTCTAAGTGTCGAATACTTTTTGCAAGCCTCAGTGGAATTGCTTCGTTTGTTCACCATTCTGCGAAGCGGTCTTATACACTTATATCAACAACCGCAAGATGCAGACCAACCATAACAGAAACTCAATGGTCCTCCACTTCGAAATTAATAAGTGTAGTTGTTGAAGATTGGGATAAATTAAAGGAAGTGTTAGGATTTCTGACGAATAGTGAATAATCAGACAAAAAATCAATTCATCTTGCCAAGGGGTTTTTGAATGATATGAACACTTTTGAATTTACATTTTTGGCTCCACCGATCTATTATTCGAACTTTTGAAGAAAAAATAACTAAACATAAACCACTGTGTAACTCAAAAAAAAAAAAAAAAACCCTCGTGAAATTTTGAGCCATAAAAAGAACGATGAGTTATTTGAAACACAGTTTGGAAAAGCTAGCAAAATCACAGAAATAAGCACGGGAATATGCTGCTCTTACACAGGAAACAATTTTTCAAAATTATAAACAAATGTATTTTGAAATTTTGGACCACATTCTTATGGAAATGGATATAAGATTTCAAGACTGTGAGAAACTTCAATTTGTCTGACTTGCTGACACAACCAAATTCGAATAATTTAATGCATGCTTTCCCACTCGCGCTCTTGAAAATTTACATTTTTATGGAAACATATTTACTAAACACCAGTTCCTTAAAAATTAACTGAGTCTTGTATATGCCGATAAAAAATTAAGGAATATATTGACTCAAGAACTCCTTCGAGTGTTTCACGGAGACAAAGACATTTTTACAGAAGATTATAAATTGGTTTTCCTCAGTTTAACAATTCCATCTACAAGTGTGCCAGTGGAAAGAAGTTTTCTTAAAAGAATACAAACTTGCTGAAGAAACACTAGTTTCCAAGATAGACTTGCTTCTCTGGCAAATATTTCTATTCAGGAAGGCATTTTATTGATGCTCTTGAAGAAACAACCATCTAACCATATTATGACGACATAATCGACAAATTTGCAGCTTTAAAAGGAAGAAAAATTGGTTTAATATACAAAAAATAAGTAAGTCATTAAGTGATTTTCATTGTAGACAGTATATATCTTTTCATACTGCTCTTGTACCTCTTCACCTATTTTTCCAACCACGAGCTGCCACTGATGCTGGGTTTGGCATCAGTTTGATGCTCTCAAGTCCCTAGAGGCCTGGATCATTTGCGTGGTACGAGGCCGAGCATTGTCATGCTGTAGGACAGCGCATTTTCTGTTCACCAGTGGCGTGTACTTCTCCAAAACAGCATACATCCACTCCAGCTGTTCAGAGTAAAGGTTGGTGTTGATGGCCCGACCATCTGGAACAAATTCGTAATGGATTATTCCCTCGAAATTGTACCAGGTGCAGAGCATCACCTTGTGCTCAGATTGCCCATGATTGGGAACAGGGTCAGGAAGCTGTCCCATGCTCAGCCACTGCCGTTGTGTGTTAGGATTATGGAAGTAGACCCACTTTTCATCACCCGTAACAATTCTCTTGGTGAAACGTACATCTCACAGGTTTTCTAGGAGTTTCATGCACGCTTTTACGCAACCGTTTGCTTCAGTTGACATCAGTTCGTGAGGGACAATGCGGCAGTTCCTGTAGACCTTGCCGAGGCCCTGAAGATGACAAACCACAGTGATGTGTGAGATGCCCAGCACGCCTAATAATCTCTTGAGTGCTGGTTGTCGGATTTGCCTCTATGCCGTTTCGCATGGCCTCCAAATCCACAGTTCAGTGCCTACATGACCTTGGCTGATCGTCGAGGTTTCTGTCACCTAAGCGAAATTTCTTGAACCGTCTGGTTGCAGTGCTGTGGTCCACGGAACCTTCCTCTTTTGCATGACAAATGTTTCGTGTTGCTTGAGTAGCGTTATGGCAGAGTTCAAACTTGTAAAGCAAAAGTTTCCTAATTAGCCAGTTGTGGCTGTTTATCTTTTAGGTGTCCCAACCACAGACAGAACAATGACATGCAGTGCTGTTCACAGCAATGAGTACCTCTTAATATCCCTTTCAACTGACTGCAGTGCGCAACTTGAACTAGTTTAAACACATAACATACACACTGCAACACATGCGTTTATGCAAATATTGCAAAACTTTTGACTCACCCTCTGCAAAGTATGTGCCTTTTATCCCAATATTTCAGACCAGAATTCAAAGAAAATGAAAGGTTTTGCAGTGCCCTGTGAACTGGACATACTCAAGAAGCTAAGTCACTACAGGCCCAAATATGTGTAAATGCCAGTAATGTGATAGTTCTGGAAGCCTATCCATTGGCAACTTTGTGAAAAAGTGAATGGAAAATGTCTAATCATTTGGAAATTCCTTTTCGTTCGTTTTAGTGTAGCTTATATATCCAAGAATAATAAACATTTCTAACTTCAATAAGTTGTTAGAGTTGATGGTAAATCTGGAGCACAAATTGAGAGAGGACTATAATTAAATGAAAAAAAAAAAATCAAGGCTTTTATCTCACTGATAGCATAGGTGATTGATATGGATTCACTGTCAAAGAAAATGTTGAGGAAATAATTTTACCTGTAATGTAATAATTTTACCATAGTGGGTGGTCTTTGTGAGAGATAGGTTTGCCTCCTCAGGGTGCTCCATGGGGTACAATGGCACACAGAACAGCAACAAGGGCCTCTGTAAATCTTGGAAAGGTACCAGCTAGTTCTGTGTGACATTGACAAAAAGAACCCAACTCACTGGGTTATGTTCCAGAATCCTTATGTGGAATGACCAACTGGAATCATTAGCTGTGGTTTGATCACCCACACTGATGTACTTTTATGATTTCTGTGACCCAAAGAGAGAATTTAACAGACTCAAGTGTGGGATGTGGTGGACCTACCACACTTGAGGATGGTCCACCACGGAATTGACCTGGAACTTCTAAATGGCTTATGAGAAAGAGATCTTGACTGAGTGAGTGTAAGATTGGTGTATGGAATGCTAAAGGTATAAATGGCAAGATAAATAAGGTGATTGAAGAAATTAATAAGTATAGATTGGATGTGCTGTGTGTAAGAGAAACTAAAAAGAAAGACATTGGGATAGAAAAATTGAATGTAACGGTGAGTGTGTGGTCTGGTGTGTTGGATAATGTGAGGGGATAGGCTGGTGTACAGGTATGACTTTAAGTGAAAAGATGAACAACTTGATTCATTACAGCTGCATAAGTGAGAAAATTCTGTGGATTCGTTTGAAAGTAAAACTTCAGAGAATAGAAATTGTTGTAGTGTATGCTCCATGTGATTCAGTTCCCTCTGATAAGAAGGAACATTTTTTGATTTGAGCTAAAAGCTGCTTTGAGCCAGTTTGGTGCTAAAGAGAAAGTTATAATATCAGGGAATTTCAATGCTAGAGTAGGTTTGCAGAATGCAATTTTTGATAACGTTCTGGGTAAGTTTAATGATCCTTGTCTGGATGATAATGGTGAAAGTTTAATTGAACTCTGCATTGAAAATGGATTGTGGGTGTCTATTACATTTTTCAACCACAAGTATATTCATACATACACTTGGGAAAATCATACTCTGGTATTAAAGAGTGTAATAGATTTTGTTATTTATGAGCAGCGTCTGAAACACTTAGTTGTTGATGCCTTTGTGATGAGAAGTGCAGATGTTGGCTCTGATCATTGCTTGGTAGTATCAGTAACTTAGCACTATTAATAGCAATATATACTGTCAGTAGAGCTTGTGTACGAGTGAATGGTGTTTTATCAAAATGGTTTTCTATTGAAGCAGGAGTCAGACTAGGTTATGTAATGTCACCCTGGCTGTTTAATATATTTATGGATGTGTGCATGCGTGATGCCAAAATGGACAATACGGGTTTATGTCTGGTTGATATCTGTGTGTGCAGATTGCTTTTTGCTGATGACAGAGTCCTGTTGGCAGAGAGCAAATAGAGTTGCAGAGTATATTGTCCCAGATGTACAAAGTTTGCATGAAATTCAAACTGAGTATAAATAAGGGAAAAACCAAAGTTATGGATTTTGAGCGAGGAACTGTTATCACTGAATATAATATGTCTAAATGGCACAGTGATTGACCAGGTGAATGAGTTTGTGTATTCAGTATTTCAAAAGGCTGTTTTATGAACTTTAGGAATGAAGTGTTGAACTAACTGGATCATTTAACTACTGTTGTACCCAGGAATACAAGAAACAGTTCTCAATAGTGAATTGAAGCAATTTCCAGGAATACAAAAAGCGGTTCTTAATAGAGCTGCTGAAAGAAAATATTAAAGATTTTTAAGTGTGTTTTTATATATACTATATTGACAAAAGTCACCAGACACCCCTTCAAAAGCAAATGAACAGATCCGCTGCATTGTTAAGATGTGCAGTACAGCTGCAAACGATATAAAAACAAGCTTGCAGCTGACCGCAATTGTATCGTCCTGTGAGGTTGAGTGAAAATGTTGCAGGGGGAGAGAACTGCCTTTGAGAACATAAAGATTGTTAGGTGTTACATTAGTGGGTTGTCCATAAGAAAAACCGAGAGGCGTTTGAACATACCCAAGTCAACTGTTTTGGATGTACTGAATAAGTAGAAGACACATGGCTTGCTTGAAGCAGCAAAATGTACCAGCAGACCAAAGAAAATCAGTAATAGAGGACGCCGAAGGCTCAGGAAAGTCGTTACAGCTAATCGCTGGAGTACTGCACAAGACCTCAGTGTAAAAATGAGTAAAAATGCTGGAACCTCAGTATGTACACGTACCACTCACAGAGAACTTCATTCCATGGGTTATCGTGGATGTGCGGCTGCTCATAAGCCTTTCATCTCCACTCGGAATGCTACTAGTCATTTAGCATGGTGTAAAGAACATTTATCGTAAACCATAGATCAATGGAAACAGGTCCTATGGACTAATGAATCCAGATAAACGATCTATGAGTATGATGATCGTTTGTGGGTATGGCAGCAGCCGGGGAAACGCTATTTACCACAGTGTACTGTTCCTATGGTCAAGTTTGGAGCTGGCAGTGTACTCGTGTGGAAGTGTTTTTCATGGTATGGTCCCCGCCCATTGGTTATTGTGGACAAACCTGTTAGCCAGCACGTCTACCTTGATATTCTGGACAAGTATACCTTACCGATTCAGTGGCAATACTATGGAACCAAGCTTTGTTGGTACCAGCATGCACCGAGCCATAAATCAAGGACTTACGGGGTGGTTCGGCGACATTTCCGTATCGTGTGTGGACTGGCCAGCACAGAGCCCTGATCTTAATCCCATAGAGCACCTATAGGATGAATTAGAGCACTGCATAAGAAGTTTGGAACGAAGACCTACTACTAAGCAACAGTTAGCGGCAGCATTATGTACTGAATGGCAGCGCATACCTATCACGGTGTTCCAAAATTTTGTGGAAAGCATGTCTTGAAGGGTCAGTGCATGCATTACAACCAAAGGTAGACCGACACCGTACTAATGTATGTCAATAAATGCTATGCTGTGTTTCTCTTCTAGGTGTCGGGTGACTTTTGTCAATATAGTGTATATGGTGACTGGGGAAGATTTTTATGTTGCTTTCAAGTTTTAACTGTAAATGAGAATTTTCTGTTTTTATTTTTGTTTTTTTATTTTTTGAAAATTGAACTTTAAAATGTGGAATTTTTAAGTTCCATGGTAGAGTATATTAAAAAGAAAGTTAATGTAAATGTTTTTTGGCCTAAGAATATTATGGCTATCCTATCAGGTGAAATGCTTTCAGGTGCTATGATGTTTGATTAGTTTACTTTAAATAAATTTTGTGTATTTATATATATATATTTTAATGAAACATTTTAGGTTCTGCTATGTGCAAATTCCAAACCAGCTTTAAATGATGTCACACATCATGAACTTTCTGTTCTAATACGCAAGGTAGCTGCCATTGTTGATGAAATGAATCAGGCATTAGCTACAGGTCAGCTTACTGTTATGGACTCAGGACAAGGGTCACCATGCCTTGATCTCAGGTGAGAAGCATTTTTATATTTTAAAATAAAG
Organism: Macrothele yani; assembly: GCA_039090855.1. NCBI lineage: Eukaryota > Metazoa > Arthropoda > Arachnida > Araneae > Macrothelidae > Macrothele > Macrothele yani. The sequence goes on from CM076990.1 coordinate 110,976,199, forward strand.
ATTTGTCATCTTCTGCCCCCCCCTCCATTTCTTTCCTAGTTTTGTGCTGTAAACTATTTCTATACCAGTTGGCTTGTAAATTCAAATTCAAGAGGAGGAAGCAAATACAGCTGCTGCCATGGAACAAAAATATGTTATTTAGTTTACATTTTCAAATTATCTCAAAGTGATAAGTATGACATTGAGGTAGGGAAAGCCTTTTCAGTCACCAGTACCAGAGGTTTTTTTTTTTATCATTATCTATGGAGAACTTCCTGATTAGCAGGTTTTCTTTTATTCTGCTGCTTTATCTTCTTTCCCTGGTGAAGAAATTTTTATCAGTTTTTAATGCCTGTCATTTCCAAGGCAGAATATTTGAAATGATTTATTTATTTCTGACAATTAGTTAGTTGTGAGTGTATCATTAAAGGCAGAAACAAGTTGTTGTTTTCAGACATTACCTCTTCCATTCTGTTGTTGAGGTTATTAGCATGCACGATTTAGCTCAAATATCACCCTTAAAAAAAATCTCTAGTGTACAACTTTTTCATTTAGTCTAACAATTTTTGTAGTATATCATTTGCTAGTGCATATATGAGTCATTCCACGTCAGATCAATGCAAGAAAAAAAAATCTTGGATTTTAATAAAAAGTAGCAGCATTTTTGAAATGCCCAAGAAATTTACATGTGCCAAATTTTTAGCTCCATATATCTTAAGTTTTCAAGAATAAGTTTCTAAATTCAGAAAATTTACCAAACTTTGCTGTTTTGTTCATCATAAAAGTATCTGTAGCTCAAGTTCTTTTTATTACTGAGTGAGGATGTTTGATTTTTTGGAAATGCCTGTTTACTGAATTTAAAATGATATGTTACATAATGCATAATTTTAAACCCAGTGTCATGCAATTGCAAATTTGACCTCGAATTTCTCAGAAAGGGACATTTTATTTATTTATTTATATATTTATGTATTTATTTGAAAAATATATGTAGAAATAGGTTATAAGGCTGAAGGCAGCAATTAGAAGACATCAAAATCAAAGAATTTGCATGCTTGGAAAATTTAGCATAACTATATAATGTAAATGTTCCACTTGTCTGAAAAGAAGCAGTATGTAAAATCTAATCAACCAGCATCATTAAAAACGCATGTGCACCCTTTTATTGATTGGGTGGTACTCTTGTTTATAATTCAATTTATGTAATTTTTTTAGCACAGTGTGAAATACTTCACATGAACATTTTAGCAGTTTTGCTTTTTGTGTTGGTACAGTACGGGGACCTTTTATGCAGAATGGTTCAAAAACCTGCTATGTTCCAGAACAATTGAATTTGAAATTAGTGCTAAGTAAAAAAATTGCATATTCTAAATTGTGAAACTAAAATCAGTGCTGCTAGATTATTCAGACATTTTAAAATGTTAATTTATTATGCAAGAAAAGAAAATTTGTACAATAATGTTTTTCAGTTATTTTTGTCAAAATCACCTGCAACTCAGTTGGCTGTCAGGTCTTCATGACATTGCTCCAAATGATGCAGTTGTCATCAGAATTTCTGCTTACACAGATTGTCGTAAATAATACAGTAATGATTAGTTTCAAGCTTTTATTTCGCATGCAGCTATCATTGTTCACTATAAGATTATTTTCAGAAGTCTTTAAAAATTTGATGTGCTTATTTGAAAAGGTCACAATGTTTAGTAACTCCTTTAGTGTGTTCTACCAGTTTCACACAGGGTCAGTTGCCCATGCCTTGCTATTGTGAAGACTGGGAAAGAGATGATCTGACAGCATAGTGACTGCTACATGTAAGAGGCTGGAAGGCAGTAAAGCTGCCTCTGAGCATTGCACATGCATGGGCTCAGAGACTGACACACTGAAGCTAACATGAAAGAGCAGTAACATCAGCTTCTCCATAGATCAGCATCACTGAATACCTTTAGTGGCCGAGGTGCCACCTTGTGGTAGTATTTAATTTTCATGACAAAAATCCTTAAAATGTAGGGTTTTTTGTTTTTTTTTAACAAATAAGAGCAGACAAATCGTAGGATTACTTGCAGCGCGCTTGTGTAACCATTATTAGTAAAAATGATCTTCAGTGAGGTTCATGACTTTTCCCTCAGTTAGGCTCTCGCTTTTACTTCTGCTGCATATTTTAGTCCTTATTTATTTATTTTTTCTTTACCTAAATTTACGCAGTATCAAAAATGCTCCTAGAAAGGCCATTGGATGAGATGTGTGCCAAAAGGAAACGCCACTCAGTATAGAGGCCAAAGTAAAGTTATTAAAACAACTAAATAAAGGTGCTTCCATAAAGTTGTGTGGGGAATATGGCATAGGTTTATCCAACATTGCCACCCCGATGATGCAGTGGTCTAAGTGCTGGCTTATGGTTATTTGTCCTAGTTGGGTCAGGGTTCAAATCCTGGTGAGGCATGGATGTTATGTTTTTCTTATGGCACTGGCTCTCTTCCTTCCCTGAAACCAGTGGCCCTAAATTAGGGATGGGCAACTGCTTATAGCCCATTGAGTTGCTCACGGTGGTTGTTAAACCCTCAATAAAAAAAAAATATCCAACATTTGTGATTTGAAGAAACAAAGAGACAAATTGTTGAAGTTTTACAATGATAGCTATGCACCAAAGTTAATGGCAGCAAGGAAAACACTACATCAAACAAATAATATTTCTGTAGACAGAGTGTTAATGGGATGAATTCAGCAGCATCACAGTGAAAAGTTCCTACTTACTCCTTCTCTCTTTATAGCCCAGGCAAAAAAATCAACAAGCAGCTAGGCATCGCAACATCTTGTGAGTATTCATCATGTTGCTATGGGAAATTTAAGAACTGTAACGGACTTCGTATGTTGGCCATCTGTGGTGAAAACAGCATTGACTAATTATGATGCTGCCGAGGCCTATTTGGAGGAGTTTAATAAATTAATTGCCAATGAGCACCTGTCAGCAGATCAGGTGTATAATGTTGATGAGACTTCTTTATTTTGGTGGTATATTCCATGGAAGACAGTTGTAACACTGCTGGAGACTGCATCAAATGGGTTTTAAAGGCTCAAAAGAAAGGTTAATTGTGCCTGCATGTGGTAGTGTAGCAGGGAGACACAAATCAAGATCACCTGTTATTGGTGAAAGCAAAAACCCACGTGCTTTGAAAGGTGTTAGAGTTTTTCCAGTCATGTTGTATACGGCCAATAAGAGAGCATGGATTGCAAGAGTAGTCTTCCTGAACTGGTTTGAAAACCATTTTGTTCCTGAGGCTAGAGCACACTGCAAATCAGGACTTCCTTATGATGCCAAGATTATGCTAATTTTGGATAATTGTTTGGCACACCCTGATCCACATTTTCTTGAAAAAATAATGTGTTTGCTGTCTAGTTACCACCTAACTGTGCATCTTTTATCCAGCCTTTTGAACAAGGCATTCTGCAGTCATTGAAGTCACATTATAAGAGTGATTTCTTGCATAAAATGCTGACAGAGTGCAATAAAGGAATTTCAACATCAAGGATGCCATATGGAGTGTTGCAAAAGAATATGCAAAGGTTAATAAAGACACTTTGATTAATAGATGGCATAACTTAGTGGCCATTGACACTATTTTAGATGGTAGCAAGAGTAGTCTTCCTCTTGTTACATGAACCTGATTTTGTTGGCTTCAGGGTATCAAGGGAAAAATCAATTGTAAGAAAGCTTCTGAACTATGCTAAAGGTCAATCCTGTTTCTGAAGTTCAGTTACTGGATGAGGAGGCAGTGGAAGAGTGCTTCGATATTGATAGAGATGATCCAGTAACTCTCCAAATGATAGACAATGAAATATGCCGTAGGAATGTAAATGAAAATTCAAATGATGACAGTGATTAGTGATTAACCAAATGCCAATGTGGGAGAAAAAATTTCTATCCAATAAATGTTTCAAAATGCTTCAAAAGTCCTCTGAACCTCAACCTTCAAATTCAGGCACTTGTGTTTCTGCAGCTAATTCATCTTCCCCAGATTTTCCTGATGATATCTCATTGGACTTATAATTAATAGTAAAATGATTTGTGCAATTAATGTTAAATGATTTGTAATTAATGTTAGCTAGTCCAACATACTTTTATTTTAAAGGCAGAAGTTTTTTCCTTTTAACTTTTCTAATGTTTTAATGAGATTTTAGGCATTGTGCTTTAAATTATAGAAAACTCTAGGTCTCCAGATAACAGACCCATACTGTATTACCAAGTGTGAGAGTTGACATAACACATTTTAACCTTGTACTGGTATCTAATTTTAAAACCCTGTGAAAAATGAATCTTCTGTATCAGTAATGAAACTGTTATATCGTAACCATATAATGTTTGTGTTTTACATAAAATGGACATCAAAGTATGCATTGCATGGAATTTCTTTGTGGGTGTGATTTTAACATTATTTTGCAACAGAATTGCTCAGTTCATACTGTGAAATACTTGCAATCCAATATAAAAATCACAATCAGAGTAAGTTTCCTTAGACATTTCAAGTGAAGTGAAATTGAAAGTTCTAGCATTAGTGAGTTTTTTTCAGTTTCTTCTTTTGAAATTCTTTAAGTTCATCCAGTTTCTATTTTTAACCCACTTTTTGTAATAAATGCCTTAGCAACCAATAGCCTAATATAGTGAGAATAATTGGCAATGAAACACATAACACACAAAACATTAGAATAATTCTTGATGTCGACATATCATGCATAAGTTATGTAAAAAATTACAAGTGGTGGGACATTTTGGTAGTGACTTCTACCTTCATCAGCCATGGAATGTTTCATTCCACGGCTGATGAAGGCATTAATTATATAAATGAATGGCTAATATAATATTAAATTTTTCAGGAAAGGTAACTAGAAGTTCATCATCAGTTTTTGTTAATATTGTAAGTGTTGGACAGTGTGTAGATTTCTACTGCTTGTATATTTTCTCATCAGTTTCATTTGGAATCAAACAATTCACTAGAATTAATCCCTAATTTTTCAGTGCCTTAGCATTTTTCATATTCACTTAAACATTGAGTAACCAAAAGGTTTGTGCCATTTTGCACATGCAAACAGAAAAAGGTAACATATGTGCAGAATGAGGGGCAGAGGTGCCACTGATTCACAGTGTTGCAAGGCTCTAGATGCTCGTAGTAGCATGTGTATGCTGTGGCTGTGCATTGCTGTGCAAAATGGAGTCTCAGATAGTTATTAATATAACGTGATGTATGGTCTACATACAAGTATAAACTGGACACAAATGCAGCACAGGATATGCACAGGATATGCACAGTATTTAATTCCAGTATGGTAAGTGAGAGAATCACCAGGAAGTGATTCCAGAAATTTTGTTGTGATGATGAATCATTGGACATTGCTTTGCACAGTGGACAACAACAGGCACTTGATAAAGACCAGTTGCATAATGCCATTGAAGAAGACACCAAGCAGATGTGTGACCAATTTTCCGCAAGGATTGGTGTAAGTGCTGAAACCATTTGCTTACATTTACATGCAATGCAAAGACATACCGACTAAACATCTGGGTCCCACATCATTTGTCCGATGACAACAAGCAGCAACAGTTAGCTGTACATGTATCATCATTATCTTGTCAGCCCAAGGTACCCTTTCTTAGTTGTGTGCTCACTTTTGTTGAGAAGTGGGTTCAATATCATACTTCAAAACGTACTTGACACGGGCTGTTGTAAAATGAACCAATACTGCATAGCAGTAAGCCACCTCTGCATCCCCATAAGTTTTTGTTGTACGTGCGGTGGACTGTCAAGGGCATAATACGTTATGAGCTTCTCCCATGTAGAAAAATCATAACAGCAGATCTGTACTCCTGCCAACTGCAACTGATTAAGGATGCACTGATTCACAAGGACCCTGCATTGGTGAGTCAAAAAGTTGTGATGTTCCTGCTTGATAATGCAAGACCCATATAGTGAACAGGCTTCAGGAAACCATAAAGTGTGTTGGCTGGAAAATGTGTCGCCTAGCATATTTCCAAGACATCAGACTGGCTCGAGCTTCCATACATGTAGATGGACAGCTGTATTGTACTAATGGCAGCTCAAGGAGTGTGCCTTATTATTGTTATAAGGCACGAGATGGTCCTCAGAAACAGTTTTAATGGTCTTCCTTGTCTGTATAATGAAAGTCTGATGAAGTTCAGAAGTAAGGTTGAACAAGAACTTAAAATCTGATGTCTATGCAAGTAGGGGCATCAATATTGTTACCTCAATTACATATCAAGTTTGGACTGATGAAATATAATATTTTGTGAAGGCAATGAACCAAAATGTGAGAAGTTTTTTAGGTATCTACAACAGAAGTTTCCATGAGTGAGTGTCAAAAAAAAAAAAAAAAAATGGAAAGCTTGCCTTTCATAAGTTTTCTCAGGTAAGGAATCTTATGAAAGGCAAAAATTTTGATGAAGCTCTTGAATGAACTGAAAAAGCAGGAAGAGGAAAATGTCTAAATTGGTTGACTACTGCTGGCAACTTAAAAGAGATGCTCCTGATAAGCACAACAAGAAATCAAATGAAAGGGGGGGGAACATTTTGTTAAGTGAAAGGTGTGCTTTGTGAATCATTAGTTTGCTTCTTAAGTCAGTATACTGTAGATATGTTAGTGAAGGGCATTCTGTGTTATGTAATATTTCATTGTAATTTTCATTAACCAGTTGCACTTCACAGAAGCAAGTTGTGGTTATGAGTTTATTTCATAGCATACTGATGCAAAATAAGTAGGTCATGGAAATTTTCCCTTTAATCTTTCTTTGATTTTTTTGTCAAAATGTAATGGAAAATTTCTCTCTTTGTTACAGCCGTCTTAATCTGAAAGTGGCTGAAGCAATGCAACAGCATGGGACAGATTTGATTGTTCTGGAAGGAATGGGAAGAGCTATACACACAAATCTGAATGCTGTATTTAAATGTGAATCAGTTAAAGCTGCTGTTCTCAAAAATCAGTGGCTGGCTAATCGGCTTGGAGGGAAAATGTTTTCTGTTGTGTTCAAATATGAAAATCCATCCTAGTGATTATTTTACAATATGTAATTTTATTGAATATGGACTAATATCCTATTTTTACCAGCCGTCCTTGTTAGTCTGTACAGCAGTTGTATGAACTGAAGAACAGTAATGTTGTATAAAAATTATGTATGCACTGTAGTTTTGAAAAATGTGACACTGTAAAGTTGCAAGTATTTTCCATGATAAATGTATTTATTGTTCATAAATTTAATGCTGCATTCCTGCTTTGTATCTAGTGTGTTATTTTAAATTTGTTTTAAGTTTTGAAATCATTTGTCTATTTTTCTTTCCACGAAATATTGACTGCTCCATCTGCAACACTGAAATTTGTGTTTCTTGTAAGATAGTGCTTATAATAAATGCACTTTCATGTGCTGCCTATAATTCAGTTACAATATGATATGTTTCCTGATATATTGTGACTGTGGTAGCTGCTGTTTCATTTTTTGACCCTGACCAGTTGTTTAAAAATATTATCACAGATTTTAATTTCTTTATTCATTTCACTCAAAACAACATTTGTCTGAAATACAAATTATTTGCCTTTAAGTTAATGCAATTTTGTAAAAACTTTAGAATAATAAACATTTTAAGGATGGAAGTATAGATGCTCTTTGTTATATTCAATTTCAGAACATGAGATTTTATTTTAGTTATGTTTTATTTAATCAGCATTTTGTTTAATTCACATTGCTTGCTGGTTGAGCTATAGCAAAGTTTGTTATATTATTTGCAGCTGATTTGTGACAACTTGAAAACTGAGAAGTAACTAAGAATGAATGTTTTTCAAAGGAGATACTGCTACCAATTCATCCACCAAAAGCTTCAAATGGAATTTCACATCAACTTTAGCCAGAAATGCAAAATGCTTTTAATCCCCCCTAATTCAGTCTTTATTCCCATGGTTCATGGCTCAGTTAATCACATTCTAGGACTTTTGAATATATTTTAAGGGCACTTGGTCCAAATATTCTTATTTAAAATATAGTAAAATCACAGGTCTGTTCAAACCGTAACCTACAACAAACAACCCCTACAGGCTTGAACAGACTTAATGAAGAATTTTGAAAATTATGTTTACTTCACCTTATAAAAAATTTTAAATGACAGATAAAAACTGAAATATTAAAACTGTCAAAAAAATGTAATTAGGTTTAATTTCTACAAAACTTTTAGTTATACTATGCTATTGGGTGTGTGCAAAAGTTCTACCCGTTTTTGTAATATTAATAGATGCAAATTGCGATCAGAGTAATTATATCACAGATGACGCTGCGATACCGAATTTTCGGCCAATAAAGCGTGGAGCAATAGAGCATATAGAGGCACTAGGTTTGTCCGATTATGTCATTCGTAACGGAAATCACGGACGGTGTAACATGCCATACGATAAGGAGCATGTTAAACATTGTTTACTGTACGAGTTCGATAAAGGCAGTACTGCAGACACTGCTTGCCGCAACATCTGTCAATTGTAGGATGCAGTTGTCGATAGCACATGTCGTCTTTGATTTCGGAAATTCCGGTACGAAGGCAGAAGCTGTAAAGATGAACCACGTCCATCCCTGGTTTCTGATGAGGATGTGGACCAAGCCATAACAAATGACCCACATCCAACCATTCTGGAATTAATGGAAACGTCGGTACACAGAACAACAGTTGAAAGGCGGATGCATGCACTTGGGTTTATCAAGTTCGATAACTGGGTTCCGCACCAGCTTTCTGCAAAGCAATGAAAGGAGAGAATCCATATCTGTGTTTCTTTGCTTTCTCATCACAGAAATGAGCCGTTTTTGGGGATGAAATGTAACGGGTGATGAGAAATGGGTGCTGTACCATAATGTAAAGCATCGACGTACTGTGTGCCATGGTGCAGAGCCTGCTCCATTGACCTCAAAAGGTGGACTGCTGCCAAAGGGGTTTTGTTGAGTATTTATTGAGATGTCCAGGGAATAATCCACTGGGAGGTGTTGGCACCTAACCGAACGATAAATGCTGACTTCTGCTGCCAACAGATTGCCAGAACAACTGACATCAAAGCAACCAGCACTCGTCCATCGCAAAGGCGTGATTCTTCATCATGATAATGCCAGGCAGACCTCATGCTGTTTTAATCACTCGACAAAAATTACTTGACTTTGGTTGGGAAGTGTTACCTCACCCGGATTATTCCCTTGACCTGGCACCTACGGACTACCACTTTTTTCGATCATTACAGAAGGTCTTCGCTCTCCTAACCTTCGATGATGTGGATGATGTGAAAATGGCATTACAGGACTTTTTTTACTCTAAAACACATGAGTTTTTCTGACGTGGGATTCACCTTCTCATATACAGATGGCAGAGGTCAATGATGGCAATTATGTGAAATCCTAGGTACGTTATTTCTTGTGTTCTCCTTTCTTTGTAGCCTACAAAAACGGGTAAAACAGTGACTCACCCATAAAGATGTCACTACCACATCTCAACAATTAGGAAGATACTCTTGTCTTAATTATGCAGATGTTGAACACCAATTTCAAGGACATTCATCTGAGAAGGGTCCTGGCTTGAATCCCAGTTGAGGTGTGGATGGTGTGTGTTTGTCTTACGGCACAGGCTTTCTTCTTTCCATGGAACCAGTTATCATAAATTAGGGGCAGGTGAATGCTTATGTTCCATTTAAGTTGCTTACAGTGGTGGTTACCCCCCCCCCCCAATGTAGAAGTAAACTGTAAATTACATCTCAGATGTATAAAAGCTTTAAAAGCTTTTTTTTTTTTTTTTTTTTTTTTTTGGAATAGAATGCCATTATTATCTGTCATTCGTGTGGCAAGCTCTTCAGAAATCATGAAAATTCGATCTTCTAAGTTCAATCCAGGCTTGTTAAATACACACTGCCCAAAACATTGCATTCCCTAGCAACAATAATGTAGAACCTTAATAAATATCTAGAATGTGCTAATTGTCTTTTCCTTTTTTCTTTTTTTTTTTTTTTTTTTTTTTTGTTTTTAATTTCCATTCCAAAACATTAGACCTTTAGAATGGAAATTAATTGTGGAATAACTTTTTTACGGGTCTTATAGAGGTTATTTTTCATGAAAGTTGGTTGTCAAATTTTTGAACTAAAGCCTAGTTCGTCATCAGGACTATGTCACTGGAGTAGTTGCTGCCACTCAGTTGGAAGAGTCCAACCGCAATTATCGTTAATTGTGGTACTTCTTCTTGCTATTTCGATCCCTTCTTCTAGTTTCCTCTTTACTAAGATTGACTGGTGGACGATCATTTTTACTGAGTCCCAATTTATGGAGTGTCCACTTGCTTGTATATGTCTGTCTAGCCCTGTTTTGTTACTAATGTTCCTAATTGCTGCTTGGTGTTCTTTCATTCGGACCTTAATACTTCTCCCTGTTTCTCCTATATAGCTGAGTCCGCAGTTTACAGTCGATGCAATAAATTACTCCTTCTTGCAATTGGATGTCCAATTCTTTCTGCTTTAAAGCTGGCAGGAATTTCTTTATTTTGTTATTAAGATCTGGAGCTAGCCTGATATTATATTTTGCTCCGATCCTTTTCAGTTTCTCGAAAAGTCCCTTGTGGTACGTAATTTTGCTGGTGAATTTGAAGTTGGTTTTTTCCTGTTTCTTTTTTGGCACTTGTCTGAATATCTTCTTAACATATGGGGAGGGGTAATTGTTTTCTGCCAATATTTCCTTTAATTCTTCTTTGTGAAGATCTTTCTGAGTAGCTGAAGAGACCAGGATTTCAATTTTTTCCAAAAATTGTCTCGCCGTATTCGATTTAATATAATCAAGGTGGAATGAGCAGAAGTCTAACATCTTCCCTGTGTTGGTGGGTTTTCTAAAAAGCTGAGTAAATATTTTCCCCTCTCTTGAGGTCAAGGTTAAATCTAGGAAATTGATGCTATGGTCTTTTTCCTGTTCCAGGGTGTACTGCAAAGTATTTTCTAGTAAGTTAAATTCTGCCAGAATCTGAGAGGGTAGAGATTGGTCCACAGTATCTACTATAATTAGGACATGATCCATGTACCTTACATAGAGAGCAAATAAGGAGGGTTGTATAATGATTTTTGCCTCTAGTTTACTTATATAATAATTTGCTAGCAGAGGTGCTAGTGGAGAATCCATTGCAAGTCCTGAAGTTTGCCTGTAATATTTCTTTTCAAACTGGAAGAAATTATTCTTGAAGGAAAATAGGAGCAGTTCATATATGCCAAGCAGTATTTCTCTATTGTGATTATGGAATACTATTTTTTCCGCGAGGTCATCCGCAATGAATTCCAGTAGGAGGTCCAGGTTAATATTGGTATACATAGATACTATATCCAGGCTTGCCATTACTGGATGAATTAATTCTGGCAAGTTGTCCAGTTTTCCTTTTACCTGCATGGAATTTTTTAAGTAGGTAGGGAGGAGAAGGGAAAATATCTCTGAGGTGACCAAGTAAATAATAATTAATGTTGGAGAGTGGCGAATTTCTAGTGTCTATTATAGGTCTTATTGGATGGCCTTCTTTGTGAACTTCTATTGTACCATAGATCTGTGGAACTCTTGACTGGATTTTGGAGAAGTTTTTGAAGAGCTCATTTAGCTGTTTTTAATTTTTTAAAGAGCTGATTAATTTCGTAAGATTTTTGACTGTTTGATCTATAACGTTACCATTGAGTTCTTCATAATAAGGCTTGCTCAATTTAGCTTCCATTTTATTGTAATACTTCTCTTTTTCTACCAATACCAAAACTTTGCTTTTATCTGCTTTCAGTGCTACAACTTTATCATTGGCTTTGAATTTTTTAAAGTCAGTAATGGCATTTCTATTAAAATTGTAAGCAATTTTTACTGGCTTTTTTACAAATTTTGAGATGCAGTCTGAGAATTCTTTCCTTAAAGTGGCTGCTGTATTTTCATCCTCTCTTTCTACCTTACTACAGATGCTTTCTAAATCAATCAGCATATGTTTTTTATCCAGTGTTGCGGAGGAATAATCTGCTAGCAGAGGTGCTAGTGGAGAACCCATTGTAAGTCCTGAAGTTTGCCTGTAATATTTCTTTTCAAACTGAATTGAACAAGCCTTATTGTGAATTCCAGAAGGAGGTCCAGGTTAATGTTGGTATACATAGATACTATATAATGTTGGTATACATAGATGCAAACATAAGCTGATTGATTTAGAAGCATCTGTAGTAAGGTAGAAAGAGAGGGTGAAAATACAGCAGCCACTTTAAGGAAAGAATTCTCAGACTGTGTCTCAAAATTTGTAAAAAAGCCAGTAAAAATTGCTTACAATTTTAATAGAAAGGCCATTACTGACCTTAAAAATTTCCACTGAAAGCAGATAAAAGCAAAGTTTTGGTATTGGTAGAACAAGAGAAGTATTACAATAAAATGGAAGCTGAATTGAGCAAGCCTTATTATGAAGAACTCAATGGTAACCCTATAGATCAAACAGTCAAAAATCTTAAGAAATTAATCAGCTCTTTAAAAAATAAAAAGCAGCTAAATGAGCTCTTCAAAAACTTCTCCAAAATCCAGTTAAGAGTTCCACAGATCTATGGTACAATAAAAGTTCACAAAGAAGGCCATCCAATAAGACCTATAATAGACACTAGAAATTCACCACTCTCCAACATTAATTATTATTTACTTGGTCACCTCAAAGATATTTTCCCTTCTCCTCCCTACCTACTAAAAAATTCCATGCAGCTAAAAGGAAAACTGGACAACTTGCCAGAATTAATTCATCCAGTAATGGCAAGCCTGGATATAGTATCTATGTATACCAATATTAACCTGGACCTCCTACTGGAATTCATTGCGGATGACCTCGCGGAAAAAATAGTATTCCATAATCACAATAGAGAAATACTGCTTGGCATATATGAACTGCTCCTATTTTCCTTCAAGAATAATTTCTTCCAGTTTGAAAAGAAATATTACAGGCAAACTTCAGGACTTGCAATGGATTCTCCACTAGCACCTCTGCTAGCAAATTATTATATAAGTAAACTAGAGGCAAAAATCATTATACAACCCTCCTTATTTGCTCTCTATGTAAGATACATGGATGCTGTCCTAATTATAGTAGATGCTGTGGACCAATCTCTACCCTCTCAGATTCTGGCAGAATTTAACTTACTAGAAAATATTTTGCAGTACACCCTGGAACAGGAAAAAGACCATAGCATCAATTTCCTAGATTTAACCTTGACCTCAAGAGAGGGGAAAATATTCACTCAGCTTTTTAGAAAACCCACCAACACAGGGAAGATGTTAGACTTCTGCTCATTCCACCCTGAATATATTAAATCGAATACGGCGAGACAATTTTTGGAAAAAATTGAAATCCTGGTCTCTTCAGCTACTCAAAAAGATCTTCACAAAGAAGAATTAAAGGAAATATTGGCAGAAAACAATTACCCCTCCCCATATGTTAAGAAGATATTCAGACAAGTGCCAAAAAAGAAACAGGAAAAAACCAACTTCAAATTCACCAGCAAAATTACGTACCACAAGGGACTTTTCGAGAAACTGAAAAGGATCGGAGCAAAATATAATATCAGGCTAGCTCCAGATCTTAATAACAAAATAAAGAAATTCCTGCCAGCTTTAAAGCAGAAAGAATTGGACATTCAATTGCAAGAATGAGTAATTTATTGCATCGACTGTAACTGCGGACTCAGCTATATAGGAGAAACAGGGAGAAGTATTAAGGTCCGAATGAAAGAACACCAAGCAGCTATTAGAAACATTAGTAACAAAACAGGGCTAGACAGACATATACAAGCAAGTGGACACTCCATAAATTGGGACGCAGTAAAAATAATCGCCCACCAGTCAAGCTTAGTAAAGAGGAAACTAGAAGAAGGGATCGAAATAGCAAGAAGAAGAAGTACCACAATTAACGATAATTGCGGTTGGACTCTTCCAACTGAGTGGCAGCAACTACTCCAGTGACATAGTCCTGATGACGAACTAGGCTTTAGTTCGAAAATTTGACAACTTTCATGAAAAATAACCTCTATAAGACCTGTAAAAAAGTTATTCCACAATACAATATGAATAGAGGTGCCATAAATTCATTTACAACTAGGATGGAAATTAATGTAAAAATAACTTTCAAAATGCATGGCAATCACACACAATCATTATTATTGGCATAGAAGTGTTATCTTTTAACTGTCATCCATGTGGCTAACTCCTTCAGTTGCATGAAAATGTATTCTGTTGGATGGCAGAAAGGTATGGTAATTGGATAGAATTTGGAAGATACTGTTCCATCCCACAACTAAGAAAATGCAATTATTTTTTATCTGAAAATTTGGCCATACAGATACAGTTAGTGTTGTCAAAAATAATGATATAAATCAGTTTTTGTAATAATTTGGTAGAATTATTATTATTAGCTCATAATTTGAAAAAAAAAAAATAAGGTTAATTGTAGCACAATGTTATGTTATCTATCTGTAGACACCATAGCACTGCACTTATTAAATTTATTTGAAAAAATTATTTGTTCACCTGTAAGTAAGTCTGGACTCTGAAAGAGTGATTATCCGACAACACATAAATAATATAGATAAATCACTCGTGGAAGAAGGATTTATCTGTTCTTATTTATGTTAAAATAATAATAGATGAATCACTCATGGAAGATGAATTTATCTGTTTTTGTTTATGTTTTGCCTCGTGTATTAACTTCCTGTTTTTGCACATTAATAGTGCAATTTGTAATTATGCAGTTTTTTTTTTTTTCGTTTTGTTTTTTTTTTTGGGGGGGGGGTCTCTTTCTAAATGTGAGAAGCAAAAAATGTTAAAAGTACTCTGGGTGAAAACAAAAACACTGCGATTCCTGAAGTCGTGTGTAAGTGACCTTAACTTGAAATGCATTATGAATAGTGATTTTAGCCGCCCCGGTGGCGCAGTGGTCTAAGCGATGGCCTCTGATCATTCATCCGAATGGGGTCTGAGTTCGAATATCGGTGAGGCATGGATGTTGTGTTTGTCTTACGGCCCTGGCTCTCTCCCTTCCCTGGAACCAGTTACCCTAAATTAGGGAAGGGCCCATTGAGTTGCTCACGGTGGTCATTAAACCTCCAATCCAAAAAAAAAAAAAAAAAAAAATGCATTATGATTAGTGATTTTAAAGACTGGTAAAATACTCATTCAAGTGAGTTGTTTAGGATCAAGTATTATATTTAAAATGAAATTGATATATTTAGTACTTCTACTGAAGTAAGGACTTGAAACACAATGAAAAATGGTGCAGGAGAGGGTGCATCAGTATCTTGAACATTCATGTAAATGATGATGAAGAGGAGCAGAACTTTTTCATTTTATAGTGCAGAAGTAAAATTAGATTAGACCTCTCAGGATAACATAATAATTCAGTGAGTGAACTCTTTGATGTCTCTCACATTTGACAATTATGGGGTTTGGAACAAAATTTTCACAAGTGTTATATTTGTTGACAGTCTGAAAATATAGTTTTAATAGATGTTTAAAAATATAAATTTTAAGTAGCAATTTCAGTAGCACAAATATGATTTATGTTACTAAATTGTCTTTAAAGCATGAAACAGCTTAACATGAAAATAATTTGTGGTGTACAAGAGTATTTTAAATGTGGTGCAATGAAACCCTGATTTTATGTTCCCTCATTTTCCATTTCAAGTGATGTTTTTCTGAAGTCCCAGTAATTCTCCTATATTTTTCCTGTATTTTGTTTTTCCAATCATACAATTTCCTGCATTGAATGTCATTTAAAACTTTTGGTGCCAAACCTGATTTTATGTCTTTCTTGGTTTCTATACATGTAACACTGACTGCTTTAAATCAGTTCCTCCCCTTCCTGCTACATTCCTCAGCAGAATGTGATGGCCAGGTTGCCTTAAGCTTCTTCCTCCCCAGAATTTGTTGAAAGCACATGACTACCACTTGGGGCAGTGCTGCGTTCCTCAGACTGTGCATACTGTATCGTATCTTAGGAACTTTGCTGGGGTGCCTCGTGTAGTGCGGTAAATCCCAGTGTGAACGGACCTGCGTCTCAGCATGGCAAGAATGATGTGTGGTTCTGAGAGCAATTCAGTCAGTTTGCTGTTTAAATCTCAACTTTTTAGACATGAAAGTGAAGATGATGAGTAAGACGTGCAAATGTCTTAGCTGAAGAAGCCTTCATTATACAAAAAGCTAGTGAATTTCATGGAACTAAAGTTGAATTAGCCAAGTCTCTTGAATTACCAGTTTGAGCAATGAAAATAATTTTAAAACAGAAAGAGTGAATCAGAATTACTTCAGAAAGATTAGGTCATTGTGCTAATAAGAGAAGAACTTTGAAAAGTTCACCTTACAGTTAACTGGAAACAATTTTAACAACATGGTTTCATGTAAGCTTGAGCTACCATCGTACCACCAAATGGATCAGTATTGAAGGGAAAGGCCTGCTCAGATTTGTTTAAATTACTTCACAACTTCAAATGAATAGTTGGATCAGCTGAAGAAATGCTACCATCTTTTGTTCTGATCACTTTGTGGTGAATCTGCGAGTGCTGTTCCGGTTACAATTGATGAATGGAAGACGGAGACCTTACCTGCTTTAGTCGCAAATTATGCTCCAAAGGACATTTTTAATGCTTATGAGACTGGCCTTTTTTATTGAATTTTCTGCCTGATAAAATGTATGTTGTGAAGGGAGAATCATGCCACGGTGGGAAAATGTCAAAAATAGGATGGATTGTCTTATTATGCTGCAGCGCTGATGGGTGTGAAACATTAACATCTCTGGTGATCAGCAATTCTAAGAAACCACATTGTTTCAAAAAATGTGAAGTCTCTCCCTATGAGTTATGAAGCAAACAAAAAAGCCTGGTTGATGCAAACTATGTATTAAGATTTTTTGCACAATCTAGATAAGAAAATGAAATTGCAAAAGTGAAATATTATCTTGTTTATTGATTAGTGTTCAGTTCATGTTGATTTGAAACTTCGAAACATTCGCATACAGTTTTTCCCTCCAAACTGCACAAGCAAATTTCAGCCATGCAATTTGGCGAATATCCGCTCCTTCAAAGAGTTTTACCAGAAACAGTTGGTGAGAAAAGCACTGGCTGAACTTGATTTCAGAAACCTGGAAAATATGTAAAAACAAAAAATCAACATATTGGAAGCAATACATTTCATATATTCATGGAATAGCGTAACAAGCCCTTGCATTTCTCGTTCTTTTGTGGAGTTCCCATGGGTGAAGGAGATGATTCAAATGGACTTGGTGTTTCAATTGAGCCAGAGGATGATTGCATCAATGACTTTGCAATCGATTTTGAAGAGTATGCTGCATGTGATGAAAATGTGCTAACTTCAGAGGTTCAAACAATCTCCGATGTAGTGGATTTTTCATAACAAAATTTCTTAACAGGAATTATAGAGGATAAATTTTTTTAGGTACATTACCTCTCAAATTTTTGATCCATAAACTAGATCATATATAATCAGTAGGATGCAGGAACTCCTGATGATGATCTAGTGTATAGATCAAAAATTTGAGATGTAATGTACCTTAATAAATTTATCCTCTATAATCCCTGTTAAGTTTTTCATTACTGACAGTAATTAGAGGAAGCCATGAAGTCTTTAATTGCATGGATTGTTCATTGGAAAAAGATGACGCCGACAATGTAGCTAAAATTTCGGAACCAATGCCTTCTTTCAGTGCAGTATTAAATGGATTAAAACTTGTGAAAATCTTTTTCCTTGGTCACAATTCCCAAGAAAAACACTTGCGAAGCTTTTCAATTATTGAGAAAGCTTTGCTGGAGCTAAAATAGAAAGCAAACGGGGAATTACCGATTTTATCCAAACCGACATCCTATAACGTCAGTATGTACAAAGTTATACTGCATTTTTCGGTTCTTACATAAATGTGTTTAAATTAATACATGCACCAACGAGCCATTCCATTATGACCACCCACACCCTAGAGAAATGAGTGCGCCTGGAGACTGAACGGTAGCACAGGTGAAGTTCACAGCGCAGGATGTATACAACCCGAGGACCGGCTTTCGGTTAGTAGAGTGTTCGGAGTCAGAATGGGAAAAGCTTCCGATTTATCGGAGTTTGGTAATTGACAAATTGTGATGGCACGGCGCCTCGGAAATACCATCACTGAAACGGTGCGGCTTGTGGTTTGTTCATGTGCTGCTGTAGTGAGTACGTATCAAAAGTGGTGCACTGATGGCCAAACGACGAGCCGTCATCCGCAGCTCATTGATGCTAGAGGGGAGGGGAGCGGAGCGGAGAATGTCGCGCATTGTTCGCAGCAACCGCAAGACCACAGCTGCAACACTGGTGATCAGGGCAATACGTCACGGCACACAGTTCATCGCAGCCTTCTGCGCATGGGCCTGCATAGCTGAAGACCCAGCCGGGTCCCCATGCTCACTGCACGTCATTGCCAACAACGCATGAAATGGGCCCAAGATCATTGAGATTGGACCGTGGACGATTGGAAGAAAGTGGCCTAGTCTGACCAATCAAGATTCCTCCGAGCGTGGATACGCCATTTACCAATGAAGGCTATCAACCTGGATGCACTGTTAGGCAGAAACAGGCCGGCGGCGGCGATGTTTTCTTGCAACACTTTAGGCCCCATTATCCTAATAGCACAATCCCTGACAGTTGTCAGGTATCTGAACATTGTTGCGGTCAAAGTTCACCCATTCATGGCAACTGTGTTCCCTGCTGGTGATGGCCATTACCAACATAATAATGCGCCATGCCACTCTGCTAGAATTGTCAAGGAGTGGTTCGAGGAACATGCTGGCGACTTTCCATTAATGCCCTGGCCTCCAGATTCACCTGACATGAACCCAATTGAACATTTGTGGTTCGACTTGGTGGTGGAAAAGCGCATTCGCACTCCACCCCCTCCCCGAAATGTACGGGAACTAGAGGACCTGCTGTTGGCATTATGGTACCTGATACCCCAGGATACGTATCGGCACCTCATTGAATCGATGCCTCGCCGAGTGAACGCTGTTTTGCGGGCTAAAGGGAATCCTACAGCTTACTAGGTATAGGTGATCATAATGTAATGACTCATCGGTGTGCTATGTACTACTATAGTACTACTAGCGTACATCACATTTCTATTTTTAAATAGACATTATGTATATGCCTGTAAGTGTAAAGTTTGTTTTTCCTCGACCTTGGTTTTACGTTTTCCCGTATTATACGACTTTTTATGCTGTTTGCTGCAAAGTGTAAATTGGAGTTTCACTATATTGCAGTACTGATGTAATCAGCATACACAAGTTTTTAAATTTTTAAAGATTTAAGGTTTCTTTTTTTTTTTGTTTTTCAAAGTCCATAAAAGATGTGCAGTTCTGCAGTTAGCAATCAATTTAAGCAAAAGCACAAATATCTTGGTTACTCTATGTAGCAAATCTTGGACATTTCTATTTGTTCTTCTCATGCATGAGATTCTTCCACGGATTCGCGAAATCCTGCTTTTTTTTTCGGGGGGGGTTGATACAAAACTGAAGAGAAATATTTGAGGGGAATTAGTGGGGTGAAGAGGGTGGTCATTTTCCATCTGGGGACCGTATTTTGTCTTTCAAAAGTATCGAAAACCAATCTTAAACGGAGTAAAGATTTTCCCCCTAATCGTAATTTCTTTTTTCTCACAATGTTGCCTTTGCCCAACATTGTTATTTAATATCATTTTATTGCATAAATATTTTTATTTCAGCGTGACACAGTAGGCTCTCCCTGAAAACGGAAGTTTGACAGCACGAGAATTTCCCTGTTATCTCAGGCACGAGTTCGAGAAATTCCACCTTTTCTGTAATTATTATCTGAGTCATTTTCGAGAGCGCTGCACAGTTGAACAGAAAATTTTTGGAGATCGGTGGTTTGTGGGAAGTTGTTTTCTGTTTGAGGACGAAATTGTCTTTCAAAGCATCTGAAAACTGAAGTTAGATGGAGTGAAATATTTCCCCCGTAATTGTATTTTTTTTTCTCGCGATATTCATTCTGCCCAGTATTATTGTAAAATATAGTTTTATTCCATAAATATTTGTATGTCAGCTTGAAAATGGAGGAAAAATTTCAAAAACAGAAGTTGGGTGGAGCGAAGATTTTTCCTGTAATTGTAATTTTTCTCCCCGCAATGTTCCCACTATCCTGTGTTGATGTTATTTATGCCCCCTCCCCCATAAATGTTTGCATTTAAGCTTGGTAAGGGAGGGGAATTTCCTAAAAGGAAGTGATGAAGTTGTAAGATTGATTCATGATTTTCGGAAATACTCGTATTCTCAAAGCTATACCATTTATCTAAAATAGTGAAAGCTTTGATATCATTCATTCATGGACCTCAGGCTGAGAGTTTCAGCATAATAGAGGAAATTATTGTCATCTGAGGGCATAAAAAAAAAGAAAACAATAATGAAAAAATGTGAACGGAATGTTATCAATAGAAATAAAATTTAAGAAATAGATGCTGTGCAGCTACAAAATCAACAAAAGACAAATATGACAGTGGAACTTGCCGAGAAGAAAGCAAGGCTTGCTCGTAAGGGGAAACTTAGGCTGATTGTCTAGCAAGTACAATAAGGAAAACAACTGTTTAAAGCAATGTCTTTTTAAAATGTTTTATTTTGTTTTGAATTTAATAATTTTGTGTTGTGAATACGGTGATGTGCTCCAGTTTAATAATTACATAAATAAATTACAGTGAACAGTTCAATCTTGCTCATGCTGCAATATATTCACACTTTCTCGCCATGCGTTCTGATTTTTGCCTGGTTAAAAAGTTAAGCTTTTTTATTCTTCGTCAGTCTGGTGTAGCTTGTGGAAAAATTATGTTTGGCACATAATTTTACGGGGAAACTTCTTTCCTTGGAACACAGGTGAATAGGTACATGTGCATTTAAAAAAACAGAAACAAGAAAAACTGAACTGTTATTGAACCCTTTAATACATGATTATTCTGTATAGCACTATCAACGTTTTAAATTGTGATTTATGTGGTTCATGTTCATTAGCCATCATTAGATTCTTTCCATTTTTCCAGTGTATAAAGATGACACCAGCCTGTAGCTTGTGAACGTAAAGGCTGTCTAATTATTATATAGTTTTTCAGGGGTAAGATTTTTCATTTCACTAAATATCACTTTTTTTTTCTTCTTTTTTTTTTTTTTTTTTTTTTTTTTTGCAACAACAAAGCTAAGTTACAAGGAAAGAGGTACTTGGTGAAATCAAAAGAATTGAAGGAGCTGTGTAAAGGAAAGTTGTCTTTCATTCATAAAATCTCAGGAAAATGTATTAATGGGAAGCATTTCACTTACTTGGCATGCAGTTATGACATTTTAATGGTGAGTATTAATGAAACTAAATAAACCTTAAATAGGGTTAGAAGCCAACCTTCCTGGTGCCTGAGTACGTGATACAAAGCATTGGCTTCTAATCATTTGTCTGAAATGAGCCCGGATCAAATCCCATCTGCCGCCCCGGTGGCGCAGTGGTCTAAGGCGTTGGCCTCTGATCATTCGTCCGTAAGGGGTCCTGGTTCGAATCCCGGTCAGGCGTGGATGTTGTGTTTGTCTTACGGCACTGGCTCTCTCCCTTCCCTGGAACCAGTGACCCTAAATTAGGGACGGGCGACTGCTTATAGCCCATTGAGTTGCTCACGGTGGTCGTTAAACCTCCAATCAAAAAAAAAAAAAAAAAAAAAAAAAAATCCCATCTGAGGCATAGATAATGTTTGCCTTTCTAGAACCAGTGGTCCAAATTATGGATGGGTGACTGCTTATAGCCCACTGATTTGCTCGTGGTGCTCACGAAACCTTTAAACCAAAGAAAAGAGGGGGTAGACCCCAAACCTTCCTCCCCCATTAGACTCCAAATGACGGGTTTTCTGAGCATGTACAAATCCAAGTATTTACCTGATATGGCTCAAAGCAACATTATACATTCACGGACAATGAAATTTGCGCACCAAGAAGGAAGCATCGGAATGAACTGAAATTTTATTGGCATAATGATACAGATGAATGATACATATGATGGTAAAAACAGAGAGCTGCAGGACAATTGCAGACGGATCTGTGGCACGCAGTCCGGTCGTCTTCAATAGCGCTTTGCACCGCCTCGTGCGGCGATACACGCTGCAATACGGTCCGGCATGGAAGCGAAAAGACACCTGATGTTTTCCTTTGGCAAACTGTCCCACATGTGTTGGGCGATGTGCTCCAAATCCCGGATAGTACGGCACAGCGGCAGCGGTGTTTCAACTGATCCCACACATGCTGGATAGGGGACATGTCCAGGGAGCGGGCAGGCCATGGAAGTGTCTGGACATGACGTACGCAGTTCTGGGCAACCCCCGAGGGGGCATTATCCTACTGGCATAGCGCACATGGAATCCCGGCCAAGAATGGGAGCACATGTGGCCTAGGATCTCATCCACACACCGCTGGCCTGTCAATGATCCACGTACCACTACTAGAGCTGATCGGCTATTGTAGGCAATGGCTCCCCAGACCATAAATGCCTGCAGTGGGGGTGCTCGATAGCGAGGTTAGATTGTACCGTTGACCCGGGAACCTACACACCTGGGCACGATGATCTGTTCCCCAAACGAAGAGACACTCATCGCTAAACACCACACGTCGCTCTGGCCTGGCACCACTGCACACGGAGCCGGCGATGTTCCGGTTTTAATGGCAGCATACGTAAGGGACGCTGGGATTGCAGATTCGCTTCCGCGAGGCGTCGGGAAATTGTTCGTGGACACACAAGAGCTGCTACATCTGCCTGTTTAGTGGACCGGGTCCGATTCATTGATCCTCTACCGGTGGTCCTTCTGGTCAGTCTGGAGCCGCTCCGCCGTGTGGCAGTGCCGTCACGTGTCCACTGCTGCCAACACAGTCGGACGGTATGGTCAGAACGATCCACGTAACGGGCTATACGGCGCGCCGACCACCCTGAGGTTTTCAGGCCTCTCTCGAAATCCGTAAGTGGGGTAAATCGACGTCTCTGGCGTCTACCCGGCATTCTTGTCACTCTGTACTGTTGCTTTCGTCGGCCGGTGCTTTTCGCTTTCATGGAGCATTGACTACACGCCCGTTTATAGCCGCCCTGGTGGCGCAGTGGTCTAAGGCGTTGGCCTCTGATCATTCGTCCGTAAGGGGTCCGGGTTCGAATCCCGGTGAGGCATGGATGTTGTGTTTGTCTTACAGCACTGGCTCTCTCCCTTCCCTGGAACCAGTGACCCTAAATTAGGGACGGGCGACTGCTTATAGCCCATTGAGTTGCTCACGGTGATCGTGAAACCTCCAATCAAAAAAAAAAACAAAAAACGCCCGTTTATAAGGCTAAGGCTGCCGGTTCGTGCTTTCAGCGTCACCACAGGATGTGCGGTCATGCGCAATCGCACCAAACGTGGATGCCGCCCCGGTGGCGCAGTGGTCTAAGCGATGGCCTCTGATCATTCGTCCGAACGGGGTCCGGGTTCGAATCCCGGTGAGGCATGGATGTTGTGTTTGTCTTACGCCACTGGTTCTCTCCCTTCCCTGGAACCAGTGACCCTAAATTAGGGACGGGCGACTGGTTATAGCCCATTGAGTTGCTCACGGTGGTCGTTAAACCTCCAATAAAAAAAAAAAAAACGTGGATCATTTGCATACCAGCACGCACTCTAGCTATTTGCAAAGTTTCGCGGTTGTAGCATGTTTGCTTCTAGGTGCGCAAATATCATTGTCCGTGAGTGTATTTTTCTAGATCTAATAGAATTAGAAAATGTTTCTGCCAAAAGCATATTCAGTACCCTTTTTTAGAATTTCCATGTTTCTGGTTTTGTGGATGGATGCCTAAATGAAAATTTGATCAATTTAATGTGTGGGGTGGGGCAGCTGTTATAATAAATCGGCAAAAATAGGTGTTACTTCAAAAGAAATTTCCACTAATTTTGGTATCGCGCTGTGCAAACCTCTACTGGAACTTTGTGTGTGCAATACTGTGGAAAAAAATCTGATTGGAAAATCTTTTTTTTTTTTATTGGAGGTTTAACGACCACCGTGAGCAACTCAATGGGCTATAAGCAGTCGCCCGTCCCTAATTTAGGCTCACTGGTTCCAGGGAAGGGAGAGAGCCAGGGCCGTAAGACAAACACAACATCCATGCCTGACTGGGATTCGAACCCGGACCCCTTACGGACGAATGATTGGAGAATCAGAGGCGTCGCTAGACTAAGAACGTTGGGAGGGAGCTGAACTGAGCTTCATTTTTCACTACCTTGTACTCATTCCATTCCCCCTACTCTGTAATGTAAAATAAAATGACAGGATTTTAAAATTGCCACTTTTAGTTGAAATTTAAAATTAATTAATTTCACTTGCAACCAATGTTACTCCGAGATCTTCAGTTTTAGGATTAATTTTAGCTCATCATTAATATTTAAATGTTGATCTTTTCCCCTTCCTAGATGGGTTTTTGAAAATATGAAAATGATCCTCAGTTACTTTGCTGCGGTGGGGAGTATTGAACAGTGCTACAGTGGAGTTAAAAGCATTCCATTTCTGCGCGCTAGGCCTAAAGATGGAGGTATAATACCTCGAAAGATCTCGCTATGTTCGTTTTTTAAATTACGTGTGTGGTTTTTAAAATGTAAATAAATATATTTTATCTAGTGAGTTAGCATCGTGCTTAGACAGTTATAGTTTTGAGATTGGAGTTAAAAGCACTAAAGAAAGCCCACCGCAGGGCAAGAAAACTAACCCTGTAACATGAAATTCAAAAAGTAGGAATTGTACACCAAATTATACTCAAAATATTATAACTATATACTAAAAATCCGAAAATTTCTTGGCGTAGAATAAAAATTAAAATTTACAAGCTTTTGGGCATCAACCAGATGGCTTTTTCAAGGAAGGTAGACTGCAAACTGGATAATAGAACGTTACAACACTTTAAACGTGGTGACTTGACTAGACAATAAATCATTAGCAGTAAACGTGATATTTCAAAGAAGCGAGGTCACGTTGGTTGGGCACTCGGTACTATGGTAAAAAACTCAGCATTATTTGAAGAATTGATTCCAAATACGTGGAAACTCCAGAGAGACGCTATCGTTGCAAGCCTCGCAGCTGGTCAAGAATTCCAAGGTTTCGCGAATGGCGGTAGATTTGGGTGTGGAGTGTGAAGCTAATTTCTTTACATCACTCTATATAGGATCGACGGACTTGAACTTGACTTCTCTTGATAGGGCAGTGGTTATTTTTCCGTCTCTTGTATCCCTTTTATGTTCGCTGATTCTAATTACAAACGAACGTTTGGTCTTTCCCATGTAGTATCGCCTGGAACCGTCCGGATATTTTAGTGGGATAGCATAAACACCTGCCTCACTGAGAAGAGTGCGTTTGTCAATATTTCTTTTAAGCATCTTGTATAAAGATGCCGGAGACCTTATACCGATACCGAAGTTCATCCTCTTGAGCGCGTTTTGGACTTGATAGGAAATATTTGGTATGTAGGGAATAGAGCCCAGGTAGCGAAGTTGCGGCACAGAAATATTATTAGCACTGCTGGTTCTGGCTTTCTCGATAAAGTTATGCAGCTTGTTCGAAGTATATCCTTCCTCAGTGGCCAATTCGACGACGCTTCTTAGTTCGGATTGTCTAGAACGGACATCGGATGAGACAGCAAAGGCTCTCCTAATTCGAGAACAGAATAAGGCGATCTTGTAATCATCAGAGCAGAATGAACTGCTGGCCATCAGGTTGGGGACGGAGGTTGGTTTATAATAGGCTTCCGTATGAAGGCGGTTGTCATGCGATTTGCTCACTGAGACGTTGAGATAAGGTAAGGTACCATTGTGTTCAAGCTCCATGGTGAAATTGATTGTAGGGCATATAATTTATTTTATCGAGGAAAAACGGGAGTCTCCTTTCCGTGTAGCCATATGAAAAATACGTCGTTTGCATATCGTAGTCAGGTGGTAGTTTTTGGGATGATGTTGGTGAATATATGTTGCTCAGTAGGGCGAAGTATGCTTCCGCAAGGGCGGTTGAGAGCGAAGATCCCATCGGAGCGCCATTTACTTGCTTATAAATGTGCCCTCGGAAACTGAAGTAGCTGGAATTTGAGGGCCAGTCCATTAATTTGAAGATGCTGAGGCAAGACTCCTGAGAATAAACTGATGAATTAGATATAGCCTCTTTCAATGTTTTGATGGCTTCCGGTACGGGGATCGATGGATAAAGAGAAACTACGTCGAAACTGCCGATGCCGCCCCGGTGGCGCAGTGGTCTAAGCGATGGCCTCTGATCATTCGTCCGAACGGGGTCCTGGTTCGAATCCCGGTGAGGCATGGATGTTGTGTTTGTCTTACGGCACTGGCTCTTTCCCTTCCCTGGAACCAGTGACCCTAAATTAGGGACGGGCGACTGCTTATAGCCCATTGAGTTGCTCACGGTGGTCGTTAAACCTCCAACCAAAAAAAAACTGCCGATAATGTCGCGTTCAACGGTGAGCTGCTTGATTTTTGTGATAAAATCTAAAGTGGAGGTTATTATAAAGTCCGACTCCGGTAGATGATTAGTTAAGAATTTGGTTAACGCTTTCTCTAAATGGTACGTCTGTGCGAATGTTCTGGACACGGTCGGTCTCAATGGATTGCCGGGTTTGTGGTGTTTTAAGTCTGCCGAAGAGTTTTCGGATCTGAGGGCCAGGCGGATTTTTAGTATATAAATTGATCTCCACGTCCACCAGGCACATACAGTGTTGCCAACTCTTGAGAAGAACCTATGGTTAAAAAAATATATATACCGCATTACACACCCGACGATTTGTGTGACGTATCTTTAAGCAAGAGGAGATTTCTTACGCGTGCTTTGGTAGCATATATACTGAAGAGCAATTGAATTAGAGACAGATGGCGTTACGCAAATGTAGCGCAGTCGGCGGCCCTGTAAACGGAAACGACATGGCGTAAGCAGCGATCCGACAATATAAGGAGTGATGCGACAGGAATCAGTAAGAGTTGGACGAAGGATCTAAGCGCATTTGATCGTGGGCAAATTGTCGGGGCCCGACGAATGTGTCACTCCATCTCGGAAGTCGGGCAGGCATAGGGATTTTCACGAGTCACTGTGTCACCGATGCACCGTGAGTACATCGAATTCGGTAAAACCATCCCTGCAAGGGCCAACTGCCGTGGACAACAGCGTGTGAATAAGCGGGGTCATCGTCTGCTAGCTCGCATTATAACAGCGGATAGACGGGCCACAGTGCAAGAAATCCCTCGTCAATTTAATGCTGGTGCACAAAAACGTGTAAGCAGCCACACTATCCAGAACCATCTCCTCTCTATGGGATACAGAAGTCATCGTCCCACGAGGGTACCGCTGCTGACCGCACATCACAGGGTGCAAAGATTAGCATGGGCACGGGAACATCGCCACGGGACCCTAGACATGTGTGGAAGTGTTGCCTGGACTGATGAGTCGAGATTCACGTTGGTACATGCGGATGGCAGGATACGAGTGCGGCGCAAACCGCATGAAGCGATGGATCCTTCTTTCCAGCAGGGTACTCTTCAAGATGGTGGGGGTGGCATTCTTGTCTGGGGACTGTTTACGTGGACTGAAATAGGACCATTGGTACGTGTGACATCATCCCTCACAGGTCAACGTTACCGGGATATCCTGGACGACCATTTGCTCCCGTTTGTGCGTCTTCAACATCCCACTGGGGACCTCATCCTGCAACAAGACAATGCACCATGCCATCGCTCCCGAATCGTATCCGAATGGTTGGATGAACACTCCACCGACGTTACCTCGCTTCCTTGGCGAGCTAGGTCACCTGACCTCAATCCCATCCAGCACATCTGGGATGCCATCGAGAGAGATGTTCGAGGCTCTGACCCCCGCTCCATCAAATCTTCGTGAACTGTGGGAGCTTATTCAGGGATCGTGAATCCGTGTGGCTTCCCAACGCTTCCAGTGTCTTGTCGAGTCCATGCCGGGACGAATCGCCGCCGTCATCAGGGCGAAAGATGGTGCTACACGTTACTAGACAGGTATCTCTAATTCAATTGCTCTTCAGTGTAATGGTCAAATGTAAATTTGTCATTGGCTTTTTTTTCTATTTATTTTTTGGTGATTGATCAGTTATCTAAAATAATAATGATAACATTCCGAACTTAGTAAAGGTTTCAAAATTTATTTTTTTAACTTAAACTTGCAAAATTATTCTTATATACGATTGGTGGAGTTTCAGCCAACCCCCCTCTCCCCAATTTTCTAGTGACGCCCCTGTCTACAATCAAACATTTAAAAAACATTATTGTTAAGTTTTGCATTTATCATCAACCTCCGAAAAGTGCGAGGGAGAAGTTGTGCTCCGAACGCTTGAAATTCTAATTTTGAAGATAGGAACAGTTTCTGGAACAAAATGGGTAGCTTTTCAAGTTTCTGCTCTCTTGCGGCAGTGAGGCGAGACAATGAGGCTTTAGTAAAGATTCTGTTTCTCGGAAAATAGCGTATTGCCAGTTTACGGAGGGTGTACGTTTCCTCCCCGTTTAAGCCACTCCGAGGGCGCCTGGCTTATTTATTTATTTATTTTGATTGGAGGTTTAATGGCCACCGTGAGCAACTCAATGGCTATAAGCGGTCGCCCGTCCCTAATTCAGAATCACAGGCTCCGTGGAAGGGAGAGAGCCAGTGACGTAAGACGACTACCACATCCATGCCTCACGGGATTCGAACCTGGACCCTTCACGGACGAATGATCAGAAGCCATCGCTTAGATCACTGTGCTACCGGGGCAGCCTTGGCTTATGACCATTCGTCCAAGAAGTGTCAGGGTTCGAATCCCGTGAGGCATGGGTGTTGTGTTTGTCTTACGGCACTGGCTCTCTCCCTTCCCTGGAACCAGTGACCCTAAATTAGGGACGGGCGACTGCTTATATAGCCCATGGAGTTGCTCGCGTTGGTCGTTAAACCTTAAATTTAAAAAAATCCCTTTTAATTCTTTCACGTCAATTTTCTTTATTTTTTTCTTTCTTGACAGCGTGCAATAAAGCATTGATACCCTTTCTTCTTTTGTGACTCTGGTTCTAGCAAATCTGTTTTATCACATCTGCCATTGTAACACATCAATGTAAGATGTTCCAGCGGTACACAGAAATTCATGTTGACAACCTTATGCAGAACTCAAATAATTTCCTTTCCCCCTCTGCATTTTTAAATACCTCCATTTGTCATAGCTCACCAAAAATTCAAATCTCTCAAAGGTTGAAAAAAAATAAAAAATAAATAAATAAATGCATCGCTCTTAACCACGTTCTAGAAACACACAGCAACCGTAAAATTGTTTTTCAGCCGCTGCTATGGAATTGAACCAACAGAACTCTCGATATCTAGCCAAGTGCGTTACATTTACGCACTCGGCTAGATACCGAGTATTCTGTTTTAGGGTCTAATAGGCATGAGTGAAAAATGGAACACTACAAAAAATTCATAACAAACGAAGCTCTTAGAATAATGTTTTGTCCTCCCGTAACGATACAATATCACTAACAAGAAATTCGCTAATAGTCCAGCAATTAAAAATTCGCTTTCCGTGAAACTGATCCTGGATTGAAAACTGGTGGAGACCAAAGACCAATAATCCATCCTTGATATCACTAATCCATACGGAAGATTCATAATAAACAAAGCCCTCAGACTAATGTTTTGCCGTCCGGTAATGAAACATATATCCTCAACAAGAAATTCACTAATAGTCCAGTGGTTAAAAGCTCGCTTTCTGTATATCATGGATTGGAAATTACTTGAAACCGTCAATGCACAATATTTCACTTAAAAGGAAATTTCGCAGTCGATCACGTGAAGCAACAAAATAAATTCCTAGTTGGTGATGTCAATGAATAAAATAATATTTGGTGGGCTTTGTCCTGGCTATCAGACAAAGTCCAACAAACGCATACGAATTATGCGCCATCGTAGTCATGGTAACCAACATGGCTCACCATCGACGGCACCTTCGTGTGGAACACACCATATATGCAGAGCCATCCCTTTTTCCCTACGGTTCTGGCAAAACCATGCAGACAGTAACTGGCTTTACACGATACAGTCTGTTCCGTATCTTTTATTGTTATTTCAAAATTTCTTAGGGGCGCTGTTGAGGAGCACAGAACTGTGAGGGCTGGAACTGATGCGATAGCTGTCCATTCCACAACGTAAACTACCAGACGCTCTGCCGTTGCAAAGCAAAGAATACGTCACATTTAGTTCGTTCTTATTTATAAGTCACGATTTGCCTTTGAAAAGCGAAAACTACGTAATACACAGAGGACATTGCCTGTGGTATCGGTATAACGTGTACTAGAGAGGAAGTGAGACAGCTAGTTTTCGCTGTAGTCTTACGATTAAATTCTTTGAGGAGTATAAGGAGGGATTTGTGTGTGTGTGATCTATAAGTAGTTCAACCATGAAAGCACTAAACAAACCCTCTTGAAGGATCACAAATTATTCTTTACCTCCACCTACATAGCTATTGCAAGCAGTAACGCATAACAACACTTATAAAACTACGGTCATCTTTGTATCCACTGTAGCTGTTAGTGGTGGTCCTTAAACCCCGAAAAGGCTGCCCCGGTGACGCAGTGGTCTAAGCGATGGCTTCTAATCACTCGTCCGGAAGGTGTTCGGGTTCGAATCCCGGTGAGGCATGGATGTCTGTGTTTGTCTTTCGGCACTGGCTCTCAATGTTTTACTTGATCAACACTGGCTCTCTGTGTACTTTGGCTATTTGGCATACTGGCACTGAACAATATGACATTTTGTTGTGCTAACAGAGGAAACAATTCTAATAGAAACTCGGAAAAGTCATCTTTCGGAGCATATGCTTATGCACACAGGTAAAAAGCCTTACCAACATGATGTATGTTCTAAGCAATTTATTCGAAAAAGTGATCTTCCGAAGCATTTACTCATTCACACGGGGGAAAAGCCTCACCAATGTGATTTATGCTCCAAACGATTTGCTCGAAAAAGTGATCTTTTGAAGCATTAACTCATTTAGACGGTGGGGAAAGCCTCACCAATGCGATGTATGCTCTAAACGATTTATTCGAAAAAACGAACATTCGAAGCATTTACTCATTCACACAGGAGAAAAACCTCACCAATGTGATGTATGCTCCAAATAATTTGCTCGAAAAAGTGATATTTAGGATCATTTACTCATTCACACGGAAGGGGGGGGGACCTCACCAATCTGATGAATGCTCCAAACGATTTACTCGAAAAAGTGTTCTTTCGAAGCATTTACTCATTCACACGGAAGAAAAGCCTTCCAATGTAATGTATGCTCCAAATAATTTTCCTGGAAAAGTCTTTTTTCACAGCCCATCCTCCTTCACACAGGTGAAAAGCCTCCTCAATGTGATGTGTGCTCTAAGCAGTTTGTTCAGAAAAGTCATCTTTTAAGGCATATGCTTGTTCAGAGGTGAAAAAGCAAAATCATAATATATCTAATTAAATAATATTGGGGTATTACAGTTAACATTAATTTGCGTACACTATCATATTCTCTTCATTTTAACTTAGCAGATCTCTGTAAAACGTCCCTAAACTTAGATTAAAACTCGTCACTAAACTTAGATTATAATACACACAACTTTAAAAACTATTAAATTACACAGTGGTTTTACCTACAGAATGAGAAAAGCACTTGTACTTACGCTGATGCCCCACTGTAAAACGTCCCTAAACTTAGATTAAAACTCGTCACTAAACTTAGATTATCATACACACAACTTTAAAATCTATGAAATTACACGGCGGTTTTACCCTTAGAATGAGAAAAACCCTTATACTTACGCTGAAGCCCCAGAAGCCAACCGAAATGTTTCCTAAATTCTAAATACCATGAAGTAGCCGTAACGGCCTAAACATTGATAAATCAACTAACAATATCCTTAAAAACAGTATATCATCGATTAATATAATAAAGAAGGGCAAATTTATTAATATTAAAAGCAAATTGCCAACTTCATGCCTCGCACAGCACTAACAGCTATTGCATCGTAGCACGTCAAAACATCGACGTTATGACTTGCGATGACAAATCATCGCAAGTCATAACATCGCGGACACAAAACATCGCAAACCATAATATCGCGGACACAAAACATCGCAGGTCAAAACATCGCGGTGACAAAACATCGCGGGCGCAAAACATCGCAAGTCAAAACATCGCGGTGACAAAACATCGCAAGGCATTAATTAAACGGCTTTTTTCTTTTCATTTTTTTTTTTTTTTTTTGCTTTTGTATTTTTCTAAACATTTGATCTTTGGTACGAAAAATTCGTTCAGACACTGATTTAATTTGCAGAAGACTAGTATGTGGCACTTATCAAAATATTTTAGGAGGGGGCACTATTTAATCATTCATCTCATACAAAATTTTCGTAAAATCTACAGTTTTCAATGTAGAACCACCAAATTTGGTGTACTACCTCATGGTGCTCTATCTTAGACCGTAGACGGCTTTTGGAAGTGGTCGCAGCCCGGGGTCGAGGGGCCCCCATACAATATTTTCGCAAAATCTAGTTTTCAATTTAGAACCACCAAATTTGGTACACTACCTCATGGTGCTCTAACTTAGACCGTAGAGGGTATTTGGAACGGGTGGGGGCCCCATACGCAATTTTCGTCAAATCTACAGTTTTCAATTTAGAACCACCAAATTTGGTACACTACCTCATGGTGCTCTAACTTAGACCGTAGAGGGTATTTGGAACGGGTGGGGGCCCCATACGCAATTTTCGTCAAATCTACAGTTTTCAATTTAGAACCACCAAATTTGGTATACTGTCTCATGGTGCTCTAACTTAGACCGTAGAGGGTTTTTGGAACGTGTGGCGGGCCCCGGGGTAGAGAGGGCCCCATAGAAAATTTTCGTCAAATCTACAGTTTTCAATTTAGAACCACCAAATTTGGTATACTACCTCATGGTGCTCTAACTTAGACCGTAGACAGTTTTTGGAAGTGGTCGGAGCCCGGGGTCGAGGGGCCCATAGAAAATTTTCGTAAAATCTACAGTTTTCAATTTAGAACCACCAAATTTTGTATACTACCTCATGGTGCTCTAACTTAGACCGTAGACGGTTTTGGAAAGGTGGGGGCCCGGGGTCAAGGCGCCCCCATACGCAATATTCGTCAAATCTACAGTTTTCAGTTTAAAACTACCAAATTTGGTATACTATCTCATGGTGCTCTAACTTAGACGGTAGAGCGTTTTTGGAACTGGGGTGGGATCAAGGGGGCCCCATACGCAATATTCGTCAAATCTACAGTTTTCAACTTAGAACCACCAAATTTGGTGTACTACCTCATGGTGCTCTATCTTAGACCGTAGACGGCTTTTGGAAGTGGTCGCAGCCCGGGGTCGAGGGGCCCCCATACAATATTTTCGCAAAATCTAGTTTTCAATTTAGAACCACCAAATTTGGTACACTACCTCATGGTGCTCTAACTTAGACCGTAGAGGGTATTTGGAACGGGTGGGGGCCCCATACGCAATTTTCGTCAAATCTACAGTTTTCAATTTAGAACCACCAAATTTGGTACACTACCTCATGGTGCTCTAACTTAGACCGTAGAGGGTATTTGGAACGGGTGGGGGCCCCATACGCAATTTTCGTCAAATCTACAGTTTTCAATTTAGAACCACCAAATTTGGTATACTGTCTCATGGTGCTCTAACTTAGACCGTAGAGGGTTTTTGGAACGTGTGGCGGGCCCCGGGGTAGAGAGGGCCCCATAGAAAATTTTCGTCAAATCTACAGTTTTCAATTTAGAACCACCAAATTTGGTATACTACCTCATGGTGCTCTAACTTAGACCGTAGACAGTTTTTGGAAGTGGTCGGAGCCCGGGGTCGAGGGGCCCATAGAAAATTTTCGTAAAATCTACAGTTTTCAATTTAGAACCACCAAATTTTGTATACTACCTCATGGTGCTCTAACTTAGACCGTAGACGGTTTTTGGAAAGGTGGGGGCCCGGGGTCAAGGCGCCCCCATACGCAATATTCGTCAAATCTACAGTTTTCAGTTTAAAACTACCAAATTTGGTATACTATCTCATGGTGCTCTAACTTAGACGGTAGAGCGTTTTTGGAACTGGGGGTGGGATCAAGGGGGGCCCCATACGCAATATTCGTCAAATCTACAGTTTTCAACTTAGAACCACCAAATTTGGTATACTATCTCATGGTGCTCTAACTTAGACCGTAGAGGGTTTTTGGAAAGGTAGGGGCCCCCACACGCAATATTTGCAAAATCTACAGTTTTCAATTTAGATCCACCAAATTTGGTATATTATCTCATGGTACTCTAATTTTGACCGTAAAGGGTTTTTGGAACGTGTGGGAGGTCCGGGATCAAGGGTGCCCCATACGTAAATTTCGTCAAATCTACAGTTTTCAATTTAGAACCACCAAATTTGGTATACTATCTCATGGTGCTCTAACTTAGACCGTTGAGGGTTTTTGGAACGGGTGGGGCCCCATATAAAAATGTCGGCA
Source organism: Macrothele yani (assembly GCA_039090855.1). NCBI lineage: Eukaryota > Metazoa > Arthropoda > Arachnida > Araneae > Macrothelidae > Macrothele > Macrothele yani. The sequence goes on from CM076990.1 coordinate 111,010,819, forward strand.
GTTTACAGTGTTTCTCCAAATTAAAGTGCAACTCGCTGGCCTTACGTAGAACGTTTTCTCGAAATTGTTTGGAGTTCCCAATTCTACTCTCAGAAAAAATATGCCAAGAAACACCGATCTTTATTTATACCCCCTTCCCCCTCCACCACCGCCCGTTGAACTTTTGTGGCCAGTTATGAACCGGCATGAAAATTCCGACAAACAAAAGCGAACTCCTTGCCGTCATTAGGCGCTTTGAAAAACTGCCACACATAATTCACAAACTGGGAAAACTGACACACATTCAAAGTGTTCCTCGGAGGAACAGCAATTTGTGCTCGGTCCCTTATTGAAAAACATGTGGCAGTTTTCTAAGTTGCTGTAAGATGTGTGGCAGTTTTCGTGTGTGACGGTTTACCGGAGACCAAGAATTTTAGAAAGTGCTTCAGATCGAATTAAAACTTTAAATTCAAAAAAATCCCGTATCATCGGCGGGGTAGATTCGGTTAAGGACGAAACCAGATAGTGATTCCGCAACTTCATGTATGTTTGAAATGTGAAAAGATGAAGGAGAGTAATAAGACTGTAGGAAAAAAATATCTGATCTTGAAAGTTTACTAGGTGCTTTAAAGAATGAGAAACGCGAGATCATTAAATATATCTGCACAAATCAGAAAGACATACATCATTACAAGGTTCTGGTCAAAACAAATTATCCAACTCAAGATGCAATTAAAAGAAATTAAGAGAAACTATAGTACGTTGGAAAGATTAGGTAAAGGTATCCATGATATATTTACGACGCCCAAGTGATCTTACGAAAGGAAGCAATGGATAAAATGGGCACCTGAAGATGTATCGAAATGCATCGTAATAAGAGCTCTCTTTAGAAAAATCACATATGACTTCTGGAGGGGAAAAACATCATCCAATTACTTTGAAAAGATGGTGCGCAAAATTTACCCGCAATCCAGGCATTCAACAAGATGTCCTTTTGTTGATGGGGGTAAAAAAAAAGCTATGAAAGTTTAAATCACTCTGTAAAGCTTTATCTTTTAAGCTTTGAGGAAATTCATATTGACTCTAGGCTATACTACGACACCAGAATGAGCAAAATTCTTTGCCCTTTCAAGAAAGCCTAATTTTTCTTAATCCGAGGATTATTATCGCAATGGAAGCAGCCAATATTCTTTAACTTACAAATGAAAAAAATATTGCTTTTTTTAATAAATTAATGTTTGGAATCTACTGGGGTTGAACTAAAAGTTATTTCTGACTTGGGATGATGCAATACGTTGTGAAGAGAACTTGAAATTTCGATGGACAGGTCATTTTTCGATAATCCTTTTAATCAGGGGTCAAAAATATGGGTATTTGCTGATAATTTTAGCTTTTAGATCTTCGAATATGAAATATTCTGCTTAATGAATTCAAAACAAATATTCCTCCTGTTTTAATGTGTTTCAGTGATGTTCGTTGGGTTTACTGAGGTATAAACATGGATTTTATTCCTTCCCATGCTTGCTTCGTGCGCTTAGATATCGGAGGGGATTAGATTACTCTTGCGAAGAGAAATGGCACCGCAACTATGCCACAGCCTCCCTCGTCGGGAAGCAAAGTATGCTTCGCTAAAAAACCAGCTTTTGCACAGCCCTGAGTTTTTACGTTCTTTTACCTCCTCCACATTGCGCCGTTCTGTGGAACAATAGCAAAACAACCACTCCATCTCCAGATGTTTACTTGCTGCGGTTTACTTTTAAAGACCAAACCCATTGTCCTCTTTTAAGGAAGTAGTCTCGTGGGGAAGGAATCACAATGCGACGGGCACATACTAAGATTGCTTCCCTCCTGAACAAAGGGTGGGGGGGGGGGGTGAATGGTAAACTTAACTATACCCATGCTTCTTCATTAGTTCCACTGCCCAAGTCCAGATGGCTTTGGGAATTGTGAGCTATTCTTACAGATCACATGACACCCAGTGACGAGGCATATTTTGCCATTTTGTGGAAAAACTCATTTTAAGTCAAAAGTGGGAAGAACAATTTACCACAAAATAAATGTTTTGTTGCAATTATCTTACCATTTATTAATCAATACATGAAGCAAACTATTGATATCAATAAAATAAAATTAATAAATAGAAAATAAAGGTCCTTATCATTCGCTGAAAATAACTTAAAGACAGTATGTCATAACTTAAAGGAACTGCAACCACATAAACTTGATACTTTAATTGAATCCTTACTGGATGTTTTTCACTAGACAACACAGGCGCTGACTTGAAAAATTATTGGGGGTTCCGGAAATTTTTAATCGAATTACCAATGCATTTTTCAAAGTATTTAAGTCTAATTTAAATTTCATTCAGTGAGATTATCTGGCACAATAAGACGCCTGAAATGCTAAAATGAAGCAAATTATGCGTAGTTAATTACATAATTTTTTTTTCTCTAGATAATTATTTATTTCATTTATTTTTTCTTTTGTAGGCGCGACATTATTATGTACAATACACAGATACTATGTGAATTTTCAACTCAATTATCTTATAAAAGTAACTAAAACATGTAAAATATATTTTAAGGTTTTCTTTACCAATTTTAAAAATTCCAAATTTTTTTTTGTTCTTCAAATGATTTCTGAGTTAAAATAGGAGGTTAGAAGGGAGAGGATATGACATGAGCTCCACGCCCTGCGTTTTCCGTGGGCTCTACTTCGTATCACCTGTGTATGCCCAGGATGCCGACTTGGGCTGCTTCTGTACTTATACTATGGGGAAATCGTTGACTTTGAAGAGGTTTCAGAGGCACTTGTGCAGCATGTACAGTTAGGAAAAATGAGACCGAAATATACATGCACATAACTAAAAATTTGCAAAAAGTTACAGAAATACTGTTTAATATTTTCTAAAAAATTAAACAAAATTATGCTTCGTCAAGCGGAAGTGTAATTGCGTATTAACCAATCACGGGACTGCTGCTGAGAGTAAGAGACGGTCGCTATCAACCTGTGCTCCAGCACAGGTCTTCAGCAATTTGTCTTCAGTAAGTGACGTCACGCCACTGAACCTACCCACCCGGAGGGCCCAAGATACCAGATGATCAGACTTGGCTTCACCAGCGGTTGCTGATGTCATCTTCTCTCTCTCTCTCTCTCTCTCTCTCTCTCTTCTAACCTTCTTGTTCCCTGACTGCCTGAAGATAGGGCGGGTCAACTGACTGTACAACATATTTCCGCCTTTATCACTATGGCCTCGAATAGGTTCTCGTCTCCAATTGTAGAGTTCGATGAAATTTTAGTATCTGGTAGGGGACCACTGGGAACGAACCCTATTGAAAATAGGCGAAATGGGGTCAAAGGTCAGGACATATGAGCTGGATACATTCCATTGACCTTATGCGTCATAACTTACCTAAAAATGCTTCGAGTGCGACAAAACTTTAGCCTGTTGTTCCGGAGGTATACTGAACCAATTCTGTTTAATATAATCGAAATGCGGTTAAAGGTTAGGACACAGGAACTAGATTTATTCCACAGTCATTATCCTCATAACTTGAGTAATGATTTCTGGTGAAAATCCTCTTTCCACGTTCAGCAACGCACAGCAACCGAAATATTGTTATTCGGCCGCCACCGGGGAATCGAATCCCGTACCCAAAAATTAGGGACAGTAACCCGTCCCTAATTTTGGGATACTGATTCCTCGGCTGGATATCGAGAGATCCAGGATTCGATTCCCCGGCGGCGGCCGAATAGCAATTTTTCGGTTGCTGTGCGTTGCTGAACGTGGAAAGAGCGATGTCTATGTTTATTATATTATTATATACACTGAGTGGCCACTTTATTATGACCACCTGACAGTTTTAAGCAAATGAGCTATGGCTGTACGCTGTTGCCGCCAGAGGGCGAGGCTAGTATAAAAAGGGAAAGCTTAGTGCTTGCGACAGTAGTAGAAGTGATTTTGGGGTGACGAGATGGGTAAAAAATGCGATTTGACAAACTTTCAACGTGGGATGATTGTAGGAGCTCGGAGCCATGGAGCGAATATCACCGAAACCGCCACATTCGTGAAATGTTCCAGAGCAGCTGTTGTTAAAGTGTTTAAAGACTGGGCTGTCAGCCAAAAAACTGGGTCTCTACGTGCAACGTGTGGTCGTCAACGGCTAGTGACTGCTCGGGCGGAACAGAGAGTGTCCAGACTGGTAATAGACAACAGAAGTGCAACAGTGCAGCAAATTACAGACCATCTTAATCAAGGATCACCTCAAATGATCTCTGCACGCACTGCTCGCCGTACACTGCATCGGATGGGATATGGCTGCCGAAGGCCTGTTCGAACACCTTTTTCTGTCTGCAGCAAACAAGAGAAAACGTCACCAGTTCGCACAGGAGCACAAGGATTGGACAATCGATAATTGGAAACAAATTATGTGGTCCGATGAATCACGTTTTCAGTTGCACTATGCCGATGGCCGAGTGAGAATTTGGCGGAAACAGCACGAAAGCATGGATCCCAAATGCATTGCTACAACCCTTCAAGCTGGTGGAGGCAATGTTATGGTTTGGGGAATGTTTTCCTGGCATGCTTTGGGCCCTTTAATTCGTGTTGATCAACGTCTGACTGGCACATCATATTTAAACATCGTTGCGGACCAAGTGTATCCTGTCATGTGGGTGGTTTATCCCAATGGCGATGGCTACTTTCAACAAGATAATGCGTCCTGCCATAGTGCTCGTATTGTACAGGATTGGTTTCAGGAACATGCCGGTGAGTTTACTTTGCTTAAGTGTCCCCCACAATCTCCAGATCTCAACCCCATTGAGAATTTGTGGGATGAAGTTGAACGAGCCATCAAACAGATGGATCCACAACCCTGCAATCTCACACTCCTGGAAAGTGCTATTCATCAAGCATGGTCTCAGATTCCACAAACCACCTATCAACATCTCGTGAAGTCCATGCCACGAAGAATCGGGGCATATTAAAGGCAAAAGGTTACCCAACGAAGTACTTAGGGGTGGTCATAATAAAGTGGCCACTCAGTGTATTATATTATAATAATTTCTGGTATGTTGGAAAGCGTATCATAATCAATACATTGCATGATTTTACTAACTTGTTTAGTTAAGGTCCGTGTCTTTGAACCATTAGTAAAAACTGAAAGCATGCATTGGTTAACCGCCGCATTCGTGAAATGTTCCAGAGCAAACACTTTTTTTAAGACGTAATGGTTAATCGCTCTTGAAAATTGTATTGTTTCTCCCAAAAGCTCTCCAACCAAATTTTGTTCAGCTATAAATTTTTTCTTCCATGTGGCTTGATATTTGTTGTTCAAGGTAAACGTAGGCATCGGTTGTTTCAGATTTTTGTTTGTTTGTTTGTTTGTTTCAGAGTTCAGTGACCACCGTGAGCAACTCAGTCGTCTGTGAGCAGTAGCCCGTCCCTAATTTTGGGATACTGGTTCCAGGGAAGGAGTAGGAGCCAGTGCTGTAAGACTAACACAACAACCGTGCCTCACCCAGATTTGAACTTATCTCGGACGAATAGTCAGAAGCCAGCGCTTAGACCACTGCGGCACTGGGGCGGAACAAAGATCAAAGGTTCCAAGCTTTTGCACATCAACCAAATGGCTTTTTCACGAAGGTAGACTCCTAGAGAGTATCCTATATCGAAGGTTTATTGGCTCAACAAATTGTGATGTAAAAATAATCGGGTTTTCCGGAGTGAGCTTGAATTCACTCTAAGAAATATTATACCCCACTCATTTGATTTCTTTAGGTAAAAAAAGTGACTTAAGTAATTACCGTATTCTTTATTCACTTTTTTGACATATCCAACTCGTTTGATTTCGTTAGGTAAAGAGTGAATTTATTTAAAGCAATTTCTTCAGATCTGCTCCATCAATTTCCGAGACTTCTAGGCAATACAAAACACGTGGGTCTTCAAAAAACACGTGAGACTTCTAGGCAATACAAAACATGTGGGTGTTCAAAAACACATGTGAGACTTCTCGGCAATACAAAACATGTGGGTCGTCATCGGCAGACGACTTAACGCCTCTGACACATCGCAATGTCAATGAATTGTGGACACAGATCCATGTATGGTCAACCATACCTCAGGACACCATCGGGGGACTTTTTCAGTTGATGCCACGCCGTGTTACCGAATGTATAACCCAGCATGGCTGTCAAACGACCTACTAACTCAGGCAACATTATACTGTCTCCTTGCCCATTGCATTCATGCAATACTTCAGAACTCAAACCACTTCTTCCTCACTTACTTGTCAACATCTGTGGTACGTTTAGTCTTATTTTGTGCATTCCTTTATGGTGTAGCATATTTTATATCGAGTAGTGTATTACGTGATTATGTCCACCTATACCTAACAGAGTGTTAAGCTGTCTTTAAGAGAGAACCCCCCCCTTCCCTTCCCGGCGTGGCATTGGCGCTATTGAAGGGCAGAATGTGTCCTCAGGTGTTTAGTACCAGCTGGACAAAATGACGCCCGGGAGTTCGGTGACGGAGAGAGGTAATGGCGTAGACCTGCGTATGTCACGTTCCACTGAATTCCAGAAATGTTTTATGGTATTCAAATTGGGGCAGTTTGACGGCCAGAGATGCACACGAAATGCTTGAACATAATCCTCAACCATTCTTGTGCAATGACACGAGGCATTGCCTTGACACGAAGCGTTGCCTCGTATCAAGGCAATGATTAAAAAGTACAGGGTAATACACGAGACAACACCTTGCCCTGTACTTTTTAAGCGAGGCATTTCCTTGCTTAAAAAGTACAGGACAATACGGATACACACACGGGCCACTGTTTAAGATACCCGTTTTTGCAATATTAATCGATGCAAATTGCGATCAGAGTATTTACGTCACAGATGACGCTCGATGCCGAATTTTCGGCCAATAAAGCGGGGAGCAGTAGAGCATATAGAGGCACTAGGTTTGTCCGAATAAGTCACTCGTAACGTTAATTACGGACGGTGTAGCATGGCATGCGATAAGGAGCACATTATATATAGTTTAGTGTACGAGTTCGATAAAGGCAGTACTGCAGCCGCGGCTTACCGCAACATCTGTGAAGTGTGCGGGAAGGATACAGTTGATGATAGCAAATGTCGCCGTTGATTTCGGAATTTCTGGGACGGAGAAGCTGTTAAGGTCAACCACGTCCTGGACATCCATCCGTGGTTTCTGACGCGGATGCGGACCAAACTATAGCAAATGAACCACATCCAACCGTTCAGAAATTAGCGGAAAAGTTGTCGGTACACAGAACAACAGTCGAAAGACGGATGTATGCGCTTGGGTTCATCACCAAGTTCGATAACCGGGTTCCTCACCAGCTTTCTGCAAAGCAACGAGAGGAGAGAATCCGTACCTGTGTTTCTTTGCTTTCTCGTCACAGAAATGAACCGTTTTTTGGGAAGAATTGTACTGGGTGATGAGAAATGAGTACTGTACCGTAATTCAAAGCGTCGACGGACTGTGCTCCATCGACCTCAAAAGTAATCTACATCGACCTCTTTTGGGATGCAGTTTTCAAAAGGAGGACTGTATCCCAAAAAGGTTTTGTTGAGTGTTTGGTGGGATAATCCACTGGGTGGTGTTGGCACCTAGCCGAACGATAAATACTAACCTCTACTGCCAACAGTTGGACAGATTGCGAGAACAACTGACATCGAAGCGGCCAGCACTCGTCAATCGCAAAGGCGTGATCCATCATCATGATAACGCCAGACCTCATGCTGTTTTAATCACTCGGCAAAAATTACTTGACTTTGGTTGGGAAGTGTTACCTAACTCAGATTATTCCCCTGACCTGGCACCTACGGACTACCACCTTTTTCGATCATTACAGAACGCTTTCGCTCTCCTAACATTCGATGATGTGGACGATGTGAAAACGGCATTACATGACATTTTTAACTCTAAAACATAGGAGTTTTTCCGGCGTGGGATTAACTTATAGACAGATGGCAAGAGATCATACAGAATGATGGCAATTATGTGAAATCTTAGGTATGTTATTTGTTGTATTCTCATTCCTTTGTAGCCTACAAAAACGGGTACAACTTATGCACCCACCCAATATTTGTTCGGAAACAATGGGATATGGCGGCGAAGGCCTGTTCAGTAAGGAGGAGGGGATCCATTGATGCCCATGAGGACAGTCGTCATACCATGTTACCGCCTGCGTGTTTAACCATGCAGTCTGAATAGAGATGTTTACCTACGCGGTGTTGAATGCGGAACTATCCGTCGGCATGCCAAATATAGAACGTGGACTCTCCTGATCAGGGAACTCTATTCCCGTGGTCCAATGTCCACTCAAGACGTTGCCGTACGTACTGGAGGCATAATTTTCGGTACGATCCGTCAACACAGGCACATGAATGGGCTACAACTCCTTAGGTTCATTTTACAACAGCGTCCACAGTGAGGAGCGAGTTTGGAAACGTTTCTCTGTGCGTCCTGATTGTAGTCTGCTGTTAATTAAAGGGTCGTGAGCCATCTGTTATCCCGTGCAGCCGTGTCAACTGGCGTTCACTTTCAATGTCAAGCAGTGGCGGTATTCCCGTTGATAGTTCGCAGTATCTGCGGTTGTCTGGACCTGGCTTTCCTGGGATCGATAATAACTCCCAGGCTTAAACTCCTACAAGTCCTTCCCTCTTCCCATTTCACGAGATTCGTATTGGCGAACTGACACGCCCTGCATGTTCTGTCGATGTATATTCCACGCCAATCTGTGACGTCACTTCTATGGACGCGTCCAGCCATGTAGACAGTGATGGTCAATGAGATCTGGCCCAAGAGGGAATTATCAAGATACATGGGATGGAATGATAAGACACAGGATACATCAGTAGATGCAGAGGTGTAACGAGGTATTTCTGCGCCCGGGGTAAACCACAAAATATTGCGCCCCCTTCGTCAAAATACAATATATGCATATTATATGTCTAGCTCGTTGCAGTTTCAGGGTTTTTACCTTGCTAGTGAATATTTACAAAATCTTATTGTTTTCCAGATAAGAAAAACTCGTAGATCAGGAAAAATGTCAATAGTTGATGGCATTATTTATGATCAAGGTAAAAAAACGTGAAATGGAAATGGGGTTGAAAAATACTGCTGGAAGAATTAACCACCAGTGGACAAGTGAAATACTAGAGTGGCTCCAAGGGACAGACAAATACACAAAAGAATAATAGGTAGGAGACTGGTGAATGAAATTCAAAAGCTTGCCGGGGTGACACGGAGGAGACTGGCTCAAGACAGAAAGCTGTGGAAGAAGCTTTGGGAGACTTTCATCCAGCAGTGGATTGATAATGGTTGTTTTGTTGTTGATAATGATACACATAAATAGCTCGTATTTATGAACTGCTCGACAAAACAAAATTTGTCACACTCCAATGTCACCTGCTATCTCTGTGTGAGAGGCGCAATCAAACTGAGTGTTTGTACAGCTTTACCCAACAACTGCTTTGAGAGTTAGGGCCAACAACAAATTGATTTAATGCAGCGCGCAGTTGATTATACAGTCCCCAGAGAATCTTCAACAAAGTGAACATCCTTATCTTGCAACTCAAGATATAAGCTCGCTTTCATTTCTGAATGTGAGCAGATAACATCCCCTGAACATTTTGTTGAAGAAATGCGAATTTTAAGTTGCCAAAGCTACCGAAACTGGCGAATTATATTAAAATCAAATTCTGTTAATCAATAAATGACAAAGTATGGAGGATAAAAACTGCTCCAGAAACTGATGCAAAAGTTTCAATTAAATTTCTAATGAAATCGTAAGCAGTGATTTTTGCGCCCTGCCTTGAGCAGCCCCAGGGGCGGCCGACCCGCCCTATTTAGTTTTACCCTTCTGAATAAATGCTTTACAGAAATACTGAGGTCTCAATGGTGTAAATTGTATCAAAACGCGCAGTGTGATGTGACCAGCTCTATATGTCGAAATTATCAGAAAGGAGTAGTGAGATGTATTTACCTAACATCACTGTTTTAGTGACTGAGCAGAAAATTCGGGATTATTATCTCCGTGTCAGTTTGTAATCTGAGTCATACGAAGAGAATTGCTTGTTTTGAAATTTTCTAGCAATGTTTGAAATGGATGTTGAATACAAAACGATTCACATCCAGTTTGGAATGCGATTATTAATTATCAACCTTCAACAGTCGTTAATTTAATCAAGTGTTACACAACACTGTGAAAACACAAGTTTGTCCGTCTCCCCTCACTCCGGATGAGTCGTTTTCCCAACTGAGCTGCGCAGACAGAATGCCTCGCTGCAGATTTGTCGTCTTGACACACGTTTTCACCTATGTAGTGCGTCACACCATCTCCCTCTCATTTTTTTTTTTTTTTTTTTTTGTCCTTGAAGCGAAGTAGGAATTTTTATTAATTCCAAACAATGTGTGGAGCAAACATCACACATTTTTCGAAGAACCCACCCAACGGCCAGTGGATCCATTTTCCACAATCGGGCGCCACTGTGAAAACACACATTTGTCTGCGTCGGCCATCGAATCCTTGTCCCCTCACTCCGGAGCAAGTCGCTCTCCCAACAGAGCTACGCAGACAGAATGTATCGCTGCATATTTGTCGTCTTGACGCATGTTTTCACTTCTGTAGTACGTCACAACACATTTTCAAAGTTCTGTCCAGAAGGAAATTTGTACTTAGTAAAAAATGTAGAAATTGCGCACTCTACAACTGTATCAAAATTTTACAGGATTGTAAAATTAAGATCGCAAGATCTATCAGCGAGGAGGAAAAAATGGAAAAAACCTATTTTAAAAACGGGGGAAAAGATGTTCATCGTTATTTAGCAAACACGGGAAAAATTACAAATGCTATAAAAAATAAGTAAATCAAGAATGGCTTTTATGTAAAGTATAAAAGCAGACATATACAGTATATTTGTGTTGCTATTAAATGCATAAAAATCAGGTCAGTGTGTTGTATGTAGCGATCCCTTTTCCGAAAGACGCTATGGGAAATTTGATTTCTCTTACACCCGTCGTAAAAGAAAGAAAAAGTTTTCTTGTTCCGCTTTTTTCCTTTTTTTTTTTACTGTGTGAGATCAAGATCACAATTTGCAGAGTCATACGATCTGAGTGATTGTTCCTGGATTCTCGTTACGAAATGTAGAGGTCTCCATTTCAAATTTCACTCGGAAGGCCGTGTTGCTGGCAGTGATTTAGTCATTCCGTTGCTGACACCATTGTTGTATAGAGTTAATTTGTTAACGTTTGAAAGCTGTGAATTAAAGAGAAGAAAAAAAGAAAAGAAACAAGTGTCGCTGCAGTGTGAAAAGTTTTGCTTTCCTCTTTGTCAGGGAAGCGAGAGAGCCGCAGATGGCACATTGATCTTCAAGCCAAATGCCGGTCGACGTGACTGCTGCCGTTCTTTCTTTCAATCTTCAGACTCACTCCTGAAATGCATCAAGCTCATGCCAGCGGAGAATGGGCTCTTTTTTGGAATTAGGAGCTTTTTCCGCATGACAGGTAAAAACATTTGCATCTGAGCTTATTCAAAATTAATTAAAATTACACATGACAGGAATTGTAATTGGCGCATAACGTTATTGATCGTAAATAACTTTTGAAATTCGTAGCGCATAACTCGACTTAGTGTGAAACTTCCTTTGAACGAAGCCAACAACACTCAGGAATATATCATATTTACTTCGATTTTTTGGGGGGCGGGGTTGTGTGTGTTTTTTTTTTAGGAGAAATTGTGTCCCAAATTTTGGGGCATTACGTTTCACAATAGAAGTTTATAACAAGAAAATACAGGCATATGTATGCTCTTATGCAGTCGTTTATTTGTTTGTGTATGCCCGTCAACAAGCAAATTCAAAATATCAGTCCAAAGTGTTCAAGGTACAATGGAAAATCAGATATTTCGGCAGGCTACGTCATCCAGTTGTGATGCAAGGACTGTGAAGTGTTATATGCATTCACAAACCACCAAAATGTGTTTATACATTTGTATTCAAATTTACCGTCCGCTAAAACTTTGGCACAAAACAAATAGTTTAAAGTACAAACGAAAAGGACTGAAATCGCGCGAAGATTAAATGGTTTTCCCCATGAAAGCGGGTTAATTAGTCATTTCATTTTCTGCAGGAGCTTGTCATTTTTCTGAACAGGTTTATAATAATTTTGTGTTTTCCATAGGAGGACATCACAAATTACATTTTTTTCATCATGATTCCTCAAAGGAACAGAATGTTTTGGAAGTAGAGATTTTTTTTAACTGACAGTAACTTTCAATTTCGTTTAAGAAAAGGTGAAATGTATTTCTTCGTAGTATTATTTCACAAAAATCGGCTGAAGATAAAATTTATTCTTGATATCTATAATAACTTTTGTGTTAAGGGACCCACAAACTTGATACATAGAAATCATACTATCTATCACCCGTACGACACCAAGTACCCGGTTTCTTACGGCAACACAATACACAGTAACAGGTGAACCAACTTCAGAGGAGAAAGAAGGATATCCGTTGCCACAATAACCTTAAAATTTTTAAATATCATGCGATATGCTATCCACAATATCCGATCTCGCTACAGAACCTCAAAATCAGATCCTGAGATTTAATACTTAATCAAATCTCAAGTACTCCTGGAACCGCGCGTATCATCGGGAATTTTCTGTCTGATGGACACAGAAAAAGAATATAATTTTGTCGTTGATATACGAAAGGAATTATGGAAAGTCCTTGAAAATTCAGGAATTTGTCGTTATTAACCGGAGAAAGGTGAACAAGAGTATTTCTGTCAATTTACGAAAAATCCGTGAAATTCAGGTTTTTTTCCGTCATTTCACAGAAAATATTGAATCAAGAAATGCTTCGTTAATTCACGAAAGCAATCACGGAAATGGATCGTAAATTTCAAGAAAGTTTTGCTCCTCCGAGTGAACTGAATTTATTATTCATGTACGAAATCTACTCCAGGTGGACCGACATACGGTCTCACATACGAATCAAAAACCACACTACTGTTAAAAATAAGGCACAAAACCGTTAAGAGAAAACAAAAACATACTGCCGGGAAGTGAAAAACCAGCCCTCACAATAATACGACCACCGAGAAAAGCACCTCGTTCTATAGTGCTACAGATGCTTAGAGGGCTCCAGAGATCAACGCAACTCATCTGTGAACAAGATGTTGCGCCACTGTTTCATGCTCTGGTCATCATGATCGTGACGCCATTTTAAACGCACCTATGACTGACATGTAACGGCACTCATACAAAAGGTCTACGAGCATATATTCCATAGTTTTAAACTCTTCGAGTAAGAGTAAAGACTGGCTTTTTGCTGCTACGATGAGGTCTAAATACAGACGGAGTGTTACTGTTCCCCGATTTCATCTGGTCAGTAAGGCGATCTAGCTATCATCTTGAGGAACTGTCACTTTTGTATTGCGCAGAATTGATCTCCTAACTACTATTCCGCTCGTTTGAAGGTGGTTCCTGGTTAAATGGTTCACATCAAGGAATCCAGCTACTTCCACAACTGATTGTTCGACCTCTGATCTCCTCTGTGCTCTCAATTATTCTGAATCTTCTAGAAGTCATGACGTAGAAGATGGCTATTGCCGATTTATGCTGGTACATTTCACGTTGCAGTTACAGACTCAGATGGGCAGTGCTACTTTACCTGGGCATTATAATTTGCATATTACTTCCTGCGCTGACCGCTATTTATTTAGCCACTCCGGCGACGCAGTGGTCTAAGTGCTGGCTTATGACCATTCGTTCGAGATGAGTTCGAGTTCGAATCCCGGTGAGGCATGGCTGTTGTGTGTTTCTTACGGCACTGGCTCTCTCCCTTCCCTGGAACCAGTGGCCCTAAATTAGGGACGGGCGACTGCTTATAGCACACTGAGTTGCTCACGGTGGTCGTGAAACCCATAATAGAAAAAATATCGCTGTTTGGATATTTATTTATTTCAACATAGCAGTACAATGGATCTTTTGCATGTCTCGACTGCTTTGTTTATTATTCACACTTTATGTTTCGTGCTTAACTTTTGACAATCAGTATGCTTTGTACATTCGTCTTGAAAGCTATTTATCCCTCGTGAATGATGGAAGCACTTTTACCTGAACAGTGAAATATGTATAAGGCTGCAAAATGAGGAAACACCGCTTTTGGATATGAAATTATGATTATATATTCATTCTTAAAAATTAAGTAAATCTACTAGCCAACCCGGTGCTCGAGTGGTACGAAACGTTGGCTTCTAACCATTCTTCCGAGATGGCGGGCTTGAATTGCGGGTGAGGTATGGATGTTGTGTTTGTCTTACGGCGCTAACTCTCTTCCTTCCCTGGAACCAGTTGCCCCAAATTAGGGATGGGGGACTGCTTATAGCCCACTAAGTTGCTCACGGTGGGCGTTAAACAGGGGCGAATTGGGACAACTAAACCAGGCCCGGAATTTTATTCTTGCGGTCCATTGCAGAAACACACGTACCTACAGGGAAACACCTCGTAAATTCACTCACGTAAAAAAAATTCTATTAGATCCTGGATGAAGAGAACTGTCGAAAACATGCATGTTGAAAAGAATTCAGTCGTGAACAAATTTTAACAACAATTTAAGAGTAAAAGAATTTTCTAAATCCGCTCATGATTGATCATCAAACCACGCTCACAATAAGGTGTTGTTCCGGAAAAAAATTGTATTTGAAAATTATGGTTTTGACAAAATCAGGAGTCTCTTGAAGACCTCAGTTCCAACTTAATAACCATGAAGAGTTGAAACGTGTGCATATGCCACATAACGGTTTCCCCACGCAATTAATTTTTGGATTTATTGAGTCACTGTGATCACATACTGCGTGATCAGTTATCAAATAAATACGTATAGTGGTACCTCTAATTTACCTCCTCTTTCATTAAGCCCATAGTTTGATCCATATGAACAAGTTCTGAGGTAAATCGTTGTTGCTTTTTAAATAAATGCGGGAGGAAAACGAATTTCAGAATGTCTCTGCCGGAGAATCGCTTTGTCTGTATACACTGTAAAAAATTTTCTGAAATTCACGGACAACTGTCCGTCATTTCTTTCGTGAATTAACGAAGCATGTTTCTGATACTACCTTTCAGTGAAATGACGGAAAAAAAAACCTGAATTTAACGGACTTTTCATGCCACGGGAAAATACTGAATTTTCAGAAACCTTTCCGCAGTTTCTTTCTTATACTAACGGTAAATTACCGTTTTAGAGATCTGTTAACGGGAAATTCTGAATTTCAGAAACCTTTCCGCAGTTTCTTTATTATATTAACGGTAAATTACCGTTTTAGAGATCTGTTAACGGGAAATTCTGAATTTTCAGAAACCTTTCCGCAATTCCTTTCGTATATTAACGGAAAATTTCCGTTCTCACTTTTTCCGTATCCGTATGACGAGAAATTTCCTCTAATAGTAGCGATTCGTGGAAATACTTGAGGTTTGATTAACTTTCAAATTTCAATCGTCTGTCGAATTTTGAAGTTCCGTAGCGAGATCGGATGTTGTGGATAGCATATCACATAGATTTTGTTTGTTTTTTTTGTGACCCAGGATATTTCTCCTTTCGCCTATTTGGTGCACCAGCTACCTATTATATATTGTGTTACTGTAAGAAACCGGGTACTTATTGTACAGCTGTTTATACGATGGACAACTTAAAAAAAAAGCTATTATAGCTATCGAGAGTAAATTTCATACTTAGTTTTTTTTTGTGTGTGTGTGAAATAATACTATAAAAAGTACATTTCACCTTTTTAAAAGATAAATGAGTCATTGTCAGTTTAAATAAATCATGTTGCAAAGCAGTTTGTTGCTTCGAAAAACCACGATGAAAAATGCTTAATATTTGAAAAGTCCTCCTATAGGGAAAAAAATAAATTACAAACCTATTCACAAAAATATTAAGCTCCAACAGAAAATAAAATGACTAAATCACTCACATTAATGACAGAAAAACAAAATTTCTCTGTCGTGCGATTCCTTTTGACATACGTGAGACTGGTTTCTGAGTGTTTGTGGCACAGTTGGTAAAAGCACCACCATTTGCTTGTCTGACGAGCTATAGCGTCGGGTGTTCGGGCCTGACCTCTGCGTTGATTTTGCGGAATTTCAATTTAAGTACGGAAAAACCAGAAATGAATCTTTCTGAAATAAACGGAATTTCTGTCTACGGAAATATCTGTGAAAATACGGAATTTAAAATGAACGGGCACTTTTACAAACGGAAATTTCTGAAAAACACGGTTACCTACCGGCAACTTTGCTGCACGTTATTTTCAGAAATTTTCTGTGAATTCACACCACTTATTTTTTATAATGTATGGAGAAGGGTGTGGTCATGATGGGTCATCACAATGGGTACTAGTGTCTCCGTCAAATTTACAAAAAGATGGTCGGGCTTACCAATTACGCTGAGCTGCCAGTCCAACGACCTACGTCTAACCATAATCAGTTTTTTTTAATTAATTTATAACAGTGGGCTTGATCCGGCTCTACTTTTCTCGTATAAGTGCGAAGAATTTCACGATGTCTTTTCAGAACAAACGTCCAAATTAGAGATAGAAAGAAACTCTTTTTTCTTAAATAAATAACTTTTCAGACACATATAAAGCCCAAATGAAGTTACCGATTATCATTCACAAGTAGTAAAATAATTACTCGTTTGTTAAAAAAAATTTAGATTAAAAGATTACTAGAAAATGGGCCATTTCTCAAGTGGTCCACCGGTCCCGGTGGGTGAATCCGCTTCCGGCGTTAAACCTTAAACATTGGTCTTGGTCAACAACATGAAAGGATTGGTAGCCCTTTACCTAAGAAGTAGTGCCTTTACACTCCAGTCGCGGTTACTCGTCTCCTGACCCTCATGATGTTTTTTTTTTTTTTTTTTATTGGAGGTTTAACGACCACCGTGAGCAACTCAATGGGCTATAAGCAGTCGCCCGTCCCTAATTTAGGGTCACTGGCTCCAGGGAAGGGAGAGAACCAGTGCCGTAAGACAAACACAACATCCATGTCTCACCGGGATTCGAACCCGGATCCCTTTCGGACGAATGATCAGAGGCCACCGGGGCGACCTCATGATGTTCTTCCCGTCTTGTCCTTTGCGTGTCATTACCTTATCAAGTTATGAGTTTGTAGCCAGAAAAAACAAAGACGCAACGAACGAGCCCAACCACAAAATTTTCTTTTTATTTTGATTTATTTAAATAAACTTACGAGACACACAACTTTTGCTAATCAGCTTTTCTTCATTTTCAGTTATTCAAGCCAATGCTTGAGTTACAGCGGTGTAACAGATTATGCTTACCTCCCCCAACACACCCACCCACCCACACACACACAATATTTATTTTCGGGCCCCCTTCCTGCAAAGTTATCTAACCCAACCACCTTTATAAATGTTTTAAGAAATAACGAATAATTCAAAATAATTACTAATTTAGTAATCACACCTTTTAATGACTATTTTAGCCACGGTTTTGCATTTATTAATAACTAAAAAGCTAGCCAAGTACTTTAACCGGACTTTGTCCACTGTCCACATCGTCTTAAACGATGCGGACAAGGCCCAGTGAAAGTACTTCGCTAGCTTTTTAGTTATCGTTGAATGCAAAACCATGGCTAAAACAGGCATTATAAAGTGTGATTACTAAATCATTAATTACTCTCCTAATTTATTTAGAATTATTCATTATCATCTCACCAAGGAACTGATTTTAGTTCTACTTTTGTAATCAGAAATAATAACAATTTTTTAGTAAGGATATGGCAAAGAGATCACTTACCAATTACCAGCTACAACAAATCAATGATATTAATGTTAGTATTAAAATGTTACCTAAAGTAGTGTGATCGGCTAGCATTTTGCGATGCAAACATTTTTTTCCACTTCACTTACGTCAATTGATCTTGCTTTTTTACACTCTACACTTAAAATGCTGAGACCGCTTAGTCTTCCTTGAGACATGGTACCTCTCGTATAATTCTTTATTAATTTCAATTTTGAAAAAGATCGCTCAGCTGTGGATACAGTCACTGGTGAGATCAGGAACAGCTTAAAAGCTGTGCAGAGGTCTGGAATGCTAGATGATAGGGTATAGCTACCTATTAGTAACAGATCAGCCAATTCCCTATTGATGTTTTGGACTTTATCTTATCCATTAAAACAAGTCTGAAGCTTTGAATTTGAGGAGGAAACTCATCTGTCAGGTCTTCTTTGTACTCCACCAAGAATTGTATTGCTTTCTTGTTTACGTCTTCATCCGATGCAGTTTACAGAAATTGAGGAGTGAGTACTGTAAAACAAATCGTGCAAATATTTCATTCCTTCACACCTTGTTTCGATTTGATTAACAATGATGTCTAATGTACTGTTAAACACAGCAATTTGGGAACGCCTTTCTGGATTTGATAATGGCTCATCCTTAGCCAACTCATCAAAATGTTTCTTGAATTTAGGAACTTTTCGATCCTCAAAGTGTTTGTCAATACCCCATTGTTTTGAGAGAGAAATTGCAGACCACCTTGCCTCTTGGAAGTTATTCCTATAATCAAAAAGTGTATCAGCAACATTTTGAAGAAGAGCTTATGCCTGGGCAAGATAAACATCA